>JAJJWW010016810.1:0-25066 GCA_023531295.1 Papaver armeniacum
TGTAAATTGTTATGGGATATGTTGTTTACGTCCGTGAACTTTGTGGTCGACCCCATACTTGTTCAAAAGTTATCTCTATTATGTCGATATGAAAGTATTGATAAAAGATAGAATGAAATTTTGACAAACAAAAAAGTTAAAGCCTTTTATGTCATTATGCAAATTTTGATGAAAGAAAGGATACACTTTTGTTTACATGGATTTAGTCTATTATATGTCATTGTGCAAATAGTGATGAAAAATAGAATGAATCCTTGTATATTTCGCGGTATTAGTCAATCTTTGATCCATAGTTTTTTGTGCATATACTGTGTTGCTCCGTAAGTTCTCTTATGTCGAGCATGACCAATTGAATTGATCATTTTTTTTGTGGTAGATTCAATTCAGATTTTTGGATTCAAATCCATGTTTTCATGTGATTTGGGTATATCCAAAGAAATCCTTCTTTTCTTGTAAAAGCAAGGTCGCCTTTGTTGTTCTTTCGAGAATGACATATTATGGGGGAGAGTTCTTTTTGAACTTTTGCTTTATTGCCAAATATTTTTGGGAGTGGATCGTGGAATATTATAGGGTTATCTTGTATCTTTATAAAATCCTTGATGAATGCATTTAGATTGCATCTAAATAAGTTGGTATGTTATTCTCTTTTGGTCATGAAGTATCTCTATGAAAATTTCACTAGGATCCCACTAGTTTTCCTACCTTTGCCAATTTATATTGACAAAAGGGGGGAGAATTAATGTGTAGTTTCATACTACAAATACATATGGTTTACGGATCATTATGTAAGGGGGGGGGGGTGTTTCATGTTGAGATGAAGTTTTGACTAAGGGGGAGTGATACATATCACCATAGTATTGTTGTCAAAGTTGTGATACAATTGAACTTTGATGTTGTGTAATAATACTATGACACTGTATAACAATGATCAAGAGCATTTGTTTTCTCATTGTTATCGCTACGGATCTTTAACAACCATGATGCTGAGTTGAACACGTTTAGAATCATGGAGTACTTGGAAGTGACGAAGTTTTCGAGTCGTGTTGAAGATGCCAAGGAGATCAAGCATTTGGATGAGAAGCTACAATTTTTAATTATTTTGTAATCCATATGTATGATAGTTTTGTCACTAAAATTGACAAAGGGGGAGATTGTTAGAGCACTGCTCGGTCGAACTCGCATGCGTTGATATCTCAAGCATGTTTATCAATGTTAGTGATCAAAACTATAAGTCTTGATTTCTAGCCTATTTATAGATGTCTCGGACTAGGACATAGATTGTGTAGTTGAGCTTAGACTTCACGGCGTTCATCATTTGAAGACGAAGAACTACTAAGGAGAGCTTGTGGAAATTCATCGACAAAAGGTATGTGGAGACTGAAACTCATCTATCACTTGGAAAGTCTATCTCTACTCTATCTCCTATATTGAGACATAAGTCGTATTACGATATAGTTTTATATATACAAATTTGAGATTTCGAGCTAAGTTTATCTCGCTTACATATTTCTCGAAATATGTGTTGGAAAGATTTCGGTTCGACCAAGTTCATCTTATATCATGTGAAAGTTGTCGAGTAACATCTTACATGGTTTGTGTGATACAATCATTTGGTATAGTCTTGGAATGTTTCGTTATGATTATTTTAATATCTTGAAAATTGTTTTGATGTTAATAGTGTGTGAAAAGGCTATTGTCATCCTCTTAAAAAGTTTCAATGATTGAAATAAGAGTTTAAAACACTTAACCATTATTGGATATGTCATGTTGTGCACTCTTGCACATATGTAATCCATGTCCGGGAACCATAGTATGCGCACTCCGTTCGTACTGTTGGTTTGAGAAACCAGGAACCTAAGTATGCGTAGAGTTTGCATACCGCGCAGTTCATGTCCGAGAATTTTTGCTGGGATTGAAAGTTCGCGTACCCGTTTGCGTACTGGTGAAACCCAATCTTGGTCCGGGTATTTCAAGTATGCGTACACGTTTGCATACTTGAAGATTAAAGTTCTAAAATCGGTTATGAACATGAACATAAACATTTATATAATAAGGAATGCAATCTTTACAAACCATGGCTATAATGTTCATGAATTGATTCGAGTGAATCAAATCGATTTTGCTTCAATTGTGTTATTGTATACTTATATGAGAATATAGCAATTGAACGTCTCTTTAACTAGTTTCATTTGAGTCATTTGAACTATTTATGGTTAAGATGAATAAGGTTGATATGAGAGTAATCATATGGCTAACCTCGGTTAACTATTTGTGAGCCAACATGGTGTACACTTGATACGTATTGATCTTTATACCTTGGTAGCAATTACTATTAAGGAATAATAATATACGAGAAACTTAGAATACTGTTAACACAAGTAGTAATTCGAAGAAAATATCTTTCTAGATTGTAAACAAGAAAACGATTACAATTCTCTCTTTGTTACGCTCACCATCTTCTCTAACAAGTGGGTTAACCTTAAACTGTTTGCTAAGTTTGCACAAGTATTGCTCCAAGCTTCTCTAGGTTTTTGTGCCTATCATTATGTGTGTGTCTTATTAGCCAAATCCTCTATTTATAGCCTTCATCCACCAGTAGACCAAAGACTTCTATTAGGAATCTATTTCTTAAACTAAGAGTATTTCCTAAAACAAAACTCTTACCTAACTAGGAATTCTGCCTAAACAAGGATTCCTGCCTAGATTAGGATTCTTCTCTTAACTTAGCTTGAGGTTAACTAAGTTCCCTAAAGGAGTACAGATACACATGTATCATGGGTCCCCCTTTTAAGAACTTGAACTCCTGTGAAAGTTAAAAATGAAGGTTAGGGAACTCAAGAGTCCCTTTTTCATTGTTAAACCACTTAGCCTTGCTAGGAACTTGACCTTTACATCCAATTAGAAAAGCTTTTTTCTCTCCTTGTCGTGTTTTAGTCACTCTTCGCTCCAATATGCAGTCTTCCTTGAGTGGTTCCTCTCTATCAAACCATAAGTCTTCTACTCGTGGTAAGATCATAGTGTCGTTTCCGTCATCATCTAGTAATGGTGATTCAAACAACTTCAAGTATTCGGCATTTATAACCGAGTACATTCATAGATAAGGTGGTAAATCCAAACGAAAGGCATTATCACCAATCTGATCGAGTATACGAAACGGTCCATATCTTAATGGTTTCATCTTCTTACCTTCCCTCTTCAGTCGCTCCTTACCTAATTTTACCCATACCAAGTCACCAATACCAAAATTACAAGGCACAAGATGCCTGTCATGTTTTGCTTTGTATTTGGCTCTTGACTTCTTTAACTGTGCTTCAACAGTCGTGTGAATCTGAGATATCTCCTCCAAGAACTTTTGTGCCTTTTATCGTTCGCTTCCTTCCCTCCCCCCCAATTAAGGTGTCACTAGAAAATACTAGATCGAAAGGACTAGGTGGTAAGTAACCATATCACGTTTCAAAAGGAGATTTTCCCGAAGAACTGTGAAATGCTCTATTGAAAGCAAATTGTAGATATGGTAAACTCTCATCCCAAGTTTTAGGATGCTTAGAATTATATTGCCTTAACATGTGAACCGTAGTCTGATTGACCACTTCTGTTTGTTCGTCTTGTACTCTTCTTCAACCTAGTGTCGATCATCTTCCATAAAGAATCCAAAAAATGACTAAGGAATCGACTATCCCTATCAGAAATAATCGAAGTAGGTAAACCAAAATGCTTCCACACATGCTCAAAGAAGAGCTTTCTGCACCTAGCTCTCGTGAACTGTCTTTGTACATGGAATTAATGCAATCATCTTGCTGTATCGGTCAACCACAACGAACAAATAATAATGACCAGACTTGGTCTTTGGTAACCCACCAAGGAAATCCATAGAAATACTCTCCCAAGGCCTTGATGGTACTGGTAATGGTAGATATAACCCACGTTTTCTGTTGGAAGGTTTAGATGTGCTACACAACCTACACCCTTTAACAAACTTAGCCACATTATCTTGTATCTTTGGCAAAAAGACATAACGACGAAGGTTAAGAAGACTTTTATTCATCCCAAAGTGTCCAGCAACTCGGTATGTGTGTGCCTCTCTCAACCATTGTAAACGATCTCCATCTTCTGGTATGCAAAGTAACCAACCCTTGTATAACAATCCATCTCGGAGTTCATACTCGCTTTTCAAACCACTCTTTACACCTTATTGAAGTCTTTGCTGGATGCGTATGAGTCTGCATACTCTTGAGGAACAATTGGCTGAATTCTCATTGCCACCATTAATGCTCGAACTGGTGGTCGAGATAACATATCTGTCAACTTGTTTGTTACTCCCTTCTTGTATCTAATGAGAATATTGAAAGTCATCAAGTAAGACATCCACTTCATGTATCGGGCTTGTTGTAGTTTTGTCTGTGCATGTAGATACTCCAACAGTTTGTGATCTGAGTGTACCACTACTTCTTTACCTAAGAGATACACTCGCCAATGCTTGATACATTGATATAAAGCATAAAATTCTCTCTCATAAGGTGTGTAGTTCTTAATAGCACCTGAGAACAATTCTTAATAGTACTCCACTGGTTTACCATCCTGTAACAACACTCCTCACAATGCATAGTTAGAAGCGTCGATCTCAACTTCAAAAGTACGATGTAAGTTAGGCAATGCCAACACTAGTGCTTCTGAAATCTTCCTTTTTAGTAACTGAAAAGCGTCTTCATGGGTTTGCTGCCATTCAAACTTTGCCTTAGCTCCCGTCAAACCATGTAATGGTCCTGCAATATTCGAAAAATGCCGGATAAACTTACGCAAGTAGGTGCAAGCCCCTAAGAAACTCCCCGATTTCAGTTATAGTACTAGGTCTAGGCCACTTAGTGATCACTTCGAACTTCCTTAGATCAATCTTCCATTGTCCACCACCAAAAATGAATCCGAGATACACTAACTCCTCCTTCCCAAACTCACACTTCTTTACGTTCAACTTCAGCTGGCCTTTATGTAACACTTTAAACACCTTCTCAACGTGAACAAGATGATCTTCCCAAGTTCTGTTGTATATAAGGATATCATCCAAATAAACAATCACAAAATCTTCTATAAAAGGTCGTAACAAATCATTCATCAAACGCATAAACGTCGCTGGAGCATTACACAAACCAAAGGCATCACCAACCATTCGAACAAGCCTTGTTTGGTTTTGAAAGTAGTCTTCCATGCATCATCTTCTCGAACTCTCATCTGGTGGTATCCGAATTTGAAATCCAACTTTGTAAAGACTCGAGCTTTTTCCAACTGATACATCATGTCGTCTATCCTAGGTAAAGGGTAACGATTCTTGATTGTGATATTGTTCAATGCTCTATAATCAATACACATGCGCCAGCCTCCATCTTTCTTTGGAACCAACAACACCGTTGATCCACAAGGTGAAGCACTTGGCACTATCATTCCTAATTCTAGAAGTTCCTGGACTTGTTTCTTGATCTCATTAGATTCATCTACAGTCGTCCGATAAAGACCTACATTAGGAAGATAACTCTCTCCGGTCAACATAATTTCATGCTCCACACTCCTCTTTGGCGGTAATCCCGTCAGAAAATAAATAGTTGTACTTCAACTTCAACCTTTCTAGGTCATATTCTTATTGTGCAGTCAAGGCTGACAACCAAACTCTACTCGGCTTTTCCTCAAGATAACGGATCACAAGGATAATGAACTTTGTGCTAGCATTCACCAACCACTTTTCCTGAGTGGATGTGATCAAGATTGCTCCTTCAAGAGGAGAATCTATAGCCCGAATCACAAAACTTTCCCCATCTTTGGTAAAGGTATACTTTTGTTCCCTCTTGTGTAGAGTTGCATCTCTATCCCATAGGTAAGGGCTACCTAGTACTACATGACATACATCCAAAGGAACTACTTCGCATGTAACTTCGTTAATATATGACTCATCTAGAGCAAATTTGAGCGTGCACTGCTGTGAAACTTGTAAGCCCCCTTCTTTTTGAAGATCCTAAAGGGTATGGTTTTGGATGTTTGATAGTCTTCAATCCTAACTTCTGCACCAAAGAATTTGAAAGTAAATTCTTCTGACTTCCCGGGTCAATAACATCATCAACTAGTGATGTTTTGACTTGCATCTTCACTGTGAAGAGTCGCTCCCTAAGATCATCTTTTGAAGGTATTTCTTTTTCCCCTGTCATAAGAGAAAGCTTTGACTTGGGTTCTGTTAGTTGGTGGACTTCTTTTGGAGTTTGAGCGACTAGTGCTGCCTTCTTGGCTTCTTTCCTCTGCAACCCTTTAGGATTTAGATGAGGGTTCTTAACCCAACACTTGTCGATAACGTGACCTGTTTTCTTGCAATGGGTGCAAGTCAAACCTTCCTTGTCACTAGACTTCCCTTCTTATTTGCTCCTTTCACCTCCTTTCACATTGGTACCTCCAGATTTCACCTTAGTATTTCCCTTTGAATCAAATTTCTTAAGCCTGCCTTCAATGGCATTAGCTTTTACACTTGCTTCGGAGATAGTATCCACCGAGAACATCTTCAACTCCTTCCGTATATACTCATGGAAACCGGAAATATATTTCATATAGATAACATAACCTCCCAAGTCTAAATCCAAAATCATTCTTGATTCTGAAATTCAAGAAGTATATTCTTGTATGGTTTGGTTGTAGGTTTGCTTCAAGGAATCAAGTTGTACCACTTGAACCATCTCTCCTCAAGGTAGCCAACCGGATAAAACTGTTTCCTTACAACTGCCTTGAATCTTTTCCACGACAATACTCCCTTACTTAGGTTTTGTCTTTGATAAGCTTTCCACCAGGTTAGAGCAAGCTTTTATAGCTTCAATGCCACGAAAGCAATCTTTTCCTTTGAACCATATTCAAAGAAAGAAAAATACGTCTCTAGACGTTCAATCCAATCATCTAATTTTTCTACATCGACACTCCCATCGTAAAGTGGAATATCAACGCAAAAATTAATTTTCAGATTCTTACCATGAGGTTTAAGACTTTTAAGAAGCTCGCTTTTCTTATTTTCTTCATCCACATCCTCTTCTTCTTTCGAATCATCTTTTCCGAAGCTTGGTTGAAGGTGTAATCTTTTCTTCGTCTTGGCTTGGGTGTATGAGAACGAATACATTCACTCAGTTCCTTAAGGGTAACTTGAATGACTTCATGTTTGTCTGCAGCGTAGCCACATTTTCTTCCATAGTTTGTGGTTTGCCTTCCTTAGGATCATCATCTTACTTTGCCATCCTTGATCCCCTTGTTTTCTTAACGTCTTCTAGCTCCTTCAGTACCTCACCAAGCTTTATGTATAGAGAACTTGTGAAAACCATAAAACACAGGGATTTACCCTAAAAACTAACCTTGCTTGTGATGCCAACTTGATACGTATTGATCTCTATACCTTGGTAGCTATTACTATTAAGGCGGAATTCAGAATAATAATAGACGAGAAACTTAGAAAACAGAACACAAGTAGTAATTCGAAGAAAATATCTTCTCTAGATTGTAAACAAGAAAACGATTACAATTCTCTCTTTGTCACGCTCACAATCTTCTCTAACAGTGCATTAACCTTAAGCTGTTTGCTAAGCTTGCACAAGTATTGCTCCAAGCTTTCTCTAGGTTTTCTATGCCTAGCATTCGGTGTGTCCTTAGCTATTAGCCAAATCGCTTTATTTATAGCCTTCATCGTACTCATCCGACCAAAGACTTCTATTAGGAATCTATTTCCTAAACTAAGAGTATTGCCTAAAACAAAACTCTTACCTAACTAGGAATTTTTCCTAAACAAGGATTCCTGCCTAGATTATGATTCTTCCCTCAACTTAGCTTGAGGTTAACTAGGTTCCCTAAAGGAGTACGGATACACCTGTATCAACACGTTTGGGTACGGTTACATAAACCTAAATGAGGGTACATTTCATTTGTGTGTAACAAGCTAAGTTCGATCTAACGATTGAAAGATATTAGCTTGGTTGAATCAGGTTTTTCATCTAACGGTGAATATTGAATGCTTTGTTACCAAGGTAACTTGGATTGCAAACCCTGATTCGAAAACTATATAAATGAGAACTCTAGCAACTGGGAAACCTAATCCCCACACCTCATGTGTGTTACTAGTTGCATAAACTAGAGTCGGTTCTCCTTTAACCTTAGGTTTCTTCGAGACCCTTTAGGTTAACGACTTCAAAGACTTCATTGGGATTGTGAAGCCAGACCCAACTATTCTCTTTGTAGTTGTGTGTTCTGATCTTTCCCGATTATATCGTATTGAGTACAATTGAAATAATTGACTCGAGATTAATTTCTCCGATAGGCAAGATAAAAGTAATCACAAACATCTTCGTCTTATCGTTTCTGATTCCACAATATCTTGTTTCGCTAGTCGATTAAGATTATTGTGAGGTGATTGATAATTCTAGGCTGTTCTTTGGGAATATAAGTCTGGATTATCAATTGGTTCTTGTTCACCTTGATTTATCAAAAGACGGAACAAAAACTCTTGGGTATTTCTGTGGGAGACAGATTTATTCAATCTATAGACTTTTCTGTGTGAGACATATTTGTTTATCAAGTCTTCGACTTTGGGTCATAGCAACTCTTGGTTGTGGGTGAGATCAACTAAGGGAATCAAGTGCGTAGTATCCTGCTGGGATCAGAGACGTAAGGAACGCAACTGTACCTTGAATCAGTGTGAGATTGATTAAGGTTCAACTACAGTCCAGTCCGAAGTTAATTGGTAGTAGACTAGAGTCTGTAGCGGCTTAATACAATGTGGTGTTCAAACTAGACTAGGTCCCGAGGTTTTTCTGCATTTGCGGTTTCCTCGTTAACAAAATTTCTGGTGTCTGTGTTATTTCTTTTCCGTATTATATTTTGTTATATAATTGAAATATCACAGGTTGTGCATTAAGATCAATCAATTAGAATATCCAACCTTTGGTTGTTGATTTAAATTGATTGACACTTGAACATTGGTCTTTGGTACCGTTCAAGTTGTTTCACATAATTATCAGGCTCGCGGATTTCTATCTGTTTGATTTGTTGATTACATTGTGAAACAGAGATATTAAACTCTTTGATATAAGTTGGCATTGACAAAGAAAAAAAGGTATGAAAAAGTATGGAAGACTACTGATGATTCTTTTAGAGAATCAAATTATCAAAAACATAATGAGAGTATGGAAGTAGGATAACTGATTTTGATGGAGTCTTAGTGCAATCAAATCCAATAAAGTGGTTAATAAATTTTAAACACCAAATTAGAATTTTAGTTCTAATGGGGAGGAGAATTCAGAAGTGGATCTTCCATCTCAAATAGATTTGAGTTGGATTGTATGGGAAAAGAAGAAGAAAAATGATGGGAAAAGATTTGGGTTTGCCTTCAAATTTTATTTCCGCTATTTCTAAATAGTTGAAGCAAGACCAAGAGGCTGAGGCTACTATCTCTGTTAGTGAGGTATGCTCGAACATATTCTCAAATTGCTTTTAGTAAGATAATGAGTATCTCTGACCATTATGTGTAGAGATCTTATTGGTAGGAATACAAAACCTCGCGCAGAGACAAAAAAACACATCTGATTGAGTATAATGATAGTGCATGTTGGAGATTACGGCCCCGATTCTGATAATGATGAATGAATTAATATTGTCAAATGCTCGGTTCATGATGGAAATATAGATTTGGAAGGCGATTTTCTTTTTATTTCTTCTAGTACCTTTGGGGTTTCTTGAAAATGCAATAATTTAGGTAGATCTTGATTGGAGCGATTTTCTCTTCGTTTTTTTTCCGAAGGTTCTAAATTGCTTCTTATCGGGCTTTGTTGTTTCTTTTCATATTATTTCTATTTTTTCCCTTCCTTTTTTTCCTTGTTGATGACATATTTGTTTTAATGAATTTTTCCCTTTTCGCATCAAAAACGAATACATGACAAGGAAGTAGTATCTCATACATGCACCAAGTTCAAAGTAAATTAAATACCCTATGTAGTTTATACAAATTGGAAATTGGAAACCGCCGTAAAAAAATTAAAAAAAACTTACTTAAAATAAAATAATGAAAATTTTGCTTTTTCAGGAAAATATGAATTAAAATATAATAAAAATCCATAATTTTATTTCGGTGTTAGTAGTCCGATTAGTTTTAAAACTATAAAACATATACGGGTATCTTCTTTTATTTTCAAGATTTTTATAGGAGCCACAGGATTTGTTCAAAACTACAAATCGTAAAGAATATATACAAGTATTTATTGATCTCAAAATCCTATGGGGCCTGCGACCCCAGATGCTCCCCTTTGTGTTCGCCCCTGGCATTGGGCAACATTCTACTGAAGGTACATATTATGTTCAACCTTATTACTCTTGTCTTTAATCTATATTATAAGGGACAATGGTGTTTTCCCATATGGACGGTTATCTACATTTGGGACACATAAAGGACGGTTTAGATTGAGTCACATATTTAAGTTTTTCAATCTACATTTTTAGCATATAAAGAAGGGTCCAGATTAATTCACATATTAATTTTACCTAAGATAATTAATTGAAATTGATTGCCCATTAATTTAATGTCATTTATTTGGGAGTTATCTCCCCATTTAATGTTAAACTGTTTTTTTTTATTCTAAATTAAATGCCCATTAACTTTACTCTATATTATAAGAGACTACGGTGCTTTCTCATATGGACGGTTATCTACATTTGGGACACATAAAGGACGGTTTAGATTGAGTCACGTATTTAAGTTTTTCAATCTACATTTTTAGCATATAAAGAAGGGTCCAGATTAATTCACATATTAATTTTACCTAAGATAATTAATTGAAATTGATTGCCCATTAATTTAATGTCATTTATTTGGGAGTTATCCCCCCATTTAATGTTAAACTGTTTTTTTTTATTCTAAATTAAATGCCCATTAACTTTACTCTATATTATAAGAGACTATGGTGTTTTCCCATATGGACGGTTATCTACATTTGGGACACATAAAGGACGGTTTAGATTGAGTCACGTATTTAAGTTTTTCAATCTACATTTTTAGCATATAAAGAAGGGTCCAGATTAATTCACATATTAATTTTACCTAAGATAATTAATTGAAATTGATTGCCCATTAATTTAATGTCATTTATTTGGGAGTTATCCCCCCATTTAATGTTAAACTGTTTTTTTTATTCTAAATTAAATGCCCATTAACTTTACTCTATATTATAAGAGACTATGGTGTTTTCCCATATGGACGGTTATCTACATTTGGGACACATAAAGGACGGTTTAGATTGAGTCACGTATTTAAGTTTTTCAATCTACATTTTTAGCATATAAAGAAGGGTCCAGATTTAGCCACGGATTTAAGATTTTCAATCAATATTTTAGACATATAAAGAAGGGTCCAGATTAATTCACATGTTAATTTTACCTAAGATAATGAATTGAAACTGATTGCCCATTAATCCGTGATCGCGTCAAGGATTTCAGCGAAATTAGATTTACAGTTGTACCTAGAGACGCAAATTCTATTGTGCATGACTTAGTTCAATTTGCAATTTCTAATTCTATAAATAGATGGTGGGTTCATGATGAACCACCAATTTGTATTATGCAGCGCCTCATGTTTAATGAGGATTATTATAAATAAAATCTATTTTCCTTCAAAAAAAAAAATTTAGTTCAATCTGCAAGTTTTCATACCATTGGTATTTAGACTGGGTCTCTTATTTACTTCTAGGCCTCAAACACATATGCTGACAAAGAGAAACTCTCTTATACATGTACAGTTTATCGATTCATGTATTAGAGGGGGAAATTTCTTTTATCGGATCTCACAATTTATTTAATGCGAGTCTTTCACTATTTAGTAAGAAAACAAGATTGTATTATCAATTTGCAAGGAAAAGCATACTTGGCATATGATGTATACAATTTCAGCGAGCGCATCATTTTTCACCGCTAAGAAAGATTCAAGGACACTTTATTTTATTATTGTTTTTTTATTTTTTTTATGACGCTGTAAGCTGGGCGTGTTTCATGTGTTAGTTTAAACCATAAATGTATAGTTATCATTCTTTTTCAAGAGGCTTCACTGTACAGTGTAACGTCTCTCAAACCTAGAACATTGTAGGGAATGATGAATGTTAATTACCATATATATATACATATATATATGCAAATGACATGTTTAATGACCGTAAAATGACTGACCTTAAATTATATTAATCTAGCCAATTAAACTTTTATACCATGGGTTCGAATATTACAACCATGCCAATTATACGTTGATACTAGCGCAAAGTCAGTATCCATTTTTATAAATAGTTAACGGTTCCAAAAACTAATGCATATGTAACACTTTTTAGGTATAGGAAAGAAGGGTTCCTACTACATTCAACTTTTCGAATTTTGAAAAAAAAAAATTTGCACTAATTTTTCTTAAGACAAAATAACAATCTATAAAAAAATGATCGAATCGCATTTGTAATTTGGAATACAATCGACAAGTTAATTTTATTCAAACAAGGAATTTCTACGAGTTACCGTTTAAGAATTTAGGTTTCAAGTTTGTTGGTATTGCTTACACCAAGCGTGAATGGATAGTTATCTCAATAAGCATAAACGAAACTAGCTAGGTGCGAGATTCCAAAGTATACATACTTGCATCGAATATCTTTACCGCCAAAAAAATTACTCTCGGGTGTATACATGTCTCGTGTACATCCATATATGGACATCCTAATCACCATTTAACAACAAACCTATCCAGTTAATGTTAAAAATATAGATCAAAGCGTCGAATTCAGTTTAAGAAAGATTATCATTCTCCGAGTTTCCCACGCTTAACTCATGATAATCTCGCAAGAAAAGAAATATACAACTAACACCAAAACAACTCATAGCCCCGTGCCATTATGGCACGGGTCATATCCTAGTATTTATTAGTTACCTAACTCTTTCAATAATTCTTACATTATTGTTATAAACTCAAAACTGTATGCTCAGGCAAGGTGCAACTACATTACTCTTAATTCATGGGGTAAACACATCTTTACTTGCTAAACCAAATGCTGACATAGTGATTTAGCTTCCTACCTCGCATACATAATGGACAACCTAAAGAAGATTGTGCACTACCTGATGTCCGGGCAAAGATAGGTACGTATAGATACTTAGATGTTGATATGCTAGATTTTTGGAACAAATGTTTGGAGCATACATAACGTTACATGGAAATAGATCAAGTAATTTTAGACTTGTAGTTTATGTTTTGTTTTTTTATAACTTTTATAGGTCACCAAGGTTTCAATGACAAAGTTCTGAAGATTTAGTATCTCGTCATTAACAAGATGTAACTGACATCAATGGTTTTATTGATTTAGGAACATTGGGTATTATTGTTATTAGTTGTTGTACATATGCTTGTCTCTATGTTTGTTGATCTGACAAAGTTATATTTCTGGTTCAACAAAAGTTAAATTCAGCGATAGCTTGTTGTATTATCTTTACTCTGCATAATTTCCATAAATTTCTTGATTCACATTGTTTGACCCCCTTCCGGATGCCCTAAAAGATGCACTAGATATGAAATGTGAGGGTTGTATTTGTACTCCATATATCCTATATTTGTGTTGGAAATTTTTAGCTTAATTCCGAGATGTTCCCGTTTCAGGTTTGGAAAAAGAAATAATTGTAAATGTCATAGTGAGAAGTTAAAATAAATTCAATTTGCTAGTTAAAAAATCTACTCTGAAAAATCAAACGATCCCGTAAAAAACTCGATTTTACAGCCATTAATCGTTTCATGAATTCATTCTGAGGGGATGAAAGTTTTGTACTCAACAAAGGTGTGGACTATCAGTGGAATTTTTCGTCAACAACAATTTGGTTCAAGACACAAGATAAGTTGTACATTTATGTGCCCCTAATACATGTGTATTCAGTATTGAGTATAGTTACAATAGTAACATGTAAGATACCCCCCCCTTAAAGAACTCGTTAAATAATACCAACCTATGTTGAGCCACAGATAATACTAATCGTTTAATTTCACTTCACTTACCAGCATCTTGCTCTCCCTTCATCTTTTTTTTTTACTAATCGTTTAATCTCACTTCACTTACCAACATCTTGCTCTCCCTTCATCCTTAACTCGGGGAATTTTCTATAAAAGCATAATTTCACCGATGAAGTCATGCTATGGATTCTCAATGTGGTACCTTTATACAAGCATTTAATCTGAAGAAAAAAAAGGATCACAGGAAAAATCTATTCTTATCATATCAAATTCTGGTATACGGAGAACCAGTTGAATATTTTCTACTTGGTATTTTTTCACAGGATTTTCGCTTCCTCCTACTATCAATCTCAAGAAATTTGAAGATACTTGGAATACCATGTAATTGCGCTCTTCCAAATTATATCTAGAGGTAGTAGCAGAAAATTACAAAGTCATGAACAATACGTTGCCGATATAGTATTTCCCGGTTGACAAACAATACATTTTTTTTTTTGACAAAGGGAATATATTAAGTATTAAATAGAGGATATATCAACATCGAGTTTTACATGTAGATCATCTGATGAACTTGTCACCACTCTTCTGGATTACAAGCTTCACAGACAGATTTAGCTAAGGAATCTGCCACCTTATTACAAACTCTAGGAATATAAACACAAGACCAGTTGTTGTGAAGATTACAAAGTTTAGCACACTTATTTAACAAAGGAGAAGATTGCCAAGAAGGGAGTAAGACTTCATTGACGGATAAAATTAAATTTTTACAATCAGACTCAAAAATCACCCTATTCCAGTTGTGTTTTATTGCCCATTGCATAGCTTCTGGTAAAGCCCAACTTTCTGCTTGATGAACATGAGTTACCCTTCTAAGAACTTTTTTTCCTGCAATATATATATGACCCTGTAGAATTTTTAGTTAACATAGCAATTCCAGCCAAATGAAAAGGTTTGTGAAAAAAAACATCTATATTGGTTTTTAAAGTGTCTGGTCGTGGAGGAGTACAATGATGTTCATGCCCTATAGAATGAGTATTATGTGATGTATGATAAGTATGAATCATATCAGCCATATACTTAAAAAGATGATGTAAATCAAAATTAGGATTAATTGTTTCCTGTTGAAAATGAACCATACACCTGTATTTCCAAATATACCAAATAGTTGCAATCATTCCATGTAAAGAAGGAGACTCTAAATTAATATTGATGATGGGATTTGTTTTCCAAGAAGTAATACAGTCTTGAAGTGTAGTAAACTGTTGAAGATGAGTAAAATGTTGTGGTATACAAGCTTTCCATGTTGTAGTAGCAAACGAGAAGGTGAAAACAAATGATTTATATCTTCTATCTGATGAATATTGCAGAGCACACAAATATCATCATTATCCATTGCATAATGTATATTAGCTTTAAAATGTAGTGCATTATATATGCATATCTTTCCACATAAAAATATGCAACTTGAAAGGTATTTCTAACTTCCATAATTTCAACCAAAAAGTAGTGTTTAGAGAAAGAGGTATTGATGGAGAGTTAATGTTGCATAAATGATGATAAATTGAAGCACTTAAGAATTGACCAGTAGAAGTAAGAGGCCAGATCAACCTATCTTGTTATTGCAAATTTAATGGATATTTAAGCAAGAATGAACCTCAAGAGGAACACATAGTTGATGAAGAAGCTGGGCATTCCATTGAGTTGTATCTGAATTGATTAACTGAGACATCCATTTGATATCATTAGTATTGAGATCATCCCAAGAAACTAAAGCTGATGTTTCACTTGGAATCCAATTGTGCTTCCATATGTTTATGCTTGTGCCACCACCAACCTACCACTTACTAAATTGCTGAACAATTTGAATACCCATGTACAATTCTCTGCCAAATTTAACTAGAGTTTTTATTATCAGGAGGAGGTTCATATTTAAGATCATGATAAGGAAAATATTTGGACTTTAATAATTGGGCATGTTGATCATTTGGATTGTGAATGATATTCCAGGCTAATTTAGCTAACATAGTAGAGTTGTAATGATGTAGTTGTTTCAAACCTAAACCTCTTAATCTTTTAGGGAGATTCATCTTAGACTAAAAAATAAAGTGTATATTATTATATTTTGAGGAGTTGTTCTACTAATAATTTTTCTGGATTTGATCCATTTGATGTATAATTGTACATAGAAGTTTCAGCACTTGCATATGATACATGCTCATTGTACTAGTTGGGTTGTCTTACCAGCTTGGTTGATAATTTTACTACTCCAACCATGAAGTTTCGCAGACATACGCTACAAGATAGGCTGACAGTTCTTTGCCCTTGGATGATGCAAAACTAAAGGTATTCCTAAATACTTTTCACCAAGACGCATAATTTTCATATGAAGAATGTTAGTAAAATGGTTTCTGAGAGAAGGAGAAACATTTTTATTAAAGAAAATGGTTGATTTTTGCAGATTCACTACTTGTCCAGATGCTTTAATAAACTGATCAAGAATATGCTGAAGATTTTCTAAGATAAGTTGGAGAGGCTTCAAGAAACAATAAGAACTCATCAGTGAAAAAAGATGACTCACCACAAGCATGTTTTTCGCAATTCTGATTCCTTTCAAGTTACCTTGTAAGATTTGTGATTAAATAATTCTTGAGAATGCTTCCACAATGATAAGGAAGAGATAGAGTGATGATGGATCACCTTGTCGAATTCTTCATGATGGAGTGAAAGAAGCAAATGGCTTTCCATTGATGAGAAGAGAAATGCTTGTTGTAGTAATATATTGTTCAACCAGATGAATCCAATCATGATAAAATCCAAGTTACTGAAGAATATAAAAAACAAAGGTTCATTCAAGTCTGTTGAAAGCTTTCGACATATCTAACTTGAGGCCAATATAAGAAACTTTTCATTTTCATTTCTTCTTCATGGTATAAGTGAGTTTATGTGCGATCATAACATTATTTTGAATATGTATACCAGGTACATAAGCACATTAAGTAGGTGATATGAGGTTTCTGAGTAAAGATTTCAATCTGTTGGAGATGACTTTCTAAATGATCTTATAACTAACATTGCATAAACTTATGGTCCTGTATTCATTTGGTGTTTGAGGATGTAATATTTTAGGTATAAGAACTTGAAAAGTTATGTTAATATCTTGAGAATAAATTTATGAGTAAATAAATGCCAAACCATTGAAGTTATATTTGTACCTACAGTAGACCAACATTGTTGGTAAAAAGTTGCTTGAAATCCATCTGCTCCCGGTGAAGGCCATGGCCTGATATGAAAAACCACTTACTTTATTTCTTGTTCAGAAGGTGTTTGGAGAAGAGCTTTGTTATCTTCATCTATATACAAGTCTGAAACTGAGATAAAATAGAAGTATCAATAACAGGTTTTGTAGGAGCAGAATATCGCGACATCAATACTTTGCGAGATTAATAAACGACTACACTGCGAAAGCGTCGCAGGGAAGTAATATAAATGACGCAATGGATGACGATAGCCAAAACATAAGAAAAGTATGAAGACTTGGTGAGATCTAGGAGTGTCGCAAGGAAAAACGTTTATAACACTCGCGACACTTCGCGAGTGATTCCCGAAAATAAAGGACAGCTTAGTTGTCATCCATTGTATACTACCCTATATAAAGGGTTGAGCCAGTTTGTTGTGGGAGAGGTCTTTTGAATTGTTAAGCAAGTTATTAGAGAGAGAAAATTAAGAGGGATTGTAATTTCTTTAGCTCTGTTCTACATTACTTTGTAAACCTTTCAAGTAACAATTAATAAAACACATTATTATTCATCTTCAAATGGATTGATTAAGCAAATTCGAGTGAGGGGTGTAGTGTAGGATTTCCTGCAACTACATATGCGCTAGAAACAGGGACCGAATCTGTGAATTGAAAGAATTAGGAGTAACAAGAAAGGAATTTCGAATACCTTTCAACAATACTAAAATTGGGAAATGGCTAGAAGAAAGAATGCATCAGAACAACCAACGATCGTAAGAAGAAGTGGAAGATTAGTTAGAGAAAGGAGAAATGAAGTAGGTGAACCATCAAGGATAAATGCAAGAAATGGAGAAGGAGATCAAATTCAATCACCAACTCAACCACCAACTCAACCACCAACTCAACCACCAACTCAACCAGCACTAAACAGAGTAATCGATTATGATAGAGTAAGCGTGCATACATGGAGATCAGATTCTATGGAAGAAAGAGAAGAAGTGCAACAATTGATGAATAGTGAACAAGAAGAGAGAAATCGAGAAGAGATGGGAGAAACAATTCGTGGAAATGAAGAAATTGCAAAGATTAGAAGCGTTGAGACAGACAATACATGAAGAAAGGCGGTTAGAAGCAGAAGAACGCGCAAATCTAACAAGGAAAAACCACGAATTAAGGATGGAAAATAGGAGGTTGCAAAATAGAAGATCAAGAAGTAATAACAGATCGAGATCAGGATCGATTAGAGAAGATGAGAAGAACATTACTGCGGGAAAGCGTTAATGAAGAAAATTTGGAAAGAGAGTTAAATTTTGGTGAAGGAGGTCGCGAAGAGAGAGAATTAGTAGAGAATCGTTATATTTTGGTAAATAATCGAGATGATGGAAATCAAGAAGATAGGCAAAACCTCAAAGACAGAATAACCCAGTTAATGAAGAAAATCAGGAAGAAGGAAGGAAAACACTACACAAAGGAAACAAAAGGAAATTGAAGATGACATTGAAAAGCATTATACCGAACAAGCGCGTCTATCCCGCGAGAGAGAAAGATTGAGAGCAGTAAATGGAAAATCGGGAATTGGAAGAGGCGATTCGGCGAGAATAATCATGACAATCGGGGAGAGAAGACGCGAGCGAAATCGCAACAATGGAGATATCAACGAAGAATATGAAAGAATACAAAAAGAATTGATAGACAACCAAGAAGAGAAAATGATGATATAATGGTGTGAGAATTTATGAAGGAGATGAGGGAGAAACTCGCAGAGAAAGAAGAGAAGAGAGAATGAACCAGAGAATATAAGTAGACGCGAACGAAGAAGGAGGGAAGCAGAATTAAAGAGACCGATAAATTCAAATTCTGAGGCAAATGAACAAATTCTGCGAGAATTGGCAGAGATGAGAGGAATATTAAACAGCAAAAGAGAAGGAGGGAGAAGACAGTTAGATGAAGCTATCGTAGAGGCTGCGAAAAATCCTTTTACATTAGAAGTGCAGCTAGGAGGAATACCCCCAAAATGCAACTTACCCGCATTAACTAGCATTTTTGATGGGTCAACTTGTGCAGTACAACACATCAAGGCTTATGTGAGATGTATGCTACAGTGGGAGAACCATGATGCTATATTGTGCAAGTACTTTGCGTCGAGTTTAACGGGAGAAGCGTTGAAGTGTTTTGAGGGTCTACCAAGAAATACAATCACGTCATTCAATCATTTACAAGCTATATTTTTAGGGGCATATATAAGTAACAACTCTTCGCGACCTGGCATCGAAGATGTATTTGGGCTAAAACAAAGAGTTGGCGAGAGCTTGAGACATCTAACTGTAAGATGGAAGACAATTTGTAGCGAAATGGCTGGACGCGTGGATGAAAGATATCTCATACTATCATTCATAAATGCTATGTTCGCAACCAACTTATTATATGTTAAAATTTTCAGAGTCAAGAATACAATCACGATGACCGAATTGAGAGAATTGCAAGAGGAATATATTGCTTTGGAGGAAAGATAAAATGAAGTAGAATCGTACCCAGATTTGCGAATACAAGTTCAAGTGTCTGCGAATGCAAGTTTGTTACCCAGATTAATACAAACAAGGGCGAGCACTTCGCAAGGGCAACAAGAGAGGGTGGTAAATGATGAATGTACCAATACTGGTAGCTATGGGAAGTCGCGATCAGGAAGAATTTGAAAGAGAAAGAAATTTCTACAACCGTGGTGGAAATAATAAAATTCAAAGGCTTGATCAACCGCAAGAAACCTATGGAGGTCAAAGGCATAATTCGCACTTATGGAGGCCAGAGTGTAATTATCATAGAGGACAGCGAGGTCATAGAGTCGTATGGGAAGAAATCAAAATGCCACCACTAAATGCTAGTGTGGAGAAGATATGGGAGGCCATAATCCCGATGGAGAATATACCCGCACCATGGAACATAGGAGTGAACCGCCACCAAGTGATAGAAGTCACGAACTCGCTCTTACCATCGTTTTCATGGACATCCGACAAATGATTGCCGAAACATCAAAAGAATTATCCTTAGAATGATTGATCGTGGAAGCTGAATCACTTTTTAAAAAGTGAAGAGAAAGTTCAACATTTACCGCCGCCACCATCAAAGGGAAAAGAAACGTTCGTAATAGAAGTCTGGGCTTAAAGCTAAAAATTTGTTTTGCAACTCCATTGTTCAT
This sequence comes from Papaver armeniacum, assembly GCA_023531295.1. Taxonomy (NCBI): domain Eukaryota; kingdom Viridiplantae; phylum Streptophyta; class Magnoliopsida; order Ranunculales; family Papaveraceae; genus Papaver; species Papaver armeniacum. The sequence goes on from JAJJWW010016810.1 coordinate 20,449, forward strand.
TCATATCGCACCATTGAAGATTTTCATGATAACGTACTCAGTAGGGTTTTTGCGAGGGATGTTAATGACAAGGAGGTAATGAATATCGCGAGGAAATCGCAGTTAAAAGAATGGCAATTACAGCATCATCTCTTTCTACAGAAGAGATACCCAGAGGTAGAGAGATACATGATAACCCGTTGGTGGTAAAACTAGATATTAATCCAAAACCTATTGATGGGGAAGATGATGAAGCAGAAAACTGCTGGGCGATAAATAGAATATTAATTGATACTGGGAGCTCAGTCAACATCCTTTTTTACCATACTTACAAGACTATGGGAGGAAAGGATGAAGATTTGATCCCTTCAACATACAAAATATATGGTTTCAATGGTACCGCGAACAAGCCCAAAGGAGAAGTACACATGAGAATACCGTTGCAAGGATTGTCAACTGATATTTTATTTTGTGTAGTCGAGGTGGAGTCCCCTTATAATGCATTAATTGGAAGGCCATGGTTGCATGAAATTCAAAAAGGTGTGGCATCAACGTATCATCAGTGTATAAAGTTTCCCCATCCTAGTGGTGTTGGAATTATAAAGGGAGATTGGACAGAAGGGGAAAAATGTTATGAGATCGATGTGGAGAGCTGTGAAGAGAGAGCCGCAAAAAAAGAAGGGATGGAAGAAGAATATTAGAGAAGAACAAAGAAAAGAAATATTGATGGTAGATAGCATAAATATAAGAAGAGAAGACACATTGCGAGGTGAAGATATGAAGGCAGTTGAAAGTCATGCTGAAAAAGAATTATTCAGAGGTTATAATGATACAGAGGCAGAGGGAAGCAGGAGTAAAAAATGTAAGAAGTGAATAATCATCAAAAAAGCAACAACAAAAGATTGTTCAGATTAAGAGGAAGAAACAATAAGTGTATGATGCTTTGTAAGATTGTGTGATAACTTCGCAAACAGAATGAATGCTTGAATGAATTAACAAAAATGAATGAGTGAGTGAATGGGACGAACCTTTATGGCGTACACCTTAGTTCGCGAATGATATTTCGCAAGAGGCAAATGTAAGACCTAAATTGCGTCATATAAGGGGGTATCTCTTGACATGGCTCGGGGAAAGGTTACACCGCTCCTGGAACCTGAGTCATGGAGATTTGGGGCCCATGAAAGCCTATTCGGGGGAGATACCTTGGATTTCCAACTATATATATAAGGTTATACCCTGGTTGGACGCCCGAGGGTCTTTTCCAAGGAGTCAGCGTATGACCAAGGCGCCGAGGTACACGGTTGAGTCAAGAGTGCGGGGAGCATGGAACTTCCTTACCACTCTTGACAAGTATTGGCACACGTTGCACTCGGCCCGAAGAAAACTCCACTTAGGGTGCAGCCTCGTAACCATAAACCATATAGGTATAAGGGATAAGAGGTGCGAAAACAACCGCTGTCGTTAAGACCGGATGGGAGGAGCTAGTCTTGTATGGTCGATGTACGCCTCCTTGAAGGGGCAACCAGGAGATGATAAGGGCGGCACCCTCCATTAGGGAGCTGATAAGTGTCAAAAGACGCAAATGTCATGAGACTTTGTTTTCGCAAGGAAATATAGGCTTGTCATATTTGTGCAATGATCCTGTAGAGGCAATAATACTGACGCAAGGATAAGGCGAGATCAATGGGTTATTGCATAAAAATGCAAAAACGCCCCCGCGATTTCGTCGCAGACGATAATGTCATGGGATTTTACACTCGCAAGAGTATCTAAACCTTTCATATTATCGCGGATAAAATATCCTGCAGAGGCAAAAATACTTAACAAATGATAAGACAAGGTCAATGGGTCATTACATGAAAATGTAAAGACGTCCTGTAATCTTGTCGCAACGAGGGGTGGCGAAATAAGACCTTTAATTAGGAAGGCAAAATAAGACCACACAAAAATGATAAGACAAGATTAGTGGAGTTCTTCATTTATGAAGACATTCTGCGATCTTGTCGCCATAGCGAGCTTCAATATGCTTACGAAAACAAATAACAAAGGTAGATCTATCATTTGAAAATGAATAACAGAGGCAAGTATGGGAATGAATAGGATAAAGTTTTGTTATTCATTTCCATATGAGGAATCTATGCATTCATGATACTAGTTAGTCGAATTATAAAAAAGAATTGCTTGATTAATATGTGCAAGTAAAGAAAACAAAGATTGAATTCATATTTGACAATCCAAGAAGATTGAAAGAGTATATATATATTACAAATAGCGAAAGAAGAAAAAGAAGTTATTTCTTTGAAGAATCATCTTCTTGGTCAGATTCTTCAGTTTCATCATTCTCTTCGCCAGATTCTTCTACTTCGCTAGCATCACTATCAGAGACATCTGAGAAAAGTGTATCTTGAGGAATATCCTCGCGAAGACAAGGATATGAACTAAGAGGAATCTTGTGATCATTGCAAACTGTCTCAATAGTTTGATTTATGTAAAACGAATCGCATAATTATTAAAGTTCGCCATCGTAGCTTGCGTTGTTTCTTCAACTTAGCATACTTGTTATTGCGAAAAGAAAGGCCTTCTCATGAGTTCCCCTTTTCGACTCAAGTTCTTCAATTCTTGCTTGAAATCTCTTCTCGGATTCTCGCAAAACACATGACAATAAATTAACAATACAATAACAAGATCGCAGAGATAAAGGACAAAGAAAGTATAATAAACAACCTTCTATGTCAGATATCATGTCTTTAACCAAGGCAGTATGCTCGGCATGAAGGCTAACATCAACACCTAAATTATTCCTGGCATTATCTAGAACCTTCGCAGCTTCAGCCTCTTCAAAGTCAACCTTCGCATGACGCATGAAGATAAGAAACAGAGGCAACAATATTGTTTAAAATAAAAGAAGATGTTTCTTACTTCATCCGTGAGCGATCGGAGTATCGCTGTGGTACTAAACCGGATCTTCTTTATACTTCTTTCTCATTCTCGCGATCTAAAATTTCTTGAAAGTTAATAAATAAAAGAGAAAGGAAATGTCGCAAAGCGAAATTGAAAGAAGGAAATATACCTCTTTTTCTCCTCGGCCACTTAAATTCCCAAGGATGGTAATTCGCGAGATGTGCGGGGGAGAACATGTGAACCTCCGATGTAAGGTCCACTCAAGAATAAAGGAACAACCCACCACTTCTCATCTTTGGAGTGGCGGGAGTACTATTGTTACCCGAATGCCAATCTATATCATGCATAAGCAAACTTGTCATCGGGAACGTTATCTATTCTTTTGACGAGCGCCCAAATGAGATTTATCATTTCTCATGTTTATCACTTGCATAATTCGCAAAGAAATTTTCTACAGTATACTTCTCGGGGACTATCTCCAAATTTGCAAAGTTAGGATCTCTAACATTAATAGGGGGTATAAAGATCCTTTACCAGCGCCGCGATGTGCGAATTCAAGCATCAAGCGGATGCAGTCGCCACTCAACTGATAGACAGCTCGCGAGAATTTTTTATGAGCAAGGATTTCATAGAATAATGGTATCTCGGGATTATATAGAGGAATGGGAAGTCCTGCGAGGAGTTGACCTAGCGAGACTATGATTTTATGATCATCACATTGATGATCAGAAAACAGCTTTGCAGAAAGAATAGACGAAGATTCTTGATCGGGAATGGTTGATAAGATGAAACCCTTCTCTTTTAATTTGTTTTGAGTATCTTCAAAAAGGGGTTTATATGTACGACCCAATGAAGCCATTGATATAGTATGAGAATGAATGGGAATGGAAGATTGAGAGAATTGAAGAGGGGAATTGCAGTAGCAGTAGCGCAAATTGCGGAAGAAGAAAGTTAAACGAAAGTTGCAGAGGGAAATTAAAAGAGAAAAAGAGAAGGATAAGAAAGCTATATATAGAGAAGAGAATCCTCGAGAAAACAAATGCATTTAATGCGAGATGGGACGTGAATGGTCAAGAATAAACGGTTGAAAGAGACGTGTCAAAAAAGAGTGGAAGAAGAAACACCCGTAATAAATTCCGCATACGAAGTAAAAATGAACAATCATGAGATAAAGATGAGCAGTTGCGGCACTTTAATAATTAGTTCTCATGACATTCTATTCTTCGCAGAGAAGACATGAGAAGAGGCAAGATGTAGGAGCAGAATATCGCGACATCAATACTTTGCGAGATTAATAAACGACTACACTGCGAAAGCGTCGCAGGGAAGTAATATAAATGACGCAATGGATGACGATAGCCAAAACATAAGAAAAGTACGAAGACTTGGTGAGATCTAGGAGTGTCGCAAGGAAAAACGTTTATAACACTCGCGACACTTCGCGAGTGATTCCCGAAAATAAAGGACAGCTTAGCTGTCATCCATTGTATACTACCCTATATAAAGGGTTGAGCCAGTTTGTTGTGGGAGAGGTCTTTTTGAATTGTTAAGCAAGTTATTAGGAGAGAGAAAATTAAGAGGGATTGTAATTTCTTTAGATCTGTTCTACATTACTTTGTAAACCTTTCAAGTAACAATTAATAAAACACATTATTATTCATCTTCAAATGTTTGGTAGTTGTCGATATATTGGAGAAGTGTTGAAGAATAGTATTTTCAGTTTTATCTTTATAATCAT
>JAJJWW010016811.1:0-313119 GCA_023531295.1 Papaver armeniacum
TGAATTGATAATGATCATTTAGTTTGTATGGATGAAAATGAATGACAATGATAATGATATTTTTTTTCATGTAGTATGGATGAAATGCTAAATGGGTTGGATATAGTTTCATCATGGAAATGTGATAGACATGTATGTCATGATGTTACGAAAGACCCTCGCAAAGTAAGCTTTAGAGGTAGTTTCAAAGATATTGAAAAGTATTATAATATTGTAGTGCAAGATAATCCTAGCACAACAATTTTGTGATAATTGTGGCTTTTCCTCTCGTTTTTGAGTTTGATTTCGCCAATGGGGATAGAGCCTTAGTTGAAGCCATAGCCGAGAGATGGTGGAAAAGTACCAGGAGCTTTCATTTTCTGGGAGTTTGAGATTGGCATCCTTCCTTAGATTGGTACATGTTAACGGGAATTCTTAACGGTGACCCTAGTAAACCACCAAAGAGTTATGCCGCAGTTGGGTAGTGATCTAACATATCCCCGCTTTTGGATGATTTGTATTTTTCTTGATATCAAAAATCATGGTACATGGGACTCTAAGACTAATACATTTTCCTTAATTGTCTTGAAAACTACAGATCGAAAGTAGAAAATGCCGAATAATATTGAATGTGCAAAAGTGACATTGACACGAGCATTCTTTATGTGGTGTTTTGGTCATTTTCTTCTATCGCATTCTACCGGAAAAGTAGATAAACGTTGGGTTTTGTTATTGGATGACTTTGAATATAGTTGGGGAGTATGATTGGGGTCTAGCTTCGTTAGGGTAATACCTATAAATATCTCTCGACGATTGGTCAAATCGGGGTACAAATTTAGTTGACATGGTTGTGGTACTTGAGTATTGGTACTATTACTACTTTTGCAAAAAGATGCAACCCTTGCTTTGTCACCACCTTCTCGTCATCATGATGTTTTCCCAAAGATTTGTCTCTTCAAGAAAATTAGGATTGCATCAAGGAAGAGAGGACATCGAGAAGGCCAAAAGGATACTATGAAACACTCACCAAAAGCGCAAGAAACAGATTGACACTAGAACAAGGGAATCATGTATTTGGCAACCATGGGCAGAGAGTCGGTATGTCTTGGAGACCAATATGAGTATGCACTATGAGGTATCTAAAAAAAGAGAGTTCTTTTTTTCACTTTGAAAAGCGCACAAGAGATAGTTGTTATCGTAGAGATTCTATAGGCAGATTATAGGTGAGATTGTAGTCCAGCAAATCCTCCAAATTTGGAAACAATTGATGAAGATGATATTGTAGTAGAGGTCAATGACTATTATATACCAAAGAGGATCAATATAACACTTGGTGACGAACAAGAGTGGTTGACCTTATGTCACCGAGTCATACCATGCACACGTCGATGAGATAGTAGCTCACCGCATTCCCTCGCAGCTTTGTTTCCTAGTCACCTCCCCTCGATATGATGTCGAGAGATATACCTATCACACATGCATGAGCCCCATCACAACTGCGGAGATAGAATTCACTTTACCATTTTCCAATGAAGCCAAGGAGAACGTCAAATACCAGCCCAAGGGTTCCTTGTCCGTATAACTTTCGGAGATGAATTTGACAATGGTAAGTACATTTACATTTTGTACTCATTTTCATTTTAAGTTTCTTGAATATTCACTAAATTCTCTAATTTATATACTTGTAGGAAGATTGCTTTAGGTTTATGGAAAATCATGTTCATACCGCCTGATCTCGTCAAGCCGCATGGGACGAGTCGACACAAATTGGTTACAACTTCATGTTCCTCATCTGGCAGATCTACATCTTCTTCCGTACCATCTATCCATGCTCCAAACAATCCAAATGAAGCTTTTACATCACAAGACCTCACATTAGGTGGTTCATATGAATGGGCTACAGGTCAAAGGATTTTGGCACTCATAGGGTCGAAGATGGAGCTACTACATCACAACAAGGAAATGCACAATATCAACAAGGAGGAAATGAATTTACCGATGCGTTGTTGGGGGAAAGCGAGCCTAACATTGTTTATGATACTCAGTTCAGCCAACAACCCCATAATTTCTTTTGACCTGAATTAAATTACTTGTCGTAGTGTTTATGGAACCATATGGAGTGTTATACTTTTAAGTACTATTTATTTTTATGGAGTGTTTAAGTTTTTTTATTTTTATGGAGTGTTATATTTTGTTTATTTGTTGTTTATGGAGTGTTATGATTTATTTTTATGGAGTGTTTTTAAGTTTTTTCATTTTTATGGTGTGTTAATACTTTATTTATTTGTTGTATTAGGTACATTATGCGGGGAGCTTTGAGAAGAATTTTGTTTGGCCTTCTTGATGATGAAGATTATATTGAGACGAATGTTATAGCAAAGTGGCTACACTTTTGGAGACTCAGAGAGTAAGGGGAATACATCAACCCGTCTTTAATGAAGTCAAGACTCGTCGACAAAGGCAAGAAAACGTGTAGATGCGATGCTCGTATGATGCATCAATACTTCAACTTCAAATATATGTATGGGCCAAAGAAGTTCAAAGGTCGGTTTGCTTTGCCTCGTCCACTTTTTTTGAGAATTTTAGAGCAATTTTGTGATTATGACCATGGTTTTCGCCAAAAAACAGATGCTTGCGGTATTCCTGGTCATAGTCCATATATGAAAATGATTGCCGTCATGAAACATTTTGCCAAAGGCATTGCACCGGATTCCTTAGATGATTACACACAAATGGGAGACACCACTATCTACTATTATGCTATGAAGTTTATGGATTCAATTATTTGGATTTATAATGGTCGATACATGCGTCAACCTACCGCTCAAGATACGGAAAGGATTTTAGCAGAAAATGAAGCTCATGGATTTCCTGGTATGCTTGGTAGTGTCGATTATTTTCACAGGGCATGGAGAGCATGTCCAATGGATCAAGTAGGTTCCCCACAGCTGGCTATAAGCCATATCCCTCGGTTGTTTTACAGGCAAAGTGTAGCTACATATGATAAATGGATCTCTGGGCATTCCTATTTTGGGTTGGGTGGGCAGAACAATGATCTTAATGTCTTGCATGCTTCGGGTTTGTTCGATAGACAACTTCTTGGCGTAGAACCTCCTTGTCATTATCAAATCAATGGAATGGATTACGAGCAGGGGTACTACCTAGGAGATGGTGCATATCCCATGTATGGTTGCATCGTGCAAGCATACAAACCCTCCTCAAACATTAAAGAAGCTTTTTTCAATCAATACCAAGAAGCAAAAAGGAAGGACATAGAACGTGCATTTGGTGGTCTTATAGGTAAGTTTGGCATTATATTGAAACCTTGTCGTTATTATGAAAAATCGGACATGAATGCAATTATGAGGGGGTGCTTGATAATGCACAACATGTGTGTTGATATGGAATATCGCAATGCGGATTGGGGGAGGATCACGGGAGATGAACCTCAACCGCCAATTCAAGGAAATGTAAGGCTAGCTCCTCATGTATTGTACAACCCTGCGATTTGGGGACAACTTCGCTTGGAACTCACTACACACATATGGAACCGACACGGAAAAAGGTTTGAGAGATGGTGATATTCCAAACATGGGTATGGATGATGCCTTGCCAGAAGTTGATGAGGGTATAGACGAAATCAATACCGATGAAGACCAATATGACCCTCAGGGAGATGGTACATTTTATGAGAATGGAGAGTAAATTTCATATAAGTAGACATTTTATGAGAATGGAGCCACAATACCCTTTATTTTAATCAAGCACGCTTTCATTAATAAGTAGACATTTTAATTAGTTCTTGTAAACTCCATAATACTCTTTTTATCACTTAAGTACGTTTACAATTACATTACATATTTAACTAGAACTTCATATGCATACGTCTTCATAATACTTCTTTGGTGATATTCCATACTTCTTCATAATACTTCTTCATGCATATGCTTCATAACCAAGTATCTCCAAAGTGGTGTTATGAATGAACGTCATTCTATGATCCGTTTCATATAAAGTCATAGCATACTCACGATTACCATTTGATGCCCTTAATGAAATGACAAAACGCTTGCAATTACACTTGATGCTTGATAACCGAGTTTGTAGTTGTTTTTTGCATCTCTCATTAGCATTACCATTGATTCTCACAAATTCTTCAACAACTTGTCCCCAAAAGGAGTTGGTTGTTATTTGAGTGTTGTTAATTGCACAATAACTTCTCACCAAGTCATTGTCTTCTTTAATTGAGAATGAAACCATGCTTGAATGTTGAATTGACAATTTTAGGAGAAAAGAAAAGAGAATGAAACTTCACAAGTTTGGGGTGTGGGGATTTTGAGCTATTGTATTGAGTTTATATAGAGATATGAAGTGATGTGAGTTTGGGCTGAAAATGTAGCCGTTTGTTTGAGTGCCGCACCAATGGGCTTCAAAGGTTCCAAACCAAACGGCGTTTGGCATAACAACATGCGAGATCAAAAGTGACCGTTGAAGATTCAACGGCAGGAAATGCAGCGCCCTACCATTCGGCGCTACGACGCCGAACCAAACGACACTTTGGAATCTCACCCATCGATCAAGATGACCATTTCCATTTTCAACGACTCTGATTAAATAGCCGTTTAAAACCACAACAGCTATTTTTTCAATCTTCCCTATAAATAGAGGACTACTTCTCCTTCATCCCTCACACCAAAATCAATTGATTATCTTCTTCATTGATTTTCTTCCTCTTCTTCACATAGTTTTGTTCATACAAAAATTATGGCACACTTTAGTACAATAGAAGAAGAGGCACTAATTTATGGTTGGGTCATAGCAAACAACGATCCAATTCATGGAAAAGATAAAAAGGTGCAATATTTTGGAGTAAGATTATTGATGAGTACAATAAAGAAAAGGTCCCAATGGTGTCGAAAGAGATAAAAAAGCATTAGAACAAAGTGCAACACAATAAGAACCGAAGTGAGGAAATATATTTCATTTGTTAGGCCCTACTTCCGAAACAAACATACGGGGATGACCGAAAGGCGGATTATGTAAGTACCTCAATTTTTTTTAATGTTTTCTTTCTTCCATTTTGTTCTCTTTCTTTCTTTCTCTAAATTTTTCCTTTTATTTTTCCCCAAGTATCATCGTGGAAAACAGAATTATGAAGCATCGATCGGAAAACTTTGGAGGTACTAATCGGTTTTCCAGATCACGAAGACTTATCAATCCGATTACAACCCGGCGGTGAATAATGATGATGGAGTCGGTACTTCCACTCAACCTAGTCAACAAACTCAAGCTACTCAAGAAAATGAAGATGATAATATGGATGAAGATTTGCAAAATATGGCAAGGTTTGGTAGCACTTCATCTACTCGTAATTCTGAAACCTCAGACATATCAAAGAGAAGACGCTATTTCGAACAAACCGATGATGTTAGAAGTGAAGGTAGAGATCAAGCAAAGAAAAAGGCTCGTGAGGCTAAAGCATCGCAGAAATCAGATGAAAAAAATGGATAAACTCATCGAACTTCTTGAAAACGCACAAGCACAAAGAGAGGCCAAATATGAAAAAGGGGAAGAGTATCTAAGGAAGAACATGGAAAGCTCTTCAATCTTGGCACAAACGCAACAAAGAGAATCGGAAATGAAGATCCTACGACAACCCTTGGATGAATTACAAGAATTTGAGAGACCCATCTACTAAATATGGAAGAACGAGATTTTAGCCCGTTATGGTTTGGACCCTATCCCCTAAACTAAAGTGATAATTTAAGTTATTTAGAAGTAGGATTTCAATTTCAATGTACTTTTTAATGTTTTAAGTTATTTAGAAGTAGGATTTCAATTTCAATGTAGTTTCTTATGTTTTAAGTTATTTAGAAGTAGGATTTCAATTTCAATGTACTTTTTAGTTTCTTCAAAAACATTGTAACTTTGTTTTGCAATGTAATGGAAGATTACAAATTCTCAAACGGCTACATTTACTTTGATAAATTTCCAAATTTTGAAACAAAATACGATTGAAACAATTGCCAAACATGTAGAAATGGAATTCGGAAAAATAGCCGTGAGTTAAAAAAAGGGTCAATTCTCGGAATATTCGCATAACGCCGAATTTGGATGGAGCGGCGTCTCGGTTAATGCTAGAATGGAATAGCGTCCATCCTAGCGCCTAACATAGATTGGCTAGTTATTCTCTGGGAATATTCGCATAAGGCCGAATAATCCAAATGGTTTGTGTCACTTTTTGAGCGCCAGTAAAATTCGAACTATTCAGCGTTTCAATCTCGCCGATAGTTAAGAAATCGCGAGCAAATGCTAGGAGAGAGAAGTAGCCAGAAAGAGTGTTAACTTTTTTCCCACACTTTTTTCATGATTTGCAACACTTTTTGTCCACTCTAGCTCATATGACTTTGGACTAAAGTGAGGTTAGAAACAGTTATCATCTCTTAACTGTTAACTGTCAAAAATTCAATGGCGTCACCACTAGTTTTCTGCTCTTCCACTGTAAATCCCAAGTCCTTCCTTGCCTACCCAAATCTTACTTCCTTGATTAATAAAAACAACAGCTCAAATTCCATTATATTTAGTTCTGTGACTTCAATTAGGGCAAAAACTCGTTTCTTCATTTCCCTTGCATCTCGAGAACAGGAACATATTTTCTCTTTCTAACTATCAAGACTTAAACGAAGATGAAGAAGAAGATTTGGTTCAAGATCTTAGAGTTCCTAGTCATTGGTTAATCCCTTCAAATGCTCTTCAGGTAACGTTTAATTTTGCCTTTAGTTACTTCATAGGGGTAGACATTTATTGAATTTCTTAACATATTATCAAATGTTTGATCATGTAATTAGCCTAATTTATCAATTTTACGAATTTTGTTTTGGCGGTGATGAGAGATTTGGTCTATTCGTTAATTTTCCATTAGTTCCGTTTAGTTTCTTGGTGCCGTCAGAAGTGTCTATTAGGTTACTGATCAAATTTCATAATGAAAATCGCTCTAAGCCTCCAAGGATAAGCCGATAAGAGTTAAGAGTAAATAACTGCTGAAGATTTGGTGAAAATGCTTTTACCCATGTTCCAATAGTTTGCGTAACAGTGTTTCCTTTGCAGGAATCTGAGTGGCTTAAAGTAGTGTTGCATAAATGGTTAGACGATGAATATTGCGTTGAGGATACAAATGTAGAAATTAGTGAGGTTGCAGCCAAATCATACTATGAGTCTTTGGTAGTACGGAAAGAGGCAGACCTTGGGATGGTCTTATTAAAGATGGCAAGAGATTTAGAATCCATATCTTATCGGGAAAGCTTTCATGGAGCTTTCTCATCAGCAAACGCAGCAATCCAGCTAATCTCCCAACGGATCGAGCAACAATAAATCTAGCTCCTAAAAATACAATGTGGAGAAATCATTCTCACCTTTTGCTCTTGTCAGTATGTTGCATCTGTTTAATATGCATTTATCCTGAAGTTTATTATGTACATCTTGCTCGCTTTCTCATTTAATATATTAAAGTTTGACCCTGTTCAACACTATCCGGACTCATGTGTATGATGTCCGGAATCCCATTTTGTCCATTCTGTGTAACAAGTGTTTCAGTGATTTCTCAATATAATACTGATGAGATTTTAAGATCAGCGGCTAACCATGTATTCAACCAATCAAATGAAAATGTCAAATTAGTACTTTTATATATATATATATATATATATATATATATATATATCAGGCTACTATTTTACTCCCTCTGTTTCAAAATAATAGGTTGTTATCAACATCTTGGTGTGTCAATTTGATCCATTTTTCTTGAGGTTTATATAGTTAGAAAATTAATGGAAGATGGGAGAAATATGTTGTCTACCAAGTATGAAAAATAGACTACTTATAATTCTTCAAGGGGGTCGTCATATTCAAGCATTAACATTCTCTTTATGCATTAGCATGAATCTGAAGTTTTTTGTTTGAAAGTTTTTTTTTATTTTTTTTATTTTGATTCTTCCTAATTCTCTTTGTTTAAAATTACTTATTTTTTTGCTTTTTATGGACAGCTAACTCTGTTTGATTTGCAGAATCTGTGATCTCCATGGGAAGCTTAATCAGTCGTGGTTTTGTAGCAGTTGTTCATTATCCTTTTCCTCTTCAGACAGTCGTGTCTTCTCCAAGAAACTCTATGTACAAAAGGGGTAAGATGGAGAGAATCATTGTAGTCGCAACAGTCGTGTTTTTGGCATCTATCCTAAATCTTATGATAAACTTTACCTTATCAGCACCGAATTCTTCTAGTTCTTCTTCTCAATCTAACGAGACTTCTGCAAGTAGAATCTTCATGGGTCTGAATCTCTGGCTTGAAGAAGATGGTAATTTTGGAATTTCCAGAACTCAGAAAGCGCAATTAGTGCAATTCAATAAGTTTAAATTTTTTCTTCATAAATCACGGCCTTATCTTTGGCCGAGATTTTGTGAACCGTTCCAAGGAAGAGGCCTAAGCTTTTAGGGAAAGTTTACTCAAAAATGTCAAGCACAATAATTCGGAAAGATATATCAACGTATTTTTAGTTAAAAATATCTTTGAATACTTATTTGGCTATATTTCTGAAACCCCAATATATGCCAAGATACATGGTATAAAAAGTTGTCAGGAAGTTGAATACAAGCATTCTCTAATCATCATGGCTTCAAGTTCTCAAGCACAACTTGCTACCATTACCAAAAAAATGCAAGGAGCATCAATCAGTAGGAAGATCTCTATGCCACCAAGAAGAACTCTCAACACGGTAGATGAAATCAAAGCAAAGAGCAACCAACCTGGAACAATAGCCTTATTGGAAAAATCATAGAAAAGGATCCACCTGGATCTCAAAAAATAAAAAAGGAAATCAGGTGTCTTGGAGAATGTATAAGAAGTGGGAAATGAAAACAATGGGAACAAATTTATTTGTCTTTAAGTTTTCTAAAGAAGGTGATGCAGTTGAGGTCTTGAAAGAAGAACCATGGAATGTTATGGGATATCTAATGATTCTCCGAGAGTACGATTCTACAAAAGATATCTCTAAGTATGATTTCACCCATCAAGTTTTTTGTGTGCAGTTTCGTGATCTAAAACTGGAGCATCTTGAGGATGATATGATTGACAAGATGTGTCGTGAGATTGGAAAGAGAATGGAGGGAGATCCAGAAAATGCTAAACCTAAAGTTGGGAAGTTGCGGAAGGCTAATGTAGAAGTTGATATTACTCAACCTATGAAAAGAGGTACTTGGCTTCTTACGGCAGCGTTAGAGGAGTGTTGGGTGATTTATCATTGTGAGAAACAACCAAGAAGGATTTGTACAAAATGTTTTGTTATTCAGCATAATGATGCACTTTGCGAAAAATATGCGGAACAACATAGAACTGTGCGAATGACGACATAAGAGTGGAATCGACACTTTGAAGAGAATAAACATTTGTTAGAAGGAATGGAGGAAACTATTGGAGAGCAAATAATTGGAATGGAGGAGAGAAATGGTATTGGGCTTATATTAGGTGTTGGGCCTAATGTTTCTGAAGACGTTGAGGAGGACCCAAGAAGACTTAAGCGATCCAGACAAGAGGAGCCAGATACTCAACCCTTGAAATCGATAGAAAATTCTTGTTCTGATCCGATACTACCAATTGCTTATGAAAACCCCCTTTATCAATCACAACTTCCAAATCAAATATTTTCCCAAGTCAATTTGGAGGGCAAAGTTTATCATACTGTGGATACCAATGATTCTCAAATAGATCGTGATATAACCATGAAAGGTATGGAGGAAGAGGGAAAGGATAGTGGATCGTCTGTTTGCTACATAGCTTCTGGAGTCACGCGGATTACCGCAAATCGGTTGGTTTTCTAAGCTTTTTGAGTATCCCATCCCTCTTGAGTGTATTAATTTTACGAATTTCAGTTTTTATTTCAGTTTGAATTGTGATTGTTTTTCTAGGGTTTTCTTCTTGAACTTTGATTGTATCTCTAAAATTTCAGATTCTCAGTTATATATTAGTCTTAGGTTATTTGATTTGAAATTTAGGAATAATTCATCTAGATATTGTTTTTGTCTGATTCCTAATACAATAAGAATTTTCACATTAAGTGGGAACTATTGTTGCTTTTCTGTCGAGAATTGCAAAATGAAGATTATGGCTTGGAACGTACAGGGGTTTGGGAACAAATACACTAGGCAGCACTTAGGTGAGCTAATTAGATCAAATGATCCTGATATTATCTTCTTAAGTGAAACCAAAACAAAGTGGATAAGAAAATGTGCAGGTATACCTATAACTATAACTATATGAACTATCTGTATGTTAACCCGGTAGGTGCTTCTGGTGGACTATTCCTTCTTTGGAAGAATGGTATTCACTTAGATTTAGTTGATATTCATATCAACTTTATATCATTTTAGTCAATATGGATTCTAGAAGCGGTCACACTTTGTTAAACCGCATGTATGGAGCCTTATCGATGATGGTTGGGATAATCAATGGGTTTATCTAGAAAATCTATCATACGGTATCAATGCCCTTGGGTTGTTTTGGGTGACCTAAATTTTATTATTAGGCAAGAGGAGAAAGTTGGTGGCAACTTGATCCCCAAAACCCAATTAGATGATGTAAGAGCTCACATGGATCATTTAGGACTCAATGATCTTAATTTTATAGGCAATCCTTATACTTGGAGTAATCGTAGAAGTGGTGATGCTTTAATCTTAGAAAGATTAGAAAGAGCTTTGGTTAATCTTTGCTTGGATTGATTGTTGTAGTTTATCACTTGAACAATGTTGGCAAAGTGACCATGTCCCTATCTTGCTTGTTAGTTCTAGGGAGGGTAATCCCACTAGAAAACCTCGGAGATTTAATAGGTGTTGGTTAAGTGATAATTCTTGTAAAGAGGTCATTTCTAGAAATTGGAGGACTAATGAAAATGGTTCTAAGGCTTTTAAACATGCGAAATGTTTATACAATGTGAAGGTAGCTTTGAGGCACTGGAATTTAAATGTTTTTGGTAATTTTCAGAGTCATATTAATGATATTCATCACCAAATAAATGTTTTTAAAATGAATTTGAATGTGGATAGTGATACTGATCAACTTGCTAGACTTGAGGAGTCTCTAAAGCACTGGTATTCTGTTAAACAAGACTACTATATGCAAAGGGCCAAAGAAAATATCTTAACTTTTGATGACGGTAACACTAAATATTTTCATGATAAAGTTAAGTTTAGGAAAAGAAGAACACAAATTGAGTGTCTGCAAAATAATATGGGTATTTGGTTAATAGATAGGAGCATGATTGCTACCGAACTTAGAGACCATTTTAGAAACATAAGCAGGACCACTAATCCATCTAGGAACATTGATTTTCTTAAAGTCTTATAGCCTTGTATTTCTGAAGAAGAGAATGAGTTCCTTATTAGTATTCCTACTGATGAGGAAATTAAAAATATCATATGGCAAATGCGGCCTTGGACATCTCCCCGGTCCGGACGGATATCCACCCCGGTTTATACCAAAAGAGAGATGTGGGATATAGTTGGAAATGATACAATAGCTATGGTCAAGAGTTTTTTTAGCTCGGGGTACTTACTTAAACAATTTGAATCATAACTTTGTGTCTTTAATTCCTAAAAATGATTGTCCTAAAACTACTGCCGATTATAGACCTATAAGTTTGAGCAATGTGAGTTATAAGATAATATCTAAACTCCTAGCTAGCAGACTTAAGACTGTTATGGACAAATTCATTGACCCTTATCAGTGCTTTCTTATCCTCTAGGCGAGATAACCGATAATATAGTGATAGCCCATGAGATGGTAGATACCATAAGGAAAAATAGGTCTCAAGCTGGTCTTATGGCCATTAAGTTAGACATGTCTAAGGCATTTGACAGAATTGAGTGGAATTTTTCGCTTGATATATTAAAACAATTAGGCTTTCATGATCATTGGTGCGGAGTTGATTGAACAATGCGTAACTACAAAAGTATCCACATCTATACTTCTCAATGGATCTCCAGGTGAAGTTTATTATCCTACAAGGGGTCTTAGACAGGGGGACCCCTTGTCACCTTATCTTTTTATAATTTGTATGGATGTTTTATCTAAAATGCTTATAGATGCTGAGAGTAGGAATGAGTTCCAGGAATTAAGGTAACCAATGATGCCCCTTCGGTGAGTCATCATTTTTTGAGATGACCTGCTAGTTTTCACTAAGGCAAATGTCAAGGGAGCTAGGAAGCTTGAGAATTTGTTAAGCTTGTTCAGTAAATATTCGGGATGGCTATTAACTTTGATAAATCAGGGTTAGCTTTTAGTCCGAAAGCTAATTCGGAACTAAGGTGCGATTGGGAACATTTTGAACATTAAGAAATTAGGACTCCAAGATAAATACCTAGGAGTACCTCTGTTAATCCATAGAAATAAGATGAACACTTTCAGTCACTTAAATAATAATTGTGAGAAAAGATTAGCCTCTTGGAAAGGAAAACATCTAAACCAACCATGAAGAACGGTTCTTATCCAATCAACTTTAGGTACCTTAGATTCACATCATCTTGCAGTTTTTCCGATGCCGAAAAGGATGACAGACAAGCTAGATGCCACGCAAAGAAAATTTTGGTGGAACAAAAAAGGTAATGGTAAAGGTGGGTACTTTAGGAATTGGGATAATGTCACAAAGCCTATAGCTCTAGGAGGTCTAAATTTAAAGAAAACTGAACACTTGAACAATGCCTTGCTTGCTAAACTTGCCTGGAGACTTTTAACTGAACCCGATGCTCTTTGGGTGCAGATTCTGGCTCACAAATATTTCCCAATTAGTAATCCCTTACATGCTGCAAGCCAAGAAAATGTGTCTTGGGTTTGGAGAGGAATATGTAGAGGTATAGAAATGATTAGAAAACATTATTGTTGGGAGGTTGGGGATGGAAGTAGTATAGAAATTTGGAAAGACAGATGGGTACCTAATAGAGATGATCTTCTAAACTCTACTTTTGTTTCTAATAATATGAAAATTGTTAACCAACTTATGTTGCAGGATGAGAAAGTTTTGAATGTTGAATTGCTTAATAATCTGTTTGATAATGACACTGTGAGGGATATTTGTTCCATTAGAATCCCACAAAGTGGAAGTGATGTTCTAAGATGGAAACCATCCTATAATGGTTCATTCAGCGTCAAATCAGCCTATAAATGCATCATGGATGGGCTTTATGGTGATGAAGTTGTTAGTTTCCCCTGGAAAAAGTTTTGGAAGGTGAATCTTCCACAAAAAATCAAGCATTTTTTGTGGAAATGTTTGAGATTGTCTAGTCAAGTTAGGCATAAACTAGCTAGATTTGTTCTTGAAATTGATGGATCTTGTCCTCTATGTCGAATGTTGATGAAATCGTGAATCACTTACTATCCGAATGTCTTATTTCTAAAAGATTACGGCGCTTTAGATTCAAATTTTGCAGGCGTAAATGTTGGGAACCAAAGTTAAGGACTCGCATTGCTAGGTGGTTTACTGGCAATAGTAATTGTAGTCCTAGTCATCTTAAGTTTATAAGATTATCTAGCTTTGCTCTTTGGCACATATGGAAGCTTAGATGTGCAATTGTTTTTGATAATGCTTCTGTTAATGTTGAGAATTTTACTAGACTAGTGACTAAGGAAGTAGCTGAATGGGAAAACAATTTGGATAAACAACACAATCTAGCAGGGAGAAATAGACATATTAGGTCTCAAACTTCTTGGAGTTTAACAGATAATAGAAAATCAGAAAATTAATTTTGACGCTTCTTTTCTTAAAGATAACAATACAATGGGTGTTGGACTAATTTCTTTTTCTCATACAGATGTGGGGGTGCAGTCACAAAAGCTGGAGTAGCACAAGATGAGGAGCAGTCAAGCTTTAGCGGCGTTGGAGGCGATCAAAATGGCAAGGAATGCTACAATTCAAAGCCTGCACATTGAAGGAGATTGTCAAAATGTAGTTGATGCAATAAACGGGAGAGTTGGCTCTGTCAGATGGACAAATAAAAATATTATAAAAGACTGTAGAGACCTGTTATATAGTTTTCAGTCATGGATTTGCACTTTTGTTCTGAGAGAGTCTAATGAGGTTGCTAAATCTGTTTAGCAAAAAGAGCTAGAACAACAAGCTTAAGAGAGTCTTGGTCATCAGATCTCCCAATCTGGTTAAAATCTCTCATTAGAGAGGAATATGGTGTTTTGATTCAAGCTTTTCTAATAAAAATATCTTTCTTATTAAAAAAATAATAATAATTCTTCGGGATCGCTTGATGACTGAACAGTTCAAAGTCTCATAGATATTCTGTATGTTTACGCAAATTGGTCTGGGCAACATGCAAATCTTGAAAAATCTGTCATTATGTTCAGCAAAGGAGTTAGTGCAGAAAGGCGAAGTCAAGTGGCAGAGATACTGGAAGTTAAGCAGGTGGAGAGTAATGACAAGTATTTGGGATTCCATCTTTTAAAATCTTCTTTCAGAATTGACTTTTTTGATTTGTTCGAGAAGATAGAAAACAAGCTTGCTGGTTGGAAGAGGATATATATATATCTTTCGCATGCTCGGAAGACCATTCTTATTAAACATGTGTTGGGTCTGATACCTCCGTACTGTATGCCTTCATCTCTACTCCCTAAAACAGTCATCGTAAAGATGGAAAGAGTCATCCGCAACTTTTGGTGGGGTCACAACTATACCACTAGAAAATCTCACTTCATAAACTAGAATAGATTTTTAGATTAAAAAGTGAATGGTGGACTTGGCATAAGATCTCTACGACTCACTTAAATAGATCCCCAGATTGCTAAATTGGGTTGGAAATTACTTGTAGATGAGAATTGTGTTTGGGGTGCTATCATGAAAGTTAAATATTTCAGAGACAAGTCATTTTTGGAAGTGAAAAAGCGGAGGTACAACAACCACACCCAACAATTCGTTTGGCAATCTGAATAGACAAACTCCAATATACTTTCAAGAGAATCAACTAGACAGTAAGACTCAATCTATACAAAAGTATATCAAAGAGTTTTGTATCTCTATTTCACAATGTAATCAAAGAAATCAAACAGATAGAAATCCTCGAGCCTGATTATTATGTGAAACAACTTGAACGGTACTAAAGACCAATGTTCAAGTGTCAATCAATTTAAATCAACAACCAAAGGTTGGATTATCTAATTGATTGATCTTAACGCACAACCGGTGATATTTCAATTATATAAAATATAATGCGAAAAACAAATAACACAGACACTAGAACTTTTGTTAATGAGGAAACCGCAAATGCAGAAACACCCCAGGACCTAGTCCAGATTTGAAAACCACACTGTATTAAGCCGCTACAGACACTAGCCTACTACCAATGAACTTCAGACAGGACTGTAGTTGAACCCTAATCAATCTCACACTGATTCAAGGTATAGTTGCGCTCCTTACGTCTCTGATCCCAGCAGTATACTACGCACTTGATTCCCTTAGCTGATCTAACCCACAACTAAGAGTTTCTATGACCTAAAGTCGAAGACTTGATAAACAAATCAGTCTCACACAGAAAAGTCTATAGGAATAGATAAATCTGTTTCCCACAGAAATACCTATGAGTTTTGTTCCGTCTTTTGATAAATCAAGGTGAACATGAACCAATTGATATACCGGACTTATATTCCCGAAGAACAGCCTAGAAATATCAATCACCTCACAATAATCTTAATCGTATGGTAGTTGTTGATACATGAAAAATAATACCCCTTAACGAGTTGGAGATGCCCCTAAGAATAGAGGTGAACTTGGGTTAAGATGTAGGACTTGGGGACTAAACCCAATCCCAAATAGAAGATACCCATGAAAGATGGGAGGATAAAGGAGGAATTAATGAAGAAGGAAGGGGTTATGTTAAAGAATGACATTAAGGGTAATTAAGAGGTATTAGGACATGTGTCATGAAGTAGTAAAAAGAGGGTTTTTAGGAAAGCCTATAAAAGAAAGGACAAGGTACAATGGAAAGACAACTCTCTCTCTTACTATTATTGGAATTGTGAGGTCATGTGTAATAGCTAGGATGGGTAGAACCTAAACTGAAATTCACCCCTCACTGAATACCTAGAGCAGAACTACCATGTAATAAAACAAGACAACCAATGCCGCGTGAGTAGCCTATATCCCGCACATATCCGAGGGTACTCATACCCCGAAGATTATACCTCCCCAAAATTCAAAATATATGGAGGCCAGGGAAACGCGCGGGAACATCTCAGCCGATTTCTATCAGCCATGAACGACAGAGCCAATGATGAAAAACTATGCTTAAAATAATTTCCCAAGTCACTCACGGGCACAGCGTTCTCCTGGTATGACAATCTAAAAGAAGAGAGCGTGGATTCCTGGAAAACCTTGTCCACACTCTTTCTCGGGAAGTTTTATTCGGCGAAAACAAAGATTACAGCAATAGACCTAAGCAAGAGTGGACAACGGGTAGGAGAAATTGTGGGAAAATACATCTCGCAGTTCCGACGATTGACATTGGATTGCCACGAAGACATCAACGAGGAAGCACTCGTCAAAATTTGTGTACGAGGAATGATCCCAGCCTTAAAAGGGGGTCTGATTAATTTCAAGTTCCAGACCTTTGTAGAACTAGAAGAAGCAGCTGATAGGATCGCCGGCTGCATAAAAGAAGCACCCAAAGACTTTATCTGGCATACTACGATTGGCGTCGTGGCAGAAACCTCATTTGATGCAAGGCCCAGTGTCAGCAGGGAAAGTAGGGGTCGGTCCCAAAGCGACGGCAGGAACCAAGGAAGGGGCGGAAGAGGAAGACGCGACCATAAAATACCACCCCTCTCCCTTGTAGCAAAGATCGTGTAGTCAAACTTTTAAATCAATGGATCGCCGAAGGAGAAATTCAACTGCCCTCAACCACAGTGGATATCAACAAGATTGACAAAAGCTCGCCTAATTATTGTCATTATCATCGGAGGATGGGACACCTGACGGAAGAATGCTTTGTCATTAGAAGCATATTTGAAGCAGCGGGTGGCCGGGGAGCTAGAAAACACGAAACAAACAATCGCGCATGAACTGTTTCCCCGTCACCAACCCAAAGGAGAAGGGAAAGGGAAGAATCGAAGTATGAGCTAGCGAATTGTAAGTCTTTTTTTTTTTTTTTTTTTTTTTAAACGCTTTCATAATCAATGAGTAAGCATCACAAAAGTCTCAGGATAGCCAAAGGCGCCTAACAAAATTTACAAAAGGTCCCGGGGATGCCAAAGGTGCTCGGTTGAATGACAAAAGGTCTCAGGATAGCCAAAGGCGCCTAATTGACTGACGAAATTTACATAAGGTTCCGGGGATGCCAAAGGAGCTCGGTTGACTAACAAAAGGTCTCAGGATATCCAAGGGCACCTGATTGACTGACGAAATTTACAAAAGGTCCCGGGGATGCCAAAGGCGCTCGGTTGACTGACAAAAGGTCCCAGGATAACCAAAGGCGCCTAATTGACTGACGAAATTTACAAAAGGTCCCGGGGATGCCAAAGGCGCTCGGTTGACTGACAAAAGGTCTCAGGATATCTAAGGGCACCTGATTAACTGACGAAATTTACAAAAGGACTAAAGGCGCTCGGTTGACTGACAAAAGGTCTCAGGATAGCCAAAGGCGCCTAATTGACTGAAGAAATTTACAAAAGGTCCCGGGGATGCTAAAGGCGCCCAGTTGACTGACAAAAGGTCTCAGGGCAGCCAAAGATGCCTGATTGACTGACAAAATTCACAAAAGGTCTTAGGAATGCTAATGGAGCCTGATTGACTGACAAGTTCACAAAAGGTCTCAGGGCAGCCAAAGGCACCTGATCGACTGACAAAATTCACAAAAGGTCTCAGGAATGCTAATGGCGCCTGATTGACTGACAAGTTTACAAAAGGTTTCAGGCAGCCAAAGGCGCCCGATCGATCGACAAAATTCACAAAAGGTCTCGGGAATGCTAATGGCGCTGATTGGTGACAAGTTCACAAAGGTCTCAGGAATGCCAAAGGCGCCTAATCGACTGACGTTCACGAAAGGTCTCAAGACAGCCAAAGGCGCCTGATTGACCGACAAGTTTCATAAAAGGTCTCGGGAACGCCAAGGGCGCCCGATTGACTGACAAGTCTCATCAAAAGGTCTGGGGAATGCCAAGGGCGCCCGATTAACTGACAATTTCATTTAAGGTATCAGGAATGTCAAAGGCGCGTGATTGACTGATATTTGTAAAAACCTCAGGAACGCCCAAGGCGCCTAATCAACTGACAAGACCCCAAAGGTTCCAGGAATGCCAAAAGCATCCGAGCGACCAACGAGCACAAAAAGAAAAAGCCGGGATAGGCGCGTTTAACCAACGCCCGCCCCACCCAGCTCCTTTGAAAATAAAGAGGGGGGAGTAGGCGCGTTTAAACAACGCCCGCCCCACCCGGCTCCCTTGAAAATAAAGAGGGGGGAGTAAGCGCGTTTAAACAACGCCCGCCCCACCCAGCTCCCTTGAAAATAAAGGGGGGGGGGGGGGGGGGGTGAGTAGGCGCCCGCCCCACCCAGCTCTCTTGAAATTAAAGAGGGGGGGAGTAGGCGCGTTTAAACAACGCCCGCCCCACCCAGCTCCCTTGAAAATAAAAAAAAAAAAGGGGGTGAGTAGGCGCGTTTAAACAACGCCCCGCCCCACCCGCTCCCTTGAAAATAAAAAAGGGGGAGAGTAGGCGCGTTTAACCAACGTCCGCCCCACCCAGCTCCTTTGAACATAAAGAGGGGGGGAGTAGGCGCGTTTAAACAACTTCCACCCCACCAGATCCCTTGAAAATAAAGAGGGGGAATAGGCGCGTTTAACCAACGCCCGCCCCGTCCAACTCCCTTGAAAATAAAAAAGGGGGGGAGTAGGCGCGTTTAACCAACGCCCGCCCCGTCCAACTCCCTTAAAAGAAGGGGGGGAGTAGATACATAAGCCAAAAACAAGGGGGGGGGGAGACAAATGAGAGAGAAAGGGAGGAATAACCGCGCTCAACTAACGAAAAACCTTACCCAATAACCCCGCAAGAGAAGAACAGGTCACAGACGGACCGAAGGCAGGATATACTCGTATACAAGCAAATAAAATCACCCTCGAAATTGAAAGAAAAGACTTTATTCACACCAATCTAGTACAAAAGACGTTTAAGCTAAAAATACATTCCACAGTGATAAACTTAACCAGACATCAATACTCGACACCTAGCAATATCAGCGTCTAAGGTTACCACCATCAAGCGACCATCTGCACATTGTGCAGTAGCCAAACGAAGATCTTGATCGGCTTCATAAACCAACCTGAGGATGTCATGTATCATGTTATCTTCAACACCGGCCCCACGAGCAATCGAAAGACTATCTTCATGCTCATCGTACTCCTTGCGCGCCTTATCTTGACGAATTAGCCTAAGAGTCCACAGTGTACCCGCCTCTTCCTTCAAAATCAATAAACGATCCAACTCGTCCTCAACGCAATCTCGAGGTACAAGTGTGGACGCGGCCGCTAAAGTTAGAGTATGACCAAGAAGCAGTAAGACCCCCTGATGAGGGACCCACAGATGACAATCAGAGATGGCACGATCCATAGTAGCCACCATCATCAAAGAGTCCGCGAATAACTGATTGGCTACGTCGCGAGCGGTGATAGATTCGTCATGAGCCTGTTGGATCTCAAATGATACCCGACCGGGGGACTCGGCCTGAGAAGCTTGATACGCCTCGTGCCGGGCTCTGAAATTCGCGCGTTTAGCATCCCTTCTTATCTTTCTCTATGTCCGAAGTTCCTCAACCTCGGCCTTCACGAACATAAGCCGTTTCAACTCGTCTTGTTTGAACGGAGCCGAGACTAACATGGAAATGGGCGCTAATGACAGCACATACCCGTGAAGAGAGTTATCCATAATGGCGACTTACCAAGAAAAATATATATATATATATATATATGATAGTAGATGTAACGATAACAAAGATTAATAAACGAGAATAGCATGGGGGTATTTATATACACACACGAAGGAAGAGGGCGTGGAATACAAAGCAATTGCTCATACCACTTCTGCACGCTGAGAAACGTGTCAAAACAAGGTTAAGAGAGAGGATAACCTCGACATAAATATTAGAGACTCAGGAACCAAGGACTAAGACCAATGTGGCAACGTCAATGAGGTTGGGTAAAAGGGAATCAATCAAAGAGGAAAATTCGATAACATAACGGAAAAAAAGGAGAGAGATTGAAATATATATAAGCGAGAAGGAAAAATTCAACAAGCGAAGTGCATGAAATAAATAAGCAAATAAAGGAAAGCTGTTTCGAAGCTAGCACCTAATCTAACCCTAGATCTACCAACAAAGCGACAACGAGCAATATCTACGCCTACGGCCTCCGCCATAAGACTACTTTCGTCACACAGAACTTTGGCTTGGGACAGCCCCCAATTGGCATCACTTATCAGTTTGTAGATATCTCGAATAATTTTCCCTTTAGCCTTCGCCCCTTGGGCCAACGCTAGAGTATCTTCGTGTTCATCGCGGTCTTGGCGTGCCTTATCCCGACGGGCTTGCCTGAAATTCCGCAGTACACTTATCTCCTCCCTTAACACCATAAGCGCGCGAGCTCGTCCCTAGGATAGGATGGGTTCACAAGTGCGTAAACGGCTTGACGATCAAAGATAGAGTGTTCCCGAGAAGGCGTGAAGCAGCATGGCCAGAGATATGTGAACGACAGTCAGCGATAGCATATTCAATGGTTGCCTTCATCGTCAAGGATTCAGTGACTAACGAAGCAGCAGCATTGCGGGCCGTGGCGCCATCATCCAAAGCATGTTGAATTGTAGATGTTAGGCGACCAGCCTCCTCAGCAGACTGACGCGCTTCAAAGCGCTCTGCAAATTGAGCGCGCTCGAAATCCCTTTTAGCTAACCTATGCTCATAAAGCACCTCAACCTCAGCCTCCACCAGAAGCAGGTGCATCAGTTCCAATTTCTTGAACATCGAGACTAACGCGGGGACTGGCGCCAGAGTTAGCGCGTACCCGTGAAGGGAGTGCGCCATCTACGTAAAGTGCTTGACAAGAAAACAAAAATGAAGATAAGGACTAAAATTGACCGGGCTGGAAGATTGGTGCTGCTATATAAAGGAGAGAACGCCATAAATGCTCCGATAACTGTCCTGCCCTCAATGAAACGCGGTACATAGGAGTACGCAAGGATTTTGCTATTGGATCATCTGATAATCGACCTAATAGCCAGGGGACTAATGTTGATACATGAAAAATAATACCCCTTAACGAGTTGGAGATGCCCCTAAGAATAGAGGTGAACTTGGGTTAAGATGTAGGACTTGGGGACTAAACCCAAGCCCAAATAGAAGATACCCATGAAAGATGGGAGGATAAAGGAGGAATTAATGAATAAGGAAGGGGTTATATTAAAGAATGGCATTAAGGGTAATTAAGAGGTATTAGGACATGTGTCATGAAGTAGTAAAAAGAGGGGCTTTTAGGAAAGCCTATAAAAGAAAGGACAAGGTACAATGGAAAGACAACTCTCTCTCTCTTACTATTATTGGAATTGTGAGGTCATGTGTAATAGCTAGGACGGGTAGAACCTAAACTGAAATTCACCCCTCAACAGTAGCGAAACAAGATATTGTGGAATCACAAACGATGAGACGAAGATGTTTGTGATTACTTTTTATCTTGCCTATCAGAGAATAAATCTCGAGCCAATTTTAAAGAAGATCGTACCCAAACACGATAGAAGATGCAAGATCAGATCACGCAACTACAAAGAAAATAGTTGGGTCTGGCTTCACAATCCCGTTAACCTACATTATTTCGTGAAAAACCTAAGGTTAAAGGAGAATCGACTCTAGATTATACAACTAGTATCACACAGAAGGTGTGGGGATTAGGTTTCCCAGCTGCTAGAGTTCTCCTTTATATAGTTTTCAAATCAGGGTTTGCAATCTAAGTTACCTTGGTAACAAAGCATTCAATATTCACCGTTAGATGAAAACCTGATTAGATTCAAGCTAATATATTTCAACCGTTAGATCGAACTTAGCTTGTTACACACAAATGAAACGCACCTTCATTTAGGTTTATGTAACCTACCTAAACGTGTACACAATGTTGGCTCAACAATAGTTAACCAAGGTTAGCCATATGATCACTCTCATATCAACCTTATTCATCTTAACCATAATTAGTTCAAATGACTCAAATGAAACTAGTAAAAGAGTTGTTCAATTGCTATATTCTCATATAAGTATACAAGAACACAATTGAAGCAAAATCGGTTTGATTCACTCGAATCAATCATGAACATTATAGCCACGGTTTGCAAAGAATGCATTCATTAATATATAAATATCTTAGTTCATGTACACAACTGATTTTAGAACTTTAACATTCAAGTACGCGAACGGGTACGCATACTTGAATTACCCGGACTGAAATTGGGTTTTGCCAGTACGCGAACATGTACGCATGCCACCAATCCCAGTAGAGAAGCTCGGACATGAACCTTACGCCAGTACGCATACTTAGGTTCCCGGACTTCTCAAACCAATAGGTACGCATACTGTACGCATACTATGGTTCCCGGACATGGACAACATATGTGCAAGATTACACAACATGTCACAATCCAATAATGGTTAAGTGTTCTAAACTCTTATTTCAATCATTGAAACTTTCTTAGAGGATGACAATAGCTGTTTTCGCACACTATTAGCATCAAAACAATTTTCAAGTTATTGAAATAATCATAACGAAACATTCCAAGTCTACACCAAATGATTGTATCACACAAACCATGTAAGGTGTTACTCGGCAATTTTCACATGATCATCTTTTGACTTTCGTCAAGAATATAAGATGAACTTGGTCGAAGCGAAAGCTTGCCAACACATATTCCGAGTAAATATGTAAGCGAGTTAAACTCAGCTCGAAATATCAAATATGTATAATAGAAAACTATATCGTAACACGACATATGTCTCAATATAGGAGATAGAGTAGAAATAGACTTTCCAAGTGATAGATGAGTTTCAGTCTCCACATACCTTTTTGTTGATGAAGTTCCACAAGCTCTCCTTAGTAGTTCTTCGTCTTCAATGATGAACGTCGTGAAGTCTAATGCTCAACTACACAATATATCCTAGTCCGAGACATCTATAAGTAGACTAGAAATCAAGACTTATAGTTTTGATCACTAACATTGACAAACAAGCTTGAGATAGCAACGCTTGCGATTTCGACCGAGAAGTGCTCTAACAATCTCCCCCTTTGTCAATTTTAGTGACAAAACTATCAATACATATGGATACAAAATAAATAAACTTTGTAGCTTCTCATCCAAATGCTTGATCTCCTTGGTTCTTCAACATTACTCGAAATCTTCGTCATTTTCAAGTACTCCAATGATTCCAAATGTGTTCAACTCAGCATCATAGTTGTTGAATATCCGTAGCTATAACAATGAGAAAACAATTGCTCTCATTCATTATTATACAGTGTCATAGTATCATTATTCAGCATCAAAGTTCAATTGTATCACAACTATGTATTTGTAGTGTGAACTACACATTAATTCTCCACCTTTTTGTCAATAAAAATTGGCAAAGGTACGAAAACTAGTGGGATCCTCATGAAATTTCCATGGAGATACTTCATGACCAAAAGAGAACAACATATCAACTTGTTTAGATGCAATCATATAGCCTAAGCTAAATGCATTCATCAAGGAGTTTATAATGATACAAGATAACCCCCTATAATATTCCAAAGCCGCACTCCCCACAAAGATTTGGCAATTAAGCACAAGTTCAAATAAGAACTCTCCCCCATAAAATTTCATTCCCGAAAGAACAACAAGAGCGACCTTACGTTTACAAGAAAAGAAGGATTTCTTTGGATATTAACAAATCACATAAGAATATGAATTTGTATCCAAAAATCACAATTGAATTAACCACAAGGAAAATGATCAATTCAATTGGCCATGCTCAACATAAGAGAACTTACGGAGCAACACAGTATATACACAAAGATGTGGGTCAGGGAAAGACCAATACTGCGGAATAATCAAAGATTCATTCTATGTTTCATCACTATTTGCACAATGACATACAATAGACTTAATCTTTGTAAACAAAAGTTCATCCTTTCTTCCATCAATATTTGCATAATGACATAAAAGGCTTAACTTTTGTAGTCAAAAGTTCATTCTATCTTTTATCAATACTTTCATACCGACATATAACAGAGATAACTTTTGAACAAGTATGGGACATTCAAGGTTCACGGACGTAAACAACATATCCCATAACATTTTGCAATATATAAAACCATAAAGATTATTACTGCAAAAATCATCTTCCAAATCAACTTTAGAATTTAAACAAATAAATCTAAAAACATTGCAAGATAAAAACGTTGGCAATATCTATGTGTACTCACAATAATGGCTATTCCAAACCCTAGTTATCCTTTTTAAACACAAGAATAAATTCTCATAAGAAGTTTTCTAAATAATAATTAATGCTCTTTGATAACTTCATACCTTTCGATGAATCCATCATAAAAGGTGTCGCTGATTTCCTTGATTTTCTTGATCGTGGAAACCCCATGATTATGAGTCAGAATACTAACTCTACAACCAACAACACGAGCAAGTTGTCTAGCCTTGACGCCGTCCATGATGAGTTTCTTCTGATTCCGTACCAAGATCTGTTGATTAGCAAGGATTCTGGCCTGACCATCCAACAGATGATTTATTTGCAGTTGAAGATTTGCAAACTCAACCTTTGAATCAGCCTGAAAATGAGTTAAATCCTTGACAGATTCATCAATCCAGGAGTTGTGCTCTTTCCTTGCAAGCATCTTCTTCAAAACAAGTTCTTGAATCGAATCACGTCCTTGAGTGTCCTCCTCCATGTCAATACTCACAATCTCTTGAGACCTTGAAGAGTTCTCCATATATATTTTTTGTTAGGGATGGAATAACACAATATAGAATATATATATGTTTGTAAACAGGAGAAGGAATCTCTTGTTATGGAAACCCTATGAACTCATATGAAGGAGACACGGACGTTCGTGGACCGGTCACAGAAGAGGAAAGGATTTAGAAGAAAAAATCCAACTGGAGAAAACACAATACTTGTTAATCATGGGATCAATAATTTAGAATACTTCTCTTCAAATTAGAGCACAAGATACGATCAGAAGGATCGAATAAAATTAACATAACGACGCATAAAAACATACAATTATTCTTGAGACTCCCACATCATCATCATTGCAACTCTCAAGATAGATACAAGGATGAAATTACTTGGAATCAGGTAAAGAAGTGAGAAATATTCTGACTGGGAATAATGGGAGATGCGTTGTACAAATCTTTTGTGCGTTTGTATCGAGTATTTCCCTTTTTCCATTGATTATAACTTATCTCAGAGGAATTTGTCATAAACCCTTTTAAGAGTCCATCCGAAGGATTTTTCTGAGGACTAAGTCTAGGACCTCTAGAGATCGGTTCCAGAAGAGAGGGGTTGGAGGATTTCCATCTTCTTGATCTAGACTTACCAGACTTGTTCTTATAAGCACAGGGAAAGTGTTCATTAGTGGCACGAGAGCTTATACCATAAAGAGGAACATGCAATCTGTGACGATTTATTGAGAAGATATCTTCCTCATAAGAATTCTGGTTTCTGTAGGGAAGAAGTTCACTGAAGAAGGCGTCGGACGACTTACTCCACTGACAGTAGAAAGAAGCAACTTACGAAGATGTGAGATTTGTTTCTTTCTAGCAAAGCAATGAAGAGCATAGTGATTCTTTTTCCCACAAAAGGAACAACATCATGGATTAGAGACATGACTGCCTTGACCCATCACTTCTTCCGGCAAATGCAAATTTTGCAAGTGATTCACAGAGGGTAATTCCTTGGAGGGAATTTTCTTCATGCTAGGTAAAGCCTTGTAAGTATCAGAAGAAGGTGTAGAAGACGACTTACTCATAAAAACAGAGTTTTCCTTTTTCAAGGTGTTATACTGTTCTTGAGCACATCGAAGATATGCAACAAGTTTCTCTTTTTCAACATGATGACTGTTCATTTCTGATGAATGAGCCTTGATTAAACATTTTTCTCTAATTGAGCTTTGTCTAACAGTATCTTCAAGCATTCTAATCTTTTCACGCTGTAGAGTAGTTTCCTGACCCAATTTTTCGATATTGTTAGAGAAAGATTCAATAAAACAATAAATTTCACGTTCTCTTTCAAGGTATTTCTCGAATTCATCAATGACCTGATCATTCTTTTCTTCAAGAGTCTTGATTTTAGAATCTTGAAAGTCAATGATATCAGCAGATTTTTTTTAATGATCTGGTGAGTTCCATTTCTGATTCTGACACTGAAAAAGCGGGGGTACAATAACCACACCCAATATTTCGCTTAGCAATCTGTATGGACAAACTCCAATATACTTTCAAGAGAATCAACTAGACTCAATCTTAATAAAGTATATCAAAGAGTTATATCTCTATTTCTCGATTCAATTCTTTCTCAAGCAAATAGAAATATGCGAGTCTAATTGAATACAAGAGAAATCACTTGAACGGTACCAAAGACCAATTTTCAAGGATCAATCAATTTCAATCAACAACCAAAGGTCGGATTTCCAATTGATTGATTCAAACGCACAACCTGTGATATTTCAAGTATATAACAAAATATAATACGAAATAGAAATAATGCAGACACCAGAATTTTGTTAACGAGGAAACCGCAAATGCAGAAAAACCCCGGGACCTAGTCCAGATTGAACACCACACTGTATTAAGCCGCTACAGACACTAGCCTACTACAAACTAACTCCTATTCGGACTATAGTTGAACCCCAATCAATCTCACACTGATTCAAGGTACAGTTGCACTCCTTACGTCTCTGATCCCAGCAGGATACTACGCACTTGATTCCCTTAGATGATATCTCCCACAACTAAGAGTTGCTACGACCCAAAGTCGAAGACTTTAATAAATAAATTTGTATCACACAGAAAAGTCTACAGAATAAATAAATCTGTCTCCCACAGATAAACCTACAAGTTTTGTTCCGTCTTTTGATAAATCAAGGTGAACAGGAACCAATTGATAACCCGGACTTATATTCCTGAAAAACAGCCTAGTATTATCAATCACCTCATAATAATCCTAATCGACGCAGCGAAAAAAGATATTGTGGAATCACAAACGATGAGACGAAGATGTTTGTGATTACTTTTATATCTTGACTATCGGAGATAAAGATCTCAAGCCAATCTTTACGATTGTACTCAAAACGATAGAATCAGCAAGATCAGATCACACAACTACGAAAAAGTAGTATCGGTCTGGCTTCACAATCCCAATGAAGTCTTGAAGTCGTTAACCTGGTTTAAGAAGAAAACCTAAGGTTAAAGGAGAATCGACTCTAGCTAATACAACTAGTATCACACAGAAGGTATGGGGATTAGGTTTCCCAGTTGCTAGAGTTCTCCCTTATATAGTCTTTCAAATCAGGGTTTGCAATCAATGTTAGCTTGGTAACAAAGCATTCAATATTCACCGTTAGATGAAAACCTGATTAGATTCAAGCTAATATCTTTCAACCATTG
Source organism: Papaver armeniacum (assembly GCA_023531295.1). NCBI lineage: Eukaryota > Viridiplantae > Streptophyta > Magnoliopsida > Ranunculales > Papaveraceae > Papaver > Papaver armeniacum. The sequence continues at coordinate 27,693 of JAJJWW010016811.1, forward strand.
GATCGAAAACTTAGCTTGTTACACACAAATGAAATGTACTATTTTGGGTTTATGTAACCGTACCCAAACATGAACATTTGTTGGTTCAACAATAGTTAACCAAATGGTTATCCATATGAGCACTTTCATATCAACCATATTCTTCTTCACCATAACTATTTCAAATGACTCAAATGAACTAGTTAGAGAGTTGTTCAATTACAAGGAAATCTTATGTAACTACACAAGACACAATCGAAGCAAAAACGATTTGATTCACTCGAATCGGTTCATGAACTATATAGCCACGGTTTGCAATTTGCATTCCTTAGTTTTTATAAATGAGTTCACAAACAATCATTTTTAGATATAACCAATTCAAGTTCGCAAACTTAGTTCACAGACTTAAGTTCCCGGAAGGAGTTCTCAAACTTGATAGACACATTTTGGTGTCTAGTTTGTCTCGATTCTTTATATTGATAGTGCTTATTTTTTGTACTTATTATGGTGTTTTATGTGTGTGTAGGTATTTTTGGCCAATAAACATTTTTGGAAAAATCGGCTCGAAAAGTTGCACCCGGAGGACACCTACTATTCGGACTCTCACTATGGATAAGGGGTACCCAAATTACTAAGGGGCACCCTCAGGACACCCCCAAGTCAGCTGCTATTCGCACCCCTGGAATGGATAAGGGGCACTCATCTTCTCAAATTCAAAATTTGATTTTGGCGGGAAAATTTGTTACAGTGAATAACAGATTAGGGTTCGATTTTTAAACCTGTTCTTGGGAGATTCAATCGCAGAATTGTGTTGGGATGGACTTGTTAGAGCAAAACAGGCCTGGTATAAGCGTTTTAATCAATCAAATTGGGCCGTATCATCAATTGGGAAGAAACAGGGAGTGGGATATCACGGGATTGTTTGGTTGTATTTTCGCTGAGATTTAAATGGAGAATTGGTTGGATTTGAATTTGGACCGGCCTGTTACATCGAAACAGAGCTTGGTAGTATGCGTAACTTCGAAGGAAGAGGAGATTTACACGAAGATTTTCTAAAACAGGGGCAGAGAGATATATCGGGATTTTGGTTGCGGATTGGGGAAGTTACGCGTAAAAAGGGAAAAAATATCTTCCCTGAGATTCGAGTATACCTTGGAGAGAGTCATGAAAGCTTGGACGCGGAAAGAAGAGAAAAATAAAGAAAGAAATCAACCCCGAAGGATTATTTCCCGTGGGAGGAAAGAAAAAGATTCCGAGGATATTTGGGGGATTTACGAGGCCTGTGGTGTATATAAGGAGTTGGTAGAAGCCATAAGGGGGTGGTCGAGACCTTGGGGGTAGTTGCAGAGAAGTTTAGAGAGTTGCAGAGCTCAATTTATCATCATCGGGGAAGAGGAGGAAGAAGAACCAGAAAACATCAGTAAAAGAAGGTCGCAGAATTCGTGACCTATAGTTTCAAATTCAAAACCTTTGTAACAATTTTTCCAACAATTATATTGGATTTGCAACAGTTCGCAATGATTTTCTCAGAATGATGAGTTCTCAGAACAAATATATCTCATTACAAACTCGCTTCTTTATTAGTTTTCTCTTGTTTTTCACACTTTTGAGCTATGAACACCTATTTCGAGCACGTGATTAATATGAGGAGCTAAACCCCTTAGCCGAGGCGACGGAGGAAGCCATTGTTCCATGAAAAGTGGTATATTTCTATTTTAATTATTTATTTGCAATTTGTTTTATGATTATTTGCATGGAACTAAAATTGGGAAATTGATTTTCATTGAATGATTGTGATTCGTTTTGATGGAGCATGCTTAGTTTAAGACTTTTGATGTTTCATGCTTGATGGATACAATTGTTACTTCGAAAATCTACTAGAGGCAATAAATTAGAATCACTTCAAACGCAAAGAATTGCATGAATATTGATTATATTGAATCACTTAATTGGTCAATGGTGGAATCCTGAGTCTCGGTGCTTTTTATAATCTTGATAACAACTTCGTAAGTTTTCTATTGAGTTTGAATCTAAAATTAACTCTTCACAAGTCTGAGTGAACGACATTCTTACTACCACTTTCTACAACAATTTAAAATCACATCAATTTTTGGCGCCGCCGACGCGGACTTGTTTTTAGATTTGTTTTTAGGTTTTTAGTGATTTTTATTCTTTTGTTCTATTTTACGTTTTCTTGGGTATTTGTGTTTTGGTTACATGTTTGGATATTGGATCAAAAAGAAAGCTGAGCCAAAGATATTGGTGATTAACTAAAGAGTTGGAGTCAAAGACAAAGCGAAAAGAAACAAGGAAGAGACAAAGATTTTTTTTTTTTTTTTTTATTTATTTTTTAGGTTTTTTCGAAAACTGTATTAGGGTTTATAATTATTTTTGTAATTTTTCTTTTTATTTTTGGAGTTTTTGGACATTTTTGGGACTTTGGACATTATTTTTTTTTAAACCCTACGGAAGGGTAGTCTTAAATATAAATCTGTTTTGCGAGAGAAGGAGGACAATTACGATATTGTCTCGCACCTTGGTTCGTACACCGACATAGGAGTCGGTGCCCGAGTCGACTACAACCGATTCATCCCCGTCTGGAACGGGAGGTAAGATTCTAAACACTCGCGAATCCCTCGTCGCCGAGTTCTTGGACTCCTTCGTTTGCATATATGCTGAGGACTTGAATACGGCTGCTTTAATTTTCTAGTAAAGTGCAAGGCCTGGCCATACAAGATAAGGGTTCGGATTTCATCACCGTTCTCTTCTTGCCCGCCTTAGGAACACGTAACCTACACGAACATAAGCCTTAAAATTTTGACTAGAACAAGACCGATAAGGTAACGAACTTAATAGGAAAGTCATTCGAAAAATATTTGTTACTCTTTTAAGCACACTTCGAAGTTCATGAAGGTTTCTGTGAGTTGAATGCGTGACTGCGCCGTATTGTAATTCCGTGAGGCCTTGGGTATCAAAGCTCCACTGAGCTTCCCTCGCCTCTATTCAACTTACTTTGACTCGGATTGATTCCAGAGGGGTTTGCTTAAATTGTAACGAATTCCCTTTCGAAGGATTAGAAGCTGGTCTAGAAACAATCTAAGTGGAGCCATCATGCTTTTTGTTTGCTAGATATCAGTAGGTTTGATTTGGTTGAGTCAGCCTTGTTTTGCGATTGCATAGAATCCCCTTCCTTATTCGTTTGCATGCCGGAACGTAAAAGAGACGCCCTAGGTAGATTTGTTAAAGAGAAACCTAGTAGTTCTAAGCGTCTCGATTACCTCAATTTAGAAAGTCCGATTTTTGAAGAGTCCGTTTTTGAACGTCCGCTTGAGGAGACAATCCCTGATATTCCGATAGTGCCAGAAATGGCAACTTTGAAAGCTTTATTGAACCCGACTAGGACTACTCGTCCCTCGTGTATCAGGTTAGTCAAAACGGAACCAACTTATGAACTTAAACACGGGACCTTACAAACTGCTCCCAATCTTCTTAGGAAAGAAAATGAAAACCCCTATTTCCATCTTAGGGATTTTGAAGAAATTTGTAGTACCCTAAAAATTAGAGATCTTGATGATGATGCTCTGAAACTTAGGTTATTCCCTTTTTCCCTGAAAGAGAAAGCCAAATCGTGGCTATATAGTTTGGCTTCCGGGTCAATCGAAACATATGAACAACTTACATCTGCCTTTTTGAACAAGTTTTTCCCTAGGCACAAAACATCGTCTATTAGGACGCAAATCTGCACATTTTCTCAACAGGAGGGAGAATCTTTGTATAGGTATTTGGAAAGGTTCAATGATCTATTATCCCAATGTCCTCATCATGGTTTAGAAAAGGTTAGGTTAGTTCAGATCCTTTATGAGGGTTTAGATTATTCCACTACAACCATAATGGAAGCTATGTGTACAGGTGGGTTTGAAAACCAAACAGTTGATGCGGCGATGACATTTTTGAATGAAATCGCCGAAAAGACCGAACAATGGGAAAATAGTAGGGTACCCCAGAAAACAATTCTTCTAGGCAGAGGAAACGTTAATAGGGTAGAAGGAGGCTATGAATCAGATGCCAAAATTGCAGCAGTAGCTAAAAGGTTAGAAGCTTTAGAATTGGGTCACACTAGTAGTCGGGTGGAGCCTTTTTGGGAAGGCCATACTATGGAAGAGCAAGCCAATGCTCTTTACAATAACACTAGATTCGATAACTCTCAGAAGTTCGACCCATATTCAGAAACTTATAACCCTGGTTGGAGAAACCATCCGAACCTTTCGTGGTCTAAGGGCCAGAGTCAAGGTCAGTTTAGTAATTCTAATGTTCCCCTAGGTTTTGGCTATACTAAGAATCTTTCAGGACCATCTCAGTTTCAGAATCAGTCCGACAAGAAAATTTCAAGTCTAGAAGAAACTCTCATCTCGTTTATTCGAAACACTGATAAGATTCACCAAACACTTTCACATGGCATAGAAGAAAGTAAAAATATAAGCCAGGCTAATTCTCAAGCTATTTTCGAGTTAAAAGACCAGGTTAGTCTTATAAATGAATCTTTGAGAGAAAAGGGTAGGTTCCCTAGTCAAACACAACACAACCCTAGAGGAGTTCATGAGATAGGTGAAAAACCATCACATCAGTTGAATTCAGTTAGAACCCTTAGGAGTGGAAGAGTAGTAGACAATCAGGTAACCATGCCCGATAGTGAGCATACTATAGAACACCCCTCAGGACCATCCATAGCTAAGGGGACTGATAAAATCTCTGATGATGCCAATTCGGTTCCCGAGAGGCCATATTTTATGCCTAGAGCCCCATTTCCATAGCTATTAGTACCAACAAAGAGTGAATCCAACTTTAATGACATAATGGAGGTTTTTAAGAAAGTTACCATAAACCTTCCGTTACTAGAAGCAATTAGGCAACTTTCGGCTTATGCCAAATTCCTTAAAGATATGTGTACGCGAAAGCGAAAGCTTAGTGTCCCTAAAAAAGCCTTTTTAGCTAGTCATGTAAGTTCGAACATTCAGAACAACATAACTCCTAAGTATAAAGACCCAGGTGCCCCTACGATTGCTTGCACGATAGGAAAACACAGGGTAGAGAAAGCTTTACTTGACTTAGGAGCTAGTGTGAACTTACTTCCGTACCATGTGTACTTACATCTAGGACTTGGTGAATTGAAACCTACCAAGATAACACTGCAGTTAGCTGATAGGTCTGTTAAAATTCCTCGTGGTGTGATAGAGGATGGTCTTATTGAGGTCGAAAAGTTTATTTATCCTGTGGATTTCGTAGTCCTAGATACACAACCTGTCCCTACCCGAGAGAATCAAATTAGGTAATTTTAGGTCGCCCATTTTTAGCCACGTCTAATGTTGTTATCAAGCGTAGGACGGGACTTATGAACTTATCCTTTGGTAATATGACCACCGAACTAAATGTCGTTAATGTTACTAGACAACCTACGATGATTTAGAGGAAGTGAATATGATTGGTACTTTAGTTCATGATCTAGTTCGGGGCAATTGGGATGACAATTTGTTTGGTGATTCTTTGGATGAATTTGATGAGACAATTCTCTTAGGTCGAGATAGATGGACAGACTTTAGACCTAGAAGAAGCTCTCGAACATTTTAAGGACTCTATAGACCCGTAAATTCAGTGCAATAGTATTAGGTCTTTCCGAGAGTTATGAGGACCCTAAGTTTGGGGTAGAGAATTAGAAGAAGCTTTTGAGTATTTTAAATACTCGAGGATCCGGAAATTCAAGCTATAGTTAAAGGTCTTACGGAGAGTAGTGATTACCCTAAGTTTGGGGGTAGTGATCGTCAAGTATCCTCATTGGAAGTCCCTAACTTGGGACTCGAGCCCAGTGTGTCTGAGGTATTACCTGAGTCTCTTCCGACTCCACAACCGATCTTCATGATACTATCCAGGAGGAAATCCAGCTATTTGAGACTCGTTATTTGGGTAAATCCGTTTATCAAGATACTCATATGAAGCCCAAGTGGGCACCACAGAAAAACCCAGTTGTCTTGCAGGAAACCTTGGATGAGGATGTGCTTTGTCTGTTCATTTTTCTGATTTGGTGCAGTTGTCTCATAATTGTGGTAGTTTTATTTGATTTAGTTGACCCACAATTGTTTCGACTATTGATATATGATTTGAAAAGGTAATTAGCCATTTGTGGTATTTAACGTCTGGCTGAAGACTTTAAACTTAGCACTTATTGGGAGGTAACCCAACATCCATGCGACACGGTAATATCTTTCCTTATCTCTTTTGCTTTAAATGGTAACAGTTTCTCCTTGTTCATGCTTTTAATTTCATCTTTAGAACATTGAGGACAATGTTAGATTTAAGTTTGGGGGTATGGGGGAAACTTTTTAGTGGCAGTTGCATTGTTAAACTCCAGAGCCTAGAAATTTATGCTTATTAAGGATGGCACTAACCAATCTAAGTGGATGGAAGCATTTTGGTTGTAGGAGTTGAGGAACCAATCTGATTAGATGGAAATACCTAAAGAGTCTATTCATAAAAGCACAGAGCTCAGGTGTTAGAATTAAAGAAAAAACATGGTAGTTTCGCCATATCTCGTTGAATCCTTTTCACTTCTATTTTTTGTTTGTTTTCTTCAAAATATGTTTGTCTAAGTGATTAGGTGGGGCTCACGATTCAACTTGTATATGCCAGATGAGTTGACCTAAAGTTAGGATTATCGACCACTGGAACCCTTGTATATGCCAGTGTGTTGATATTAGTCCAGACCAATATCTCAGTCCATTAAGATAGGTTCGTTTTGGCAGTGGCCTTCAGACAGATATGAGAAACACCGTTCACCTTAGTCAACATCAAAACCATCTACGTTTTCTATATCCATTTCTTACTCTATCCATGTGATTGGTCGACTCCGGTTATGATGTCCAGAAACTATCTGAGTAGAGCTCTGTGACTTATATATGAATTTTAGTATGCTTGAGTGCAAACTCGTGTACAGCAATTGGAATTTCGCATCAGGGTACTTCCTTCTGTAGTAAATAAGTATGCCAACCAAGGAGATTCTTTAGTGCCTTCCAAGGTTTTGCGTAGATAGCTAAGGTCTGGAGTGTAAAAGTTTTTGTGGGTATATCTCTTGTAAACCCTCCCGAGACTATAACTCGGCCACTAGGGCCACCTAGGGGTTTAAAGGCTTATTGCATACGCTAAATGCAATCGACGATGCCTACGACAGTGAGTTAGGATTTTATTTTATTTTTGCTCGAGGACTAGCAAATAATAGGTTTGGGGGTATTTGATAGACACATTTTTGTGTCTAGTTTGTCTCGATTCTTTATATTGATAGTGCTCATTTTTTGTACTTATTATGGTGTTTTATGTGTGTGTAGGTATTTTTGGCCAATAAACATTTTTGGAAAAATCGGCTCGAAAAGTTGCACCCGGAGGACACCTACTATTCGGACTCTCACTTTGGATAAGGGGTACCCAAATTACTAAGGGGCACCCTCAGGACACCCCCAAGCCAGCTGCTATTCGCACCCCTGGAATGGATAAGGGGCACTCATCTTTTCAAATTCAAAATTTGATTTTGGCGGGAAAATTTGTTACAGTGAATAACATATTAGGGTTCGATTTTTAAACCTGTTCTTGGGAGATTCAATCGCAGAATTGTGTTGGGATGGACTTGTTAGAGCAAAACAGGCCTGGTATAAGCGTTTTAATCAATCAAATTGGGCCGTATCATCAATTGGGAAGAAACAGGGAGTGGGATATCACGGGATTGTTTGGTTGTATTTTCGCTGAGATTTAAACGGAGAATTGGTTGGATTTGAATTTGGACCGGCCTGTTACATCGAAACAGGCTTGGTAGTAAAACAAAGGCAGAGAGATATATCGGGATTTTGGTTTCGGATTGGGGAAGTTACGCGTAAAAAGGGAAAAAATATCTTCCCTGAGATTCGAGTATACCTTGGAGAGAGTCAGGAAAGCTTGGACGCGGAAAGAAGAGAAAAATAAAGAAAGAAATCAACCCCGAAGGATTATTTCCCGTGGGAGGAAAGAAAAAGATTCCGAGGATATTTGGGGGATTTACGAGGCCTGTGGTGTATATAAGGAGTTGGTAGAAGCCATAAGGGGGTGGTCGAGACCTTGGGGGTAGTTGCAGAGAAGTTTAGAGAGTTGCAGAGCTCAATTTATCATCATCGGGGAAGAGGAGGAAGAAGAACCAGAAAACATCAGTAAAAGAAGGTCGCAGAATCCGTGACCTATAGTTTCAAATTCAAAACCTTTGTAACAATTTTTCCAACAATTATATTGGATTCGCACGATTCGCAATGATTTCTCAGAATGATGAGTTACGTAGCAAATATATACGTTACAAACTCGCTTCTTTATTAGTTTTCTCTTGTTTTTCACACTTTTGAGCTATGAACACCTATTTCTAGCACGTGATTAATATGAGGAGCTAAACCCCTTAGCCGAGGCGACGGAGGAAGCCATTGTTCCATGAAAAGTGGCATATTTCTATTTTAATTATTTATTTGCAGTTTCTTTTATGATTATTTGCATGGAACTAAAATTGGGAAATTGATTTTCATTGAATGATTGTGATTCGTTTTTATGGAGCATGCTTAGTTTAAGACTTTTGATGTTTCATGCTTGATGGATACAATTGTTACTTCGAAAATCTACTAGAGGCAATAAATTAGAATCACTTCAAACGCAAAGAATTGCATGAATATTGATTAGATTGAATCACTTAATTGGTCAATGGTGGAATCCTGAGTCTCGGTGCTTTTTATAATCTTGATAACAACTTCGTAAGTTTTCTATTGAGTTTGAATCTAAAATTAAATCTTCACAAGTCTGAGTGAACGACATTCTTACTACCACTTTATACAACAATTTAAAATCACATCAAAACTCCAGCAGAATTTCTCGGGAAGAGAACTTCCGCCAGTTCGCGAACTTAGCTCACGGCTCTGATTCCGGTTCTCTTGATCAACAAAGTTCGCAAACTTCGGTTCAAGGAAAAATGACTTATACATATATGTGTTGCCACACAATGCTTATATCCAACATTGGTTATTTAATCTAAACTCTCATTTCAATCATTGAAACATTCTTAGAGGACATTCCGTCAAAGTAAGCGATTTCCAAAGTGATTGAAACGTGTCATGACTTTCATCACTAGGTAAAGATGAACTTGGCCAAAGCAAAAGCTTACCAACATATATTTCGAGAAATAGATAGGCGATATAAACTCGGCTCGAAATAGCAAATGTGTATAATAAAAGTCTATATAGCAAAACGACTTTTGTCTCAAAATAGGAGATAGAGTAGATAGACTTTTGAGTGATAGATAAGTTCAAGTCTCAACATACCTTTTAGTCGATGAAGATCCACCAGTTCCTTGAGTAGTCCTTCATCTTGTATGATGATCGCCATGGAGTTCTTGAGCTCAACTACACTTTCTATCCTAGTCCGAGACTTAGCTGTAGTAGACTAGAAATCAAGACTTATAGTTTTGATCACTAACATTGACAACCATGCTTGAGATAGCAACGCATGCGAGTTCGACCGAGCAATGCTCTAACAATCTCCCCCTTTGTCAATTTTAGTGACAAAACTATCAATACATATTGAATACAAAAATTAATGAATTAACTTTTGTAGCTCCTATTCCACATACCTAATCTTCAACATTACTCGAAATCTTCGTCACTTCCAAGTACTCCAATGATCCCAAAGGTTGGCAAAGGTACGAAAACGGGATCCTAATGAAATTTCTGAAAGAGACATTTCATGAGCAAAAGAAAGCACATATCATCTTATTTAGATGCAATCATATAGCCGAAGCTAAATGCATTCATCAAGGAGTTTATAAAGATACAAGAGAACCCATATAATATTCCACAGCCGCACTCCCCGCAAAGATTTGGCAATTAAGCACAAGTTCAATTGAGAACTCTCCCCCATAATATGTCATTCCCGAAAGAATAACAAGAGCGACCTTAATTTCAAAAGAAAAGAAGGATTTCTTTGGACATAACAAATCACATACAAATATGAATTTGAATCCAAAAATACTCAATTAGATTAACCACAAGAGAACCCATAATTAATCTAATCGAAAATGCTCAACATAAGAGAACTTACGGAGCCTCACAGTATATACATAAAAAATGGATCAGGGAAGATCAATATTGCGGAATAAACAAGGATTCATTCTATTTTCCATCACTATTTGCAAAATGACATAGACATAATCCTTGTAAACAAAAGTTCATCATATATTCCATCAATAATTACATAATAGGCTTCAAACTTTTGTGATGTCAAAAGTTCATTCATTCTTTTATCAATACATGCATATCGACATACAAAAGACTTAACTTTTGACAAGGTATGGGACAATCATAGTTCATGGACGTAAACACACATATCCCATAACAAATTTCAATATATTAAAATAATAAAGATTAATACTGCAAAAATCATCTTCCAAATAATTTTTTTAGAATTTATACCAATAAACCTAAAAACATATGAAGATGAAAAACGTTGAACATAGCTATGTGTAATCACAATAATGGCTATTCCAAACTCTAGTAATCCTTCTCAAAAAATAATAATAAATTCTCATAAGAAGTTTCCTAGGCATCAAGACAAACTTGTAATGCACATATAAGATGATTTGTCCTTGAGGGTAGAATCAATCTTTTTCGCCCGTATTTACACCAAGAATAGCTACCAAAGGCGTATAAAAATATTTTCTTAACAAAGAAGAACATACAAAGTCATTAACGACCATGTACCATAGTTCACATAAGATGATTGTGATCATTCAAGAATCCCATAGTAATGCATACTACTGTCCATTCTTGAACTTCCTTCTTTGTAATTCACCAACAACATTCTTGTAAAAGCTACAAATGAGCTTAGAAGAGTATTACTCCAAGAATCCAAGTGCCCAAGTCCAAGAGAAGTGGAACAAGTGCGACGAAACGGAGCAAAACACTCAAAAAGAAGATACAGGACAAATACCATTCTTAACTCATCCAAATTCAGGAATTATTATCTTCATTTTGAATAGAATTCAAAGAGGAAGAGAATGCAAAAAGAATGAGGTCATTCCGAGTTCAAACGAAGAAGTTACGGCCAAAACAAGTTTACCGAATATCGACGTTAAGTATGCATACCGGTTTGCAAACGAATTTTCATGACCTGGGGGAGTATACAAACGGGTATGCGTACTTAAACCCCTGGATTTTTTATTTAAATGATGTTATGCATACCAGGTAGGTGTACCATGAAGTCCAAACATCCCGAACTACTATTTTCAAACCTAAACGTTTAAGAACCTTAAACACAGATCAAGTTAGGTAGAAATGAACAATAAGCAAGGTACATAGATCAACACAAATCTTGCTCAGGTTTATAAACATACCTTTTTAGAAGAATCCAATCGAATTCGACAGCCTTACCGAACATAATCTGTGTGCCCCAATTCGCGTGCTTCCCTCACCGTATACATAACAGGGCATTCCTTGGTGAGGGTGCACTTATAACACAATCAAGTTGTGTTGGGGTGAACAATGTCTTGCTCACCACAAGTTACCTTTGGATTATCATGAAAGAGATCGTTTTTAGAACCTTTCACATCCAATTCCAGTTTTCCAAAAAACTTGTTAAGTTCCAACATCATGGATACTGCCTTCTCCATAGTCATGGAATTTTCTGGAAGATCATTCCTTTTCACACTCAAAGCATCATTGGCTTTCTTTGGTACCCATTTCTGAGTGCGTTTAGGAACAACCGGAACCTTCTTCCCATTACTCCCTTCAAGATTTCTCGGAAGAGAATTGGATTGACTATTCTTTTGCAAGTTAGTCTTTCTCCAATTGGGAACATCGGATCTTGTCTTCGTCTTTACGAAGTTATCCTTTTGATAACCATTACGATTGTGAAAAGGATTCGTATGACGTTTATAGGAAAATCTAGATTTATCACAGCACTGATTCATTTGCCTAAAGGTTGGACAGTTACAACATGTATCGTTAATGGCATTAGTCTTAACATACGATATTGGTTTCACAACTTCTTGTGATGCCCAAACAAGAACATCATGAAGTTTCTCATTCCTTATACGGAAACGATATCTCCTTTCCAGGTGACCTTTATTTCCGCAATAGTGGCAAACATAAGGAATGTTCTTACCTCGATCCGTGTATGCTGACTTTGGAGGTTGATATACTTTTCTCTTTCGAACCTTAACTGCCGGTGAAGGTATTTCACTTTTGCCATCAGTGGAAACCTTTTGTTGAGAAGAATCACTAGCCTTGACAAATTTTACCTCTTTGCTAATACTGGAGTATCTATTCCCTTATAGCCCAATCCTCGTGTATCACGATGATTTTTACTTGCTCCTAGCATAGTGGTTAATTTGCTTGAACTAGTATTGAACTTTTTCAAGTCATCTTCCAACATCTTGATTTTATCAAGAGCATCATCTAAATCAGCCTCCGAGCGTTTTTCTCGAGCGAGATAAGCGCTTTCTCTGTCATCAAAACTAATTTGTTGAGAGTTAAACCTTACTTCAGATTCTGCAAGTTTATCTTCCAACGAAAGAAACTTTTGATAAATATTATCACATTCAAGTGACTTCATACGTAGGTTTTCCTCAGAATCCTTGAGGATCGATTCGTTAGAACGATTCGAAACATAAACACCTGCGTAACATCTTCTCAATTGCTTGTTTTTTCGACAGAGAGGAGTCAGAAGAGGTGTTACATGAGAAGTTTTCATCTTCTTCTTTTCCAACGAATTCAAAACCTTAACATAATCTGAGACTTCCTCATCAACCTCTCTATCAATATCTGAATCACCTTCATCAGAAAGTTCATCCAACTGTTCTTCTAGGAGTATTTCCCAGTAATCAACAGTTTTCACATTAAGAGAATGTTTAGATATTGACATAGATGTGACAGTTCTCTCAGGTGAATCCAAGCTTTGAAAAACAATCGGTAATTTCGACTGCATCTTGTTGATGGTGGATTTTCATTTAAGGGCTGAAATTGTAAAAGCCAAAATTATGCACTAACATCTTGCAAAAGATAAAGCCATTAATAAGTAATGAATACTTCTTCACTTTACTAATTCACCTAGAATAGAGCATGTGGCAACAATCCCAAAGATTCTCGTGAATCAAATACACAAATTCATCCATTTGGAGCATGTAGCAACAATCCCATATACCCCGTGAATTTCAAACATTATTAATTAATGCATGACCAGCCTCGTATTTCCTGTACTCATTACCGATGCGGCATGACGACTGAGTGTTGTTCTCAGCAGAGCAACACGAATCTCCAAGCATTAATAATAAAACATGTACGAAATACCCATACAAGCTACAACTCTACTAGCCCGATTGAGCATGTTTGAACCTGAACTGACCATATCAGTCTCAGAACCGATCATAACCATCCAACTTCACCAGCATGATTGGATGGCCTAGATCGAATCCATAACCCTCAAGCAGGTATTGGAGTATTCACCACCGACCCAATGCGGGCCGCATGGCCTCGGCCCCAAGAGGAAGCAACACTTACCCGGTTGTCCGAGCAAAACAACATGGACGTGAAACCCTAAACTAGGGTTACAACACATTACATGTATCGCAAATTAGTCTCAACCATCCATCTTCGCAGGCATAGATGGAGGGTGTAGATGTAGATTCAAAGGGTCCAGAACATATCAACACAAACAGCGTGGGCCCGCCTACATACCTGACTGATCGGTCAGGACCAACTATGGTTGGCCGTCTTGTTTCGTGCGTCCAAAACTAGGTATGACACACGGCCGGCAAAACCTGATTAGGGTTTGTGTCATGATCACGAGCGTCCCTTTTCTCCTACTCGGATGAAGGGTCCAGGAATAGACTAAGCAGGTCCGGTAAGTATCAACATGATCACTTGCGGGCCCACATATCTCCATACCCGATCGTCCAAGATAAAATTTGGTCTGTACACCTCGATTCGCACGCCCAAACCGGGCATGGTCGCACCTCCTAATTGTAAACCGATCTCGACCACTCAACTTCTAGGACAAATTGAGTGGCTTAGATCACGTTTCTATGAGGCAATGAAGTACATGTGTGAACACCAGCCTACCACCCACACGCCGAATCAATCGACCAAGACCGACCAAGCTTGGTCGTCTTGGAACGCGCGCCCAAATTGGCATGATGCGCGGCTTTTGCGGCACCAGATTTCTGTTGCAAATCGATCTCAACAGCTCCTCTTTGCCGGTCAAATTGAGTGGCCTAGATCGCACCTTTGTGAGACAGTGAGGTATGGACGTGTACACCGGCATGCCGTCTACACGCATGCCCGGTCGGTCCTTTCCAAAACTCCTCCCATGCTTGGTTTCGACCAAGCTGAAGAGTGATGCCTGCGCACCTCTTCAAAAGCCCTAAAACTTCATCAACGGTCGCAGATGAGTGTCGAGATCATCTCGTCCGTCCGACTCTACCACCGACTTGGTCAAGCCCTGGTTAGGAGTTAAGAGACGATAAGGCGTCACCACAATCACCGTCCACCACTCTTTCACATGGAGTGATCGGTCAAGTCAGGGCTTACCTGTAAAGCCTCCAAACGATCACTCGAAGATGGTTGGACATGATGCTATTTTAAGACGCTTAAATTCGTGACTTACTCCGGTAAGCCTTAAAAATAGCAATGCTTCATACATGCTGAATATACTCGATGCAGTACCTGCGTAGAATACACACGATACTTCACAAGTATCAACTTCCTAAATAATTTAGTTATTTAGTCTAGAATTACATGCTACTTTCTGTGGGTCCCACGATCCACACACTCGAGACATCAATCATGTCACAAACTGGGGGATTCATACTGGGGTATTGGTCTGGCGGTTTACAACGTGCAGCATGTAACGCGCCATCACAAGAACGTGTCAGGAAGTCTTGGACGGTTAGAGATACAGGAGAAGTGGGCAAGACTGGTCGTGTAACATCAACACACAACTCCACTACTACATCACTCCACTTCCTCCACTTCCCACGAGAGACGTGAATAAGGCTCAAATAACTTGTATAAATAGGTTCTCCTCCCTATTTCCAAGAACAGAACAAGTCAAGACAAGACAGAAACCAAGTGTTAATACAAAACGTATTCAAACACTCAAAGCCTGCTTGCATCAATCGTAAGCCTCCTCACCTTTCTGTTACAAGTCATAAACAAGCCTACACCTTCAAAATCTCAACACATTCTTCGCTTTCTTTCCTAAGATCAACCCCATCTCCTTCACTTTGTGACCGAAGCAAGTCCGGAACGGCCATTTCTTTGTTTAGGCCGAGTTGTCAGATTGATTTCTCAAATCACAAGCACTCACCGCGCAAATGCATTTGTTTAGGGTTTAGATTCATTCCTCATCCACACACCCCAAATTACCAAATCCGGCAGGAATAGTTTTCACCCATAAACAATTGGCGACCACAGTGGGAGGTTGATTTCTCGGTTACAAAAATTGAATTCTCAATTCTTCAGTTTTCATCTCGTGATGTATCCTCACCCGGAGACCACATGTATCTAGAATCTTTGGAGGATGTCTTGGCAAATCAAGCGGTATCGCTAGAAGACAGAGCGAGACATTCCGCCTTTTGAATGATATAACAGCGCAATTACAAGAAGAGTCGGCAAGCATCTACTCAGACAGTGCAAGAAACGCTGGATCCTTAGTCATGAGTCACACCTTTACCAGTGGAGATGCAGAAAGAGCGCGTAATCACAGGGGACTCAGGAGAGACGAACAACATGGTCCAGCCGACAACGAAGACTCGAGGCAATTCCACAGAGGAAAATACTTGTCCGGGGTACCACAACGTTTGCCGGATAAAGAAAGGGAGCCTGCAGCTTACGGAGCCCTGCTAGAAGATTCTCAAGACCCTTGTCGAAACCTGGAAGACTGTTCAATCCGCATCGACCTCTCAACTAAGTGAAGAAATGCTTGAGGAAGGAGAGATCAATCAAGGAACACGTGAGTACGAGAGGATGGGAGCGTTCAATTCGATCACTCGAGAGTGATATTACGATACCTTCCACACCCCGTCACCGGGCAAGCAAGCGATCCGCTGGATATGATGGCACTCACAAGTATTCCAACTTCATCTCCGAAACGTGCTCCACATCGAAACCATATAGAGACACCACAACGCCCATGAACGCAGGAAGAGCTAGACTCGAAGTACCTACACTTTCCGTTCCCAATGGAAAATATTTTGGAGTTGCTAGAGGCGTGGGTACGAAACAGAGAGGTGGAGCTACCTCCTGTATGGCGTCCACCAACTGATCAAGAAGTAATGGACCCGAGGTATTGTCATTTCCACCGGTTCCTTCACTACCCTACCAGTGAATGCAACGCTTTGAAACGCATTGTTCAGAAAAAAACTTAATTCAGAGGGATAGCTTTCCTTCTCCGAGAGATTGATGCAGACGATTTCCTTAGAGAGGCTACTTAGGTTGATACAAGTAAAGCTTCAAAAGAAAGTAAGTTCTATTCAACAATTTTACAACAAAGATAGTTTTAGAATCCTTTGGGGACTTAGCATCCCGCACATAGGGAAAGAGGCTCAATGATCAAATGCCATGTTTGTTTCCATTCATACTTCCCTTTTATGCGACATTTGCAATTTCATATGACATGTGCAATCATTCATGACCAAGATGCAAATTCCATTTAAAATAACCTCTTTCGAAAAAGTTATTCCAAAAACTATCTCAAAATAAACCAATTCAATTACCTATTAATTCAAAACCTAAGTCAAATTATGAAAGGAAATCCTCACTATCACTCAAAAAGAAAAGTATCTAAAAGAAAAGACAAGTAGGTAGCACGAATCCTTCAAGGAAAGTCCTTCAAGAAGAACTCATCCTTCCGGGCAAGAGCGACTTTCATCCTTTGAAGTACGACTGCTTGACTTCAACTCCTTAGACAACTTTTCAACCTCTTCTTCCTGGCGAGTAATACAATCTGCAGAAGGGACTTCATCTTGTAATTTTTGGAGCTCCTGAATCTCGGAGAACCCTTTGAAGAACCAAGGAGCATTGAAGTCGTACTGCACAAACACATCTCGATGGCACTTCCAGTCTTCAATCATCTCTTCAGAAACTGTTCGACCAGTCGTGACGCTCATCCCTTGGATAGAAAATAAAGCTTCCTGAACGCGGTTGACCAATGCAAGACGACTTTTGAGCTTCGTAGCGGTAGCAATGTGGTTGTGCTTCTCCCATATCGCCGTGTACAACCTTTCGAACTGAGCTGGCACACTGAATCCTCCAACCAATACATGACCTGGATAAGGGACAATGAAAGAAGGATCGAACAAAGCTCCAGGCTGCGCTACCAACACTTCACCAGTCACAGGAGCCTTGTCAGTTGCAGGAGGTCTTTCAGAAGAAGTCACCACGACAGCGTTATTTATTGGAACCTGCTCAGAACGTTCTTCAAGGGGTGCCACCTCAACAATAGCGGATGTTGCCTCTCTTACATTCCTCCCGATATCTACTTCGCTCCGGGTGTTAATTTCCATCACGGCCCCATCAACAAGATCACTTAGGGAGGCACCTTGTCCAACCGAGCTTGCATCATCTCTGTCATGGTCTGGAAAAGGAGCGGTTTCGCCAGACTTCTCAGCATAAAGATCAGTGTTACCAGACTTCTGAGGATCAGTACCGCTAGACTTCTCAAGGTGAAGCCCAACGTTACCATACTTCTCGTTCTGAATGCGCGCCAACCTTGTGAAGACATTCTCTTTCGGAATTCCCTAATTTCAAGCAAGGATCACTCTTAGAAGAATTTACTCTGGAGAAATAAAGGAATCCAACGTAAAGAGATTTAAATACCTTCATATTGGAGGAATTGAGGATCACCGAATCACATGCCTGCCTCTTAGATCTCTCTCCCGCATGGGGACTGCAATCCTCGGCTCCTGGGTCCGTTTACCGGGAAGTGGCTTCAACCGGAAATGCTTCTTCAGGACGTCGAAGATAGCTCACCACGGGAATCTGTCACAACATCCTCCGAGAATTCTTGGAAAGCCAACAGTTGCTTCCTCCAAAATTCCTTATACTTGTCGGTTACCACTGAGTTTCTCCCAATGGGCCAGAAGGGAAGACTCTGCGATGCCAAGAACACGTCAGCATCAAAGATATCCGGGAGGAGTTCTTTTGGAGCCTCCGACGGACGGATAAATGGAACACCCTGGTTAAATCCCATTTGGCGAGCAGCCCTGTCAATGTTGTACGGAGTCACAGTAAGAGCTTCGTTGAATAAAGACGGGATATATCCCGGAATCCAGCTGTGCAGATAAATAAGTTCTCCAAATTTCATAGTGTTGGCATCGGTACGCAACGCAACATCATGACCGTCAGAAGCAATAACAAAAGTCTTCGGCTGAGCAACGGAAGAGTGGATCGGCCCCCATGGACGGAAATTTACAGAAGACATATTATCAAAGACATCCACGAGTTTCACACCGGTTCTGGGATGCCTCCTCTGCCAACGAAGTATTCTCGAGCCACCATACATATTGCCGAGTGAAGTTGCAGGAACAGGAGCATAACTTTTGAAATGTTCCCACAAGAATGCGAAGAAAAGCGAAGTGGACATACGACTCCACCTTCTTGTACCCGTTGGAAACATGCATATCCATTGCTAAGGCGTCCGGATGAGAATACAACGATCCAAGGAACAAGGCACCTAAGGGAAGAACTTCGCTTTTTCTAGCTTTATAGCAATCTTAACTAGAACACCCTTATGGTTTTCTTTCCGAGAACGTCGTCATATATATCTCTGGATAGCCACAAAGACAGGAATGCAATCACGCTGAGCTCGTTTTCCAACTCCTGATTCGGCTCTGGGTCTACAGGAGACCACTTCGATACCCACCAGGTGTAAAATCATCTTGTATTTTTTTTCTCCTCCTTGTCCAGATCGTCGAATTCTGCCACCTTTTGGAGTATAGTGTCATAATCACGTTGTTCCGTGTCGGAAAGCTCATAATAAAGATTCCAATGACAGCGGGTTCATCAATGCGGCTACGCTTTCCCAGTAATAGTCATCTCTCCCCATCTAGATATAGTCAGTATGAGTAGAAGGGCGCCACCGAGAAATGAAAGTAATCAAGCCTCAAGCATCTTTCTTAATTTCAAGAGTAGCGAGATGCCATGACTGCATTGAGGATTTGCGCTTTGGTCAAATTGGCTTTAACGTCCTTATTATTCAACATGCATCTCATTCATCCTTTATAAGAAGCCAGCGGAGTATGACAAGTCTTGAAGTCGATAGGAGAGGCGGATATTCATTTCTTCGAAGATAGGAGAAAGATGGATATTCATTTCTTCGAAGATAGAACCTCATCACAAGTGCCGCTGTCAACAAGAAGAAGATGGATCAGAGCTTCCAATTTTACGTTGGAATCGGTCCAAAAGCAAGACTATCCTGTGAGAGGGATGTTTCTTAATGTTTGGAAAGACAAGGTTTTTCTTATGTTCATGAGAATTGTGTTTACGAAATTTAAGCCGAAGTCTCTTTCCAAGCTATAACCTAAGAAGCTAGTTTTGCATGCAACAACGGAAGAAGAAGCAAAAACGACGTATTCACGGAGTCACGGAACTAAACCATCCTAGCAAATATGGGCGTTTTACTATCAATCTTGATGGGAAAGCTAAGCATGATGTATCTTACAAAACGTTTTTACCTAAGAAATTAGGGTTTTTTTGCTAAAAAAAAGAGAGAGAGAGAGAAACCGAAACTTACCTTGGCGCGGACGAGACGGCGAAAGGCGGCAGCGCAACTCCGTCGGCAGGAGAAGCGGTGGTAGTCGCGGACGGGAGCTGCCAAACAAAAAAAAATCGTGAGAAAAAGAAAAGGGGTTGGTGTCTTTTATAGACAAAAATTAGAAAAATCCCAATAGAACAAGGATTCCTCTTTGTTTGGATTCCTCTTTTGATTCAAATACCCAAAGAAGGAAACCGGTCCCACCAAAGGATTCCATACAAGCACAACGGCATGGACAACTAGCGGTCGGTCAATACTCTTAGGGTAAACTTCCTTTATCCTGTCTTTCTCACATATGTATGTCACCATCTCATGCCTACCCCACAATAGTGTAACCATTATGTGCTAGGAAGGGGACTTAATGTTGATGGTGGATTTTCATTTAAGGGCTGAAATTATAAAAGCCAAAATTATGCGCTAACATCTTGCAAAAGATAAAGCCATTAATAAGTAATGAATACTTCTTCACTTTACTAATTCACCTAGAATAGAGCATGTGGCAACAATCCCAAAGATTCTCGTGAATTAAATACACAAATTCATCCAGGTTGGAGCATGTAGCAACAATCCCTTATACCACTCGTGGAATTTACAAAGATTATTAATTAATGCATGACCAGCCTCGTATTTCATGTACTTATTAAGGGTGCGATGATGACGACCGAGTGTTGTTCTCAGCAGAGCAACACGAATCTCCAAGCATTAATAATAAAACATGTACGAAATACCCATACATGCTACAACTCTACTAGCCCGATTGAGCATGTTTGAACCTGAACTGACCATATCAGTCTCAGAAACGATCATAACCATCCAACTTCACCAGCATGATTGGATGGCCCAGATCGAATCCATAACCCTCAAGCAGGTATTGGAGTATTCACCACCGACCCAATGCGGGCCCCGCATGGTCGGCCTCCCAAGAGGGAAGCAACGCTTACCAGTTTGTCCAGCCAAAACAACATGGACGTGAAACCCTAAACTAGGGTTACGACACATTACATGTGTCGCAAATCAGTCTCAACCATCCATCTTCGCAGGCATAGATCGAGGGTGTAGATGTAGATTCAAAGGGTCCAGAACATATCAACACAAACAGCGTGGGCCTTCCTACATACCCGACTGATCGTTCAGGACCAACTATGGTTGGCCATCTTGATTCGTGCGTCCCAAACTAGGTATGACATACGGTACAAGAAAACCTGATTAGGGTTTGTGTCACGATCACGAGCGTCCCTTTTCTCCTGCTCGGATGAAGGGTCCAGGAATAGACTAAGCAGGTCCGATAAGTATCAGCATGATCACTGCGGGCCCACCTATCTCCACACCCGATCGGCCAAGACAAAATTTGGCTGTACACCTCGATTCGCACGCCCAAACCAGGCGTGGTCGCACCTCCTAATTGTAAACTGATCTCGACCACTCAACTTCTCCGGACAAATTGAGTGGCTTAGATCATGTTTCTATGAGGCAATGAAGTACAGGCGTGAACACCAGCCTACCACCCACATGCCCAATCAATCGGCCAAGACCGACCAAGCTTGGTCGTCTTGGAACGCGCGCCCAAAATTGGCATGATGCGCGGCTTTTGCGGCACCAGATTTCTGTTGCAAATCGATCTCAACCGCTCCTCTTTGTCGGTCAAATTGAGTGGCCTAGATCGCATCTTTGTGAGATAGTGAGGTATGGACGTGTACACCGGAATGCCGTCTACATGCATGCCCGGTCGGTCCTTTTCAAAACACCTCCCATGCTTGGTTTCGACCAAGCTGAAGAGTGATACCTGCGCACCTCTTCAAAAGCCCTAAAACTTCATCAACGGTCGCAGATGAGTGTCACAGATCATCTCGTCCGTCCAACTCTACCAGCTTGGTCAAGCAGCCCTGGTTAGGAGTTAAGAGACCAGCAAGGCGTCACCACAATCACCATCCACCACTCTTCCACATGGAGTGATCGGTCAAGTCAGGGCTTACCTGTATAGCCTCCAAACGATCACTCGAAGATGGCTGGACATGATGCTATTTTAAGACGCTTAAATTCGTGACTTACTCCGGTAAGCCTTAAAACAGCAATGCTTCATACATGATGAATATACTCGATGCAGTACCTGCGTAGAATACACACGATACTTCACAAGTATCGACTTCCTAAATAATTTTGTTATTTAGTCTAGCATTACACGCTACTTTCTGTGGGTCCCACGATCCACACACTCGAGACATCAATCATGTCACAAACTGGGGGATACATACTGGGGTATTGGTCTGGCGGTTTACAGCGTGCAGCTGATGGTTTATTTTCAATGATGTTGTAGTAAGAAGGGTTGTCGTTCACTCGGACTTGATGAAATTGATCTTAGGATTTAATAAAGAAAAATAATAAAAATACAAAATATATACAATTTATGTCACAAGATGAAGAGAGTTACTGGGACTCGGGATTCCACCAATTCTCACATTCATGCGGTTCATCTATTAATTCCGGACAATTAAAGCTCATAAAATAACAAACATCGACTCTAATTCTTTGCCAAGGTAGATTTTATAAAGAATTATATGTAATTCACAAGCATGACGCATCTAAAGTACCTAAGACTAAGCATGCGACATCTAACGAATTCACAAATAATCAAGAAAAATCATAAACCAATTATAATAGTGCAAATAGTCATAAAGGAATTAAATAGAATTCCCACATGGGTGCAAAACAGCTTCCTCCGTCATCCCAGTGATGGGGTCTAGCTCATCATGTTGGAAACACGCTCAAAAATTATTTTTATTGCTCAAAGGAGGTGTACAAATGATGAAATGGAGAAAAACTATTAAAACCGGGTGTTTGCAATGCTTATAATTGTTGCAAACATCATTAGGAGAACGATAAGGAAGAAATGTGGTTTGTTGCTATATCTCTGCGACCCACAAGTGGCGTCGATGTCATCATTGAAGAAGAACGACGGTCTTTGGCCGTCTGTTCTTTGTGTTCTTGAGGTTCTTAAAGCAGGAGCAGGAAAACTCATCTCTCGCAACTTGATTTTCTTGTTCGTAGTGTTCTCTCCCCAACTCTCCATCCACTCCGGTGATACCCCAAGATGCTATTTATACACAACATTGAAGAAAATCCTCGGTAATTACTCACAATGATCTCCAAGTATTTGGCAGTTGAAGATAATATTTTTCTCGGGAATATTTTCTTCCCCGAATTAACTCTTCATGCATCTACAAATGCAAAACTCTCTTTTTTTATCTCGTGACACGATCTAACTCGGTGGTTTGGATTCTTCTAAGCACGCGCAAACAACAAAGAAAGTTTGGTAAATCCGTGAAATATTTCTCTCGGATACGTGTTTCTCTGCTTACTTCTCTTGGATTATCCAGCCAAAACTAGTCGAACGAAAGGCCTATACCAGCCCTGTTAGGCTCTAACAGGTCATCCCAATGAATATCAGCCATTGAATCTCACTGTGATTCCTCCAAAATCAAAACAGGGAGTGACGGGTTTTCAAGGAATATTTTCCCGCCAAAATTCATTTTTAAACGAAGGAGATGAGGTTGCCCCTTATCCAGCTGCTTGGGTGTGAATATCCAGTGAGTGCCCCTTAGTAATTGAGGTGCCCCTTATCCTAAGTGAGGGTGCCTTTAGCAAATGTCCTCCGGGGGTGTTCCGAGCAACTTTTCGAGCCGAATTTTCCAACAATCTTTATTTCCAAAAAATTAATGAGATTTTTTATTTGTTTGTTGTAGTAGTAAAAGGGTTGTCGTTCACTCGGACGTTGTTGAGATTAAATTTAAAGGTTTAATGAAAATAATAAAAGAGAGAGTTACTGGGTCTAGGATTCCACCGAATTTA
The DNA here is from genome assembly GCA_023531295.1 of Papaver armeniacum. Lineage (NCBI taxonomy): Eukaryota > Viridiplantae > Streptophyta > Magnoliopsida > Ranunculales > Papaveraceae > Papaver > Papaver armeniacum. Next base: position 51,369 of record JAJJWW010016811.1, read on the forward strand.
TATCAATAGGTTCAATTATTTATTCTTCAACAATTATAGATCAATAAATAAAACAACACGGACTCTTATTTTTGCCAAGGTAGATTCTCCAAATATTAGTTATAAATCGTAAGCATGGGACATCAAACATCTAAGCAAGCATGACCCATCTAATAAAATGATAACTAATTTTTTCAAATCATAAAACAATTTAAAATAAATGCAAAAGTCATAATAAGAATAAAATAAATTCACCCATGTATGAAGTTCGGCTTTTCTCCGTCGACCCCGTGTCGGGGTCTAGTTTCTCATGATAAAAACACACTCAAAAATATAATTCATAGCTCAAATGGTGTTTTTATTAAAGAAAACTAATAATTCTCCCCAAACTATCGATAGCCACTCTATGACACCCAAACAACCTTTATATACTCGACAGGACCAAGAATATCCCCTCATTACTTCGAAATCTTCTCCATTACTCGGCATTAGCTCGGAATATTTTTTTTCCTTTTTTCGAAAATTACGGAGATTTTTCCCCATCTTCTACACGTAAATAGGCTCGTCGAATCTTTCCATCAATGCAAAATATACTCCCAGGAATATTATCTGAACCAAAATTATTTGATTTAACTTCAAAATATCTTCTTTCCTGTTTTCTTCAAACCGAAAATATATCCTTCCTTTTACGAAACAAAAGCATTTACCGCCACTGTTTTGATGTGAAGAATCAATACCAATCTAATTCCAAGCAAATCTCTTCTAAAATCTTCCACATAAATCCGATAATATCTCAAGAGAATATACGGCCCTGTTTGAATGTAATCTTCCTTTTTCTTCAAAACCAACCAGATTACCATCCCTTAGTAATTGAGGTGTCCCTTAACCAACATTGAGAGTCCGAATAACATGTGTCCTCCAGGGTACAAAAATCACTTTTCGAGCAACTTTCTCCATAAGAGCTTATTTCACAAAAACACCTACAAACAAGTTTATTAGTGATAAAATGAGTCCCAACTAATGTATTTATGGGTGAAAATGCGTCGCACTTTCGTGCTCATCAGCAGCGTGCAACGCGCCATCACAAGAACGTGTCAGGAAGTCTTGGACGGTTAGAGATACAGGAGAAGTGGGCAAGACTGGTCGTGTAACATCAACACACAACTCCACTACTCCACTTCCTCCACTTCCCACGAGAGACGTGAATAAGGCTCAAATGACTTGTATAAATAGGTTCTCCTCCCTATTTCCAAGAACAGAACAAGTCAAGACAAGACAGAAACCAAGTGTTAATACAAAACGTATTCAAACAATTAAAGCCTGCTTGCATCAATCGTAAGCCTGCTCACCTTTCTGTTAAAAGTCATAAACAAGCCTACACCTTCACAATCTCAACACCTTTTTTGCTTCCCTCCCTAAGATCAACCCCATCTCCTTCACTTTGTGACCAAGCAAGTCCGGAACGGCCATTTCTTGGTTTAGGCCGAGTTATGCTGATTGATTTCTCGAATCACAAGCACTCACCACGCAGTTGCATTTGTTTAGGGTTTAGATTCATTCCTCATCCACACACCCCAAATTACCAAATCCGCAGAATAGTTTTCACCCATAAACTGGTACGTTATTAGAGATAGACTCGTCCATATTCTGATCGCTACAAACACAGACTCATGAGGTCTTAGCGTGTTTGCCTACTCTGATACCAATTGAAAAAGCGGGGGTACAACAACCACACCCAATATTTCTCTTAGCAATCTGTATGGACAAACTCTAATATACTTTCAAGAGAATCAACTAAACTCAATCTTAATAAGTATATCTAAGAGTTATATCTCTTTCTCGATTCAATTCTTTCTCAAGCAAATATAAATCTACGAGTCTAATTGAATACAAGAGAAATCACTTGAATGGTACCAAAGACCAATGTTCAAGGATCAATCAATTTCAATCAACAACGAAAGGTCGGATTTCCAATTGATTGATTCAAACGCACAACCTGTGATATTTTAGTTATATAATAAAATATAATGCGGAATAGAAATAATGGATTACACGAGAAGTTTTGTTAACGAGGAAACCGCAAATGCAGAAAACCCCGGGACCTAGTCCAGATTGAACACCACACTATATTAAGCCGCTACAGACACTAGCCTACTACAAACTAACTTCGGTCTGGACCGTACCTAAACGTGTACACCTAGTTGGTTCAACAGTAGTTAACCAATAGTTAGCCATATGAGCACTTTCATATCAACCTTATTCATCTTTACCATAACTAGTTCAAATGACTCAAAAGAACTAATTGGATAGTTGTTCAATTGCTTAGATCTCATAGAAGTATATAAGACACAATGGAAGAAAAATTTTTTTTGATTCACTCGAATCAATTCATCAACATTATATCCACGGTTTGCAAATATGCATTCCTTAGTTTATATGTCTTAGTTCACGAATAAACCGTTTTTAGAAAATAACCCACTCATGTATGCATATCTGTACGCATACTTAAGTACCCGGTTTGAGTTTGTTTTCAGTTCACAAACTCTAACACAAATTCACGGAATGTGAACTTCCGGTAGTACGCGTACGGGTACGCGGACATAGCTTCCAGACTTCCTGAACCAGTAAAGTACGCATACTTTAGTTCAAGGATTTTGGACATACACAAGTATGAGTTCACATATGATGCGTGTCGTAACCACAACAAATTAATTAATACTTTACTACCTAATTAATAAGTAATATAGGGTAGTCAAGGTCGATCCCACGAGGAGCACGAGATTCTAGTTGTAAAAATAGTCACGAAAGGGGGGTGTAAAAAGCAAAAAGAAAATAAACAAAGCAATTAAAAGATAAAGTTGAAAGCAATAAGAGAGATAAGATCAAGGAATCCTTCTTCGTTACGAAATAATGGATCAAGTTATGTTCTTTTCTACTTGTTATTAGTCACAGATTATCACCAACCGTAGGATAGCAGGTACGCTTAGCTAGCCCCAAAATCCCTAATTTCACCGAGTAACAGTCCGCTTAGTTATCGATTCTATTCAAAAGAACCACCTTGAGGTCCGCTTACAAGATGTAATTCAGGGAGAATGCATTAAGATTTATGAATTTAGGTTTAGTACTAGTAGTTAAACTCGGTTCGCTTGGTTCACTTTCTAGCGTTGTTTCTACACACAATTGCTCCACGGAATCCCTCCGCAAGGTCTCGTGTTTTCTACTTGTGTAAAGTGTCGAGAACGATTACTTATTCCCTAACTTATACTAGATTTAGATTAAACTAACAAATCAATTTAGCATGCATTCTAAACAATCTATCAATCAATCATGAATGTCTTTAAGATCATTCCTATTAGTAAAAACAAACGATAATCATGTGAAAACTTCAAGATAGAATTGAAAACAAAAACTCAAAACATAAATTAAGAACTAGGAATTCATCCTCAATCAATAAATTAACTACTCATGTTAAAGAGTTCACACAAAGAATAAGAAAAGAAAAGAATTGTGTGTGTAGAGATATGTCTAGAAGTTGTAGAAAACTTCTATTTATAGGCTTCAACATTCTCCAAATCTTCCAAGGAATAGAATCATTTTCCTTTTGCAATTCAATTTCCAAATTTAAGTCTTTCTCTTTTCTTCCATCTTCTCTTTCCAAATTTGAGTCCAATTCTCCATCCAATTCCTAGCCCAAGTCTTCACACCCATGAGAGAAGTCCATAGAAAATTCTCGAATTTTTGCTCACGGAAAATCGATTGTGGCCGGGATCCGGCCGGAATAAGTCGCCGCCGGCCACATGGAAATTTTCTCAGTCGAGAGAATATTCCGTCAGTCCACCGTTAGGACTAACGGCCAAACGGTCAACCGTCACCAATTGTTAGTCAAAGGTCAAGGAGAAGGAGTGAGTCGACTGAGTTAGCTTCGACCGCCTAATCGGGCTCACTCACTGAGCCGAATCGAGTCACCGCTTACTTGGCCGACTTAATCTAATTCACTAACTTAACTACGCCATCGAACTCTGGATTGGGATCGTCATCGGATCGTCTGGACGGCCCGAGTCGACTCGCTGTAAGGATGATTTCGCCGAGTTTTGCTATTTACGGGACTTTCCGCCAATTTCTGTGCCTCTTTCTCGCTTCACTTCGTTAAGAATTCCTAGCATTCATCTATTGTATTCATTCATTCACACTTGTCGTAGTTCCGTGATTGCATCCATCTCGAGCTTACTCCATTTTCTTCAACTCAAGACCATCGAAACACACCCATCTCCTTCAATCTCACTATCAACGAACCCATTCTTCCATTTCTTCATTCAACAAAGACCAAATTCTTCCCCGTGTCTTCATAATCGCTTCACAAAGAATAAAGAATCTCGATTCACTGCATCCACTGAAATTCTTTCCAATTACAAAGAACAACATACCACCACTATCCTCACTGGTTCTTCTTTCGCTCAGCTCCATCTCTTCCTTCCTGCTGCTGCCAGATTCAATTTTTGAATCGACCCTGACTTGAATTTATCAGCCACAAAACCCATTATGCAATCAACCTCTTATTTCAGCTCAAACCCTTGAACCAGTGCCTTCCTTCTTCAGTCAACAGCTTAGTTTCTCGAGCTTTATCCTAGATTCAACAGCAATTAGCCACCGTAACCCTAAGTTCTTTCTCCCGGGTTCTTCGATCCGTTTTTACACTCATCGTTAGCAATTCAACACCCGCATCTGTCACATAATCACACCCACTCGTTAATTCATCTCTCAATCTTTCTTAATTTCAACTTCTCGATTTCAATCAAACCCCTTCTCTTTCTTCTCTCGAATTTTTCGATGTTAGTCTCGGCTTATGAAGCAAAGAGTACTGCTCTTTCTCCTCGATCTCTCGATTTGACGGAAATCCTTCACGAGCTTCCATTAATGGATTCACTCTGGTCCGCAGACTTTTTGGTTTCTCAATTTCGTAATCGAATGATTGAGTGAAAAATAACGCTCTCGTCTGTAGGGTTAGGTTAACATAGGACAGCTATTTGCGCCCAAGATAATGACCACCCATTGATAATTACATCTTCTAATAATGATAAGGGGTACCCTATATGAGAGCCCTTAACCACCACTGGGCTCTGGATAGTGTTCGCCCGTAAAATGACCTTTTTGCCCTTTTGCTAAAATATGGTGATTTCTTCTCCTTTTCCTCCCGTGTGACTCCATAGTAGCTATAAAACTCAAAACAAGCGTAAAATACATAATTTACAAGAAAAATAGCAAAGAAAGCATAAACTCTAGATAGTAAATACGGTGTATTCTACACCTATCAAATTCCCCACACTTAGACTTTGCTAGTCCTCGAGCAAATCAAACCAAAACTTACAACTTCAAAGCGTTCAAAGCGTCCCAAGCATCCAAAAAGCTATGAGGACTTAGAGTTTCGCATGCTAGTAATAAGAAGTTAGAAATACTAAAGAACATATTCTCGTTCTTAAATGTCGAGTGAGAAATAACCACACCATAATGAGAGAATGCGTGTTTGAGAAACGATCAATAAGCATTTCGCCTCGACTTCTGCCTCACCATATAGGATTTTATGATAATTGCACTCAAAAAGACAGCTTTTTATGGTTCTCACATGTGTGCGTGTAGGAATGAAAAAAGAAATCTCGCGACACGTTGAACGAGTGGGAAGGATAACTTCCAAATTTTGAAAAACCACATCTTTTAATATTTTGAAAAACCATTTTTCTGACGATCTCTAAGAAAGGAAATCAACCATATTACCGAGGATGAGATTACTTACTCACCTTCACATCCGATCGCCAATTATGATAACACCACTCTCACGGCATCCAATAGAAACGTCTTCCGCTCCTCGTCTTCGGTTTCAACTATTGATGATAAACCCTTGAATTTCATAAATCCTTAACAATTCTTAACTCTTTTTACCTTAAATATCCTTGTCGCTTGAAACTTCCTTATATATTTTCCTTCCCCACGGCTCATTCAATAAAAATAAGAACAAATATTTCTCTTGTGTTTTTCTTTTCTTTCCTTTTCTTTTTTTTTTTTTAAACAATACAAAAAATAAACCATGGCCGTGGGAGAAGTATTTTACCACTTGATTCTTCACAACTTGTATCGTCTTGAAATCATAAACTTTCAAAAATTCTCACCTTTTAATTTTCTTCGCTTTCATGAATAAGTCTTCATACTTGTATGTGTAATTATGCTCATTGTATTGTATTGTAAGTCCTCAACATATATGTAAAAATCCGCTCATTTGTATGTTGTTTTACTTGTATTTGAAATTTGCTCTTTTTCTCGTTTCCGTTGCTTGTAAACCTTAAACTTTTCCAACTTTCCTTGTAGATTTTGATGTCGCTCCTTGTTGATGATGAATGTGTTTCTATGGATCCGTTGTTGTTTAGAGAGAAAATGGTGCTAACTCGCAAATCGAACTACAAGAAGGAAGCTTTCATCTATAGACGTCACCCTCATGATTGACAAAATTAGCACTCAAGAGATCAAAGAGTAGTGCTTCTATTGGTGGGAGGTTGGGTAGCTCACCATTCTACCGGAATTAACGTATGGTGACACACACTCAAAAGAGCTCTTTAGTAGATGGAAAATTTCTGGTAAGGTGCCTCACATGATATGAATACGGGTAGTCTCCACTAATGGATTTAATCAGCAACTCTAATAACGCATTTCTCCCTGCACCAAATTCGCATCACCGGCATGATTAAATCCATTATTTAACACTCTAACAAGCAAGAAATCCGAATGTAGTTCTCTAACATTTCCAAGTTCAATTATGTCGGTCAAAATCTCTATGTAAACATACCTAGAAGTATGCTAGTGACTCTAAAATCTTTAAAAGTTGGAATTTTTAAATAAAATTTTTTTTTTTTTAAATTTTTTTGTAATTTTTGTTTTAAAAACATGCTTAACCACTCCCCCACACTTAAACCTTACATTGTCCTCAATGTAATTGAATCCTCCTAGTAAAGTCAAGGTGGGAAATTTTAACATGATAAGAAACAAGAAAAAGAAATAACAAAAGTAAAAAGGATAAGAAATACAAAACCAATGGGTTGCCTCCCATTAAGCGCTTGTTTTAAAGTCGACGGCCCGACTTGGCTCTTGTAAGATTCACTCCCCATATACTAACAATCGGAAAATTTGAGGATCCACCCATAATACCTTTTTGCAAACAATAACTCCATACAAATATTAGCACAAGAAAACAATAGTGAAATTATCGCTCGATAGAAATTTCCCCCACACTTATTCTCGTCCACATTCTAAGTGTATAAAGAACATAGAATTTGGGAACTTCCATGTATTCCTCTTGGCAAACCCGCATAGTGTTAGTATCAAGTGTTTCCAATGGTGGATATCTAGAAACAAAATCATCCAAAAATACTTTGAAGCACATACATTCAAACCAATAAGAGGTAAAGGAGACGAATCAATATGCAAAGGATTAGACAAACCTCGCACAATCTCTTGTATTATAGAATCCTCTTCATCCTTAAAAAATTCAAGTGAACTACTTACCTCATGTATATCGTGATCCTCTATTAAACCTTGCAACCATTCTTCGTCGTTTTCTACCTTAACCAAAGTCTCGGCATCATTAAAATCATTCGCAAGTTCAATTGGGTCTTCCACAAAATCAATGAATGTGGTTTCATCCTCTAGCATCATCTCTTCAACATTCTCATCATCTAATCGGGCCATTCTTCCCTCATATAATCTTCCTCGGTATAAATTGTAAAATCTTCTTGTGAGGGTGTTACTTCGTTTACAACAATAGGTAAGTGATATCCAAACTCCTCCTTTGAATAGGTGAAGGATCGTTATTATGATCCGAGTTGGAATAACTTCCTCATTGTCGGAACACTCATACACTTCCGCGGACTCCCATCTTTCCCTAAGAAATTTTTGCCAAGCAATAAATGCATCTTCCTCAAGCTCTTCCTTTTGAATAGGTGATTGATCATTATTAAGATCAAGGCTCGAGTAATCTACACTAGCGTCATCAAAAGTCTCCAAAGGTTTGTTAATTTGTTCGTATATTTTCTCCGAATTCCTTTGAATTTCTCGATGTGATTCTTGCATCTTTTGTTGAAGATCCCCAATCATGGCAAACATCTTATCTGCAAAACCGTCATAAGGTTGTTGATATGTATGAGAATATCCATAAGGTTCTGTAGGAATTTGATCATAGCCAAAAGATTGGTTTTGATTGTATCCTAAGGATGGTTGGAAGTTGCCATAATGTTGAGGTTGAAAACCGTATTGATTGTTGTAATATGCTTGCTCTTGTCCACCATACATGGAAAACTGGCACCTGAAATAAGATTCAAAAACCTAGTTAGATACGGAATAGAATCCAACAAAGCAAGATTAAAGCAAAAAGAAAAAAAACAACTAAAATCATCCATCGCTCCCTAAGAACGGCGCCAAAATTTGATGCGTGTCGTAACCACAACAAATTAATTAATACTTTACTACCTAATTAATAAGTAATATAGGGTAGTCAAGGTCGATCCCACGAGGAGCACGAGATTCTAGTTGTAAAAATAGTCACGAAAGGGGGGGTGTAAAAAGCAAAAAGAAAATAAACAAAGCAATTAAAAGATAAAGTTGAAAGCAATAAGAGAGATAAGATCAAGGAATCCTTCTTCGTTACGAAATAATGGATCAAGTTATGTTCTTTTCTACTTGTTATTAGTCACAGATTATCACCAACCGTAGGATAGCAGTGTACGCTTAGCTAGCCCCAAAATCCCTAATTTCACCGAGTAACAGTCCGCTTAGTTATCGACGATTCTATTCAAAAGAACCACCTTGAGGTCCGCTTACAAGATGTAATTCCTGAATGCATTAAGATTTATGAATTTAGGTTTAGTACTAGTAGTTAAACTCGGTTCGCTTGGTTCACTTTCTAGCGTTGTTTCTACACACAATTGCTCCACGGAATCCCTCCGCAAGGTCTCGTGTTTTCTACTTGTGTAAAGTGTCGAGAACGATTACTTATTCCCTAACTTATACTAGATTTAGATTAAACTAACAAATCAATTTAGCATGCATTCTAAACAATCTATCAATCAATCATGAATGTCTTTAAGATCATTCCTATTAGTAAAAACAAACGATAATCATGTGAAAAACTTCAAGATAGAATTGAAAACAAAAACTCAAAACATAAATTAAGAACTAGGAATTCATCCTCAATCAATAAATTAACTACTCATGTTAAAGAGTTCACACAAAGAATAAGAAAAGAAAAGAATTGTGTGTGTAGAGATATGTCTAGAAGTTGTAGAAAACTTCTCTATTTATAGGCTTCAACATTCTCCAAATCTTCCAAGGAATAGAATCCTTTTCCTTTTGCAATTCAATTTCCAAATTCAAGTCTTTCTCTTTTCTTCCATCTTCTCTTTCCAAATTTGAGTCCAATTCTCCATCCAATTCCTAGCCCAAGTCTTCACACCCATGAGAGAAGTCCATAGAAAATTCTGGAATTTTTGCTCACGAAAAGCCCTGGGATTGTGGCGGGATGGGCCGGAATAAGTCGCCGCCGGCCACCTGGAAATTTTCTCGATTCGAGAGAATATTCCGTCAGGTCCACCAGTTAGGACTAACGGTCAAACGGTCAACCGGTCAGGCTGTTAGTCAAAGGTCAAGGAGAAGGAGTGAGTCGACTCGAGTTAGCTTCGACTCGGCTAAATGGGCTCACTCACTGAGTCGAATCGAGTCACCGCTTACTGGTGACTTAATCTAATTCACTAACCTGGATCGGCCATCGAACTCCGGTTGGGATCGGCCATCGGATCGTGGGACGGTCCGAGTCGACTCGCCGAGAAGGATGATTTGGCCGAGTTTCGGCTATTTACAGGACTTTCCGCCAATTTTCAGGCCTCTTTCGCTTCACTTCCCGTTAAGAATTCCTAGCATTCATCTATTGTATTCATTCATTCACACTTGCCGTAGTTCCGTGATTGCATCCATCTCGTGAGCTTACTCCATTTTCTTCAACTCAAGCACCATCGAAACACACCCATCTCCTTCGAATCTCACTATCAACGAACCCATTCTTCCATTTCTTCATTCAACAACATCAAATTCTTCCCCGTGTCTTCATAATCGCTTCACAAAGAACAAAGAATCTCGATTCACTGCACTCCACCGTAATTCTTTCCAATTACAAAGAATAAAAAACTCACCACTATCCTCACCGGTTCTTCTTTCGCTCACCTCCATCTCTTCCTTCCCCGCCGCCGCGATTCAATTTTTTGAATCGACCGACTTGAATTTATCACCCACAAAACCCATTATGCAATCAACCTCTTATTTCACTCAAACCCTTGAACCAAAGTGCCTTCCTTCTTCAATCAATGACTTAGTTTCTCGAGCTTTATCCTAGATTCAACAAAGAATTAGCCACCGAACCCTAAGTTCTTTCTCCTGGTTCTTCGATCTGTTTTTACACTCATCGTTAGCAATTCAACACCCGCATCTGTCACATAATCACACCCACTCTGTTAATTCATCTCTCAATCTTTCTTAATTTCAACTTCTCGATTTCAATCAAACCCCTTCTCTTTCTTCTCTCGAATTTTTCGATGTTAGTCTCTCGGCTTATGAAGCAGCAGCCGCTGTTCTTCTCCCTCGATCTCTCGATTTGACGGAAATCCTTCACGAGCTTCCATTAATGGATTCACTCGGTCCACAGCTTTTTGGTTTCTCAATTTCGTAATCGAATGATTGAGTGAAAAATAACGCTCTCGTCTCGTAGTAGGTTAGGTTAACATAGATGACTATTTGCGCCCAAGATAATGACCACCCATTGATAATTACATCTTCTAATAATGATAAGGGGTACCCTATATGAGAGCCCCTTAACCACCACCGGGCTCCGGATAGTGTTCGCCCGTAAATGACCTTTTTGCCCTTTTGCTAAAATATGGTGATTTCTTCTCCTTTTCCTCCGTGTGACTCCATAGTAGCTATAAAACTCAAAACAAGCGTAAAATACATAATTTACAAGAAAAATAGCAAAGAAAGCATAAACTCTAGATAGTAAATACGGTGTATTCTACACCTATCAACATACATTGTTTATATCAATTCAAGGTTATATATTCTAAACTCTTATTTCAATCATTGAAACATTCTTAGAGGATGTTAAATATAGGTTATTCACACACTATTTTTCATCAAAGCGATTTTCAAGATATTGAAATAATCAACATGACTTTCGTAACTTGTAAAGATGAACTTGGCCAAAGCGAAAGCTTACAAAGACATATTTCGAGAAATTGATACGCGAGATAAACTCGGCTTGAAATAGCAAATGTGTATAATCGAAGTCTATATAGCAATACGACTTTTGTCTCAAGATATGAGATAGAGTAGATAGACTTTTGAGTGATAGATAAGTTCAAGTCTCCACATACCTTTTAGTCGATGAAGTTCCACCGTTCTAGTAGTTCTTCGTCTTTGCATGATGAACACCGTGGAGTCTAGAGCTTAACTACACTTTCTATCCTAGTCCGAGACTTAGCTATAAGTAGACTAGAAATCAAGACTTATAGTTTTGGCAACTAAACTTGACAAAAATGCTTGAGATAGCAACGCTTGTAAGTTCGATAGCAAGAAGATCTAACAAGATTTGTGTATTTTACTTTATTATAATAAACAATTATAATGCGGAAATCAAAGTAAAAGACACAACAAGATTTTGTTAACGAGGAAACCGCAAATGCGAGAAAAACCCCGAAGCTAGTCCAATTTTGAATACTCTCGATTTAAGCCGTTATACAAAATCTAATACCAAATTCGTATAGTTGAGACCAAGCAAGACTACCCCTAACTACTTAGTTCCCCGCATCCCTGTGCCTTCAACTTCTAGAGTCACGCACGTGAGTAGAAAGTCATTTGGATCGTATTCCAAATAGCAAAGGAAGAATCTGTTTGGTAACCACTCTAATCAATCTTGCTAAAGATTTAGATGAGTCATTGACAAAGACTCTTCCGTTTAATCTAATACACTCCTTTGTCTGGTTAGATCAATCTAACTTTAACTACCGAAATAGTTAAGTATAGATTCACGCTCTATCAATATAAATCTCAAAGAGAACAATATAGAATATCGATCTCACGAAATAATCAATCAGATCTATCAAAGATAAACTGATTCTAGTTGGATCCCAGACGATCAAGGTTTGTGCACACAATTCACAAGTTACAAAAACTAATAAGAAATCTTCTTCGTCTTCAAATCTTCTTTAATCTTCAAAATATTTGCACAACACCACTTGAATCTCTTGTGATCAATCATGCACATAACGGAGTCTGTTAAAAATGGATTATCTCAAGATGTCTTTAGATCTAACAATAGTTTTGAAGATCCTGGTCGATACTCTCGATCTAGTTTGAGTGAATCTTATATCAAAAGAGAAGATTCTCAAGCATAAACAAACTAGGTGCAATCAAAGTTTCAACAACCGTTAGTCAATCAAATCAATCAAAAACTAATAACACTGCAATTATCTAGTTTCCCACCAACGGTAGTCGTAGAACTTCTTGATCCCACATAAGTCTTTAAACGAGCGGTCGTAAGATATTTCACCTAATTAGGATACTTTCCTCTTGAATAGACGGCTCCACCAAAAACAACAAGAAATAAAGTTTGCCTGGCTCTTAGGATGGTTTGCAAGAAATGCAAACTTAGGTATTTATAGACCAAGGATGTTTGGACACCATGGAATTTCCAAACCGAAGATATTCTCAAGATATGCAATGAATGGCAAAATTCGGTTTTCCTAATTCCAATAAATGCTTGTCCAATATTTCCGAAATCTCTCAATAGAAAATCTCCAATTAGTAAATGCACATTACTAATTTTTATTTTCTAAATCGATACATTAATTGTTGGTAATTAAAGCATATAAAACCAAAAACCTTAATTAAAAGATTCTTAATTTATTTCAAGACATGATCACCTTGAGTACCAAGGAATATCTTTAACAATAAATGATAAGAGTTCTTGCTTTCGTGTTCAAAGTATGTTGACATATTTTCACCGCAAATCCTTATTTCATATTTACATGGATTTGCATTCTTGGAATCGGTTATACCACACTTCCAAACAAGTTTATAATTGGTTTGCCTATATTCCAAGACTACTATGTGATTGATCATATCGGTTCACATATATGGGTTCAATCGGTTATACCAATCACTAGGATCGATTATACCTAAATATGGAATTACTTGTGATCGGTCACACCGGTCACTAGGATCGGTTAAACCGATTTGCAAGGATCGGTTCCATCTACACATGGTATCTACTTGTGATTGGTCACACCGATTACTGTGACCGGTTACACCAATTACAAGGATCGGTCACACAACATTTATGATCGGTCACACCAATTACAAGGATCGATCATACCATCACATGGTGATTACTAAGGATCGGTTATACCAATTATCAAGACCGGTCATACCAAAACATAAGTCTAGGTATTGTGATTAGTTATACCATGATACATAAGATGAGTTAATAACGGTTCTACCATTTCACACATATTGGTCATCCAAATATTTGCAGTGAATAATAGGACCAATAAGCCTCGTTGATTTCCTTTCGATTCACAAAACAAGTTCATGAATGTACTTCCTTTAAACAAATTTAAAACATTGTTTCCTATGATGAAATCTTCACCATAACCCATTCACATAATCATAACACTATATACAAGGTTATGTCGATGTCATATCTATGAAGTTCAAAAGATAAGCGTTATACTTCGTAGTCTAATTCCTTAATACTATGATCATACTATTATGATCATGTCACATCACTAGAATATTATACAATATGTACAGTATTTTACAAAATTTTTGATATGTTTTCAATATAGCACAACTTGAAAGATACGTTAGGAATGAAATAGTTCAAGTCAATATTACTAACCTCAAGTGGAAGGATGATGTCGTCGTTATAGTTCGTTACTTCTTCACCTTCTTCGGAGTAATACTTGTATGTCTCAACATTCCTATACTTTCTAGTCTAACCTAAACGAAGTTGACTCTAGTATTTAATCAAGCGACTCTAGATGAGTTTCGATACTAACATATGACAACCATAATTGACATACCAACGCATGGTGAGTTCAACCGAGCTATGCTCTAACAATTTCATCTTATTATCTTTAGTTAAAAATACTCTAGTCTTGCATCGTATCTGCTATATGATGTAGTACATCCTTTCTATTACTCTGCTTATTTTGGTTTTCTTATTTTATCACACTCTTAATTGAGTAGTTCTTGAGTTACAAGACTTTGCTTTCCTAGTCTAGATAGATTTCCTTTTTTCTTTACGTTGTCAGTTTATATAAGCTATATAAAGGCTAAATCTTCTTATTTCGAGATTATTAATTATTAATATCAATTTAAACATATTATCTTGATTACTCAATTAGATTTTATTAAGTTTATTACGAAACTTAAAGTTCTCTTCGTATCTCCTGCAACTAATTTGCATTCAAACCTATAGTTCGCTTTTAATTAGTTGGTACCACAACCAACAATTTTATATTCTTATATAGAATTCGATCCTTATATCACTTTTGCGAATCAAAACCCTAAATTTCTTTTCTCAAAAAACTTTAGTTTTTTTCTTCGTGAAAGTTCAATAGCAGATAAACCACTTACAAATGCAGATCTTGATGAACTTAAAACTACCATCGCAGCAGAACTTGAAACTAGCCTTATAACGAAATTTGAAACTCTAACAGAGTCTTTCAAAAAGAAAATTGAAAATAATGAAGAACTCGTGATCAAGTTGGCTAAACACGTAGGTATGGAAGATAAAGATATTCCGGGATTGGAAGAAGAGAAAGAAGAAAAGAAAGAAGACGAAACGAAGAACGTTAAGAAATATTCTTTCTTTCACAATACTGATATTCCTGAAAATATTTTACGTCAGCCAAAACAAAAGAAGCAGTTGGAAAGTTTTCTAAATAATCCAAGGAAGAGGCTTACGATCTTAAACCTCAAAAGTGATGCAGACAATGAGTTATAAGAAGAACAAGAGAAGAGGTGGACTGAGGAAAGAAGATTGAAGTCTGGTCAGAATCCAGTATGGAACTTTACCAGAGTACAAGTTGGAAGTTGACATCCCTAACTTCCATGGTGGTTTGCAGATTGAAGAATCGATGGATTGGTTCTATGAAGTATAGGCTTTTTCAAATTCATAGAGGTGCTCGGCCATTCTAAGGTGAAGGTTGTCGCATATAAACTCAAAGGAGGAGAAGCGACTTGGTGGGAAAAACTCTGTGAAGATCGTATGAAATATGGTAATCCCCCTGTCCGTACTTGGGAAAGAATGAGAAATTTGATTAGAGATAAGTTTTTTCTTAGAGATTTTAGACAACAACTGTTTATCAAACTTCAGAATTATAGACAAGGAGCTGGACTTGTTGAAGAATATGTTGCAGAATTCTACAATCTTATTGCACGTAATCAATTGAATGAGTCTGAGGAATAATTAGTTGCACGTTTTATAAAAGTCTTAAATCAGCTTATCCAACAAGGAATGACTCAATCAGTGTACATGATGGTTGAAGATATTCAAAAAGCAATTAAAATTGAGAGATGTATGCTTTATACTTCACGCCATGCACAACCACGACATAATCGTTATCAAAACTATAATAAAGCTACAAACTCGTATAAGTCTTACTCTGGTAACCAATATGGTTCTTATTGTGCACAAGAAGGGAGTTATAGCCGAAAGGTTCCATAGAGGCCAACAACCAATTTTTCTTATAATCAAACACCACTTCTGTCAGAAAGTTCACCATTGATTGATATAACACCTGCAAAACTAACTCAAGCTACTAATCGTCGGGATATTACTCCAAACTCCCGCAATAATAAATATCAACAACAATATCCTCCCTTACCCAAACCTCCAAATCCTTATTCCAAGTTTAGAGGAGAAAAGTGCAACAAGTGCAATCAAACTGGTCACACCTTTAGTGACTTCCGTAAATTCCATGCATATATTGAAGAAACTCAAACTCAAGATGAAACACATGAGGAAGAAGTGTGGGAGAATAATGATCAGAACTATGAGCATATGCATGACTCTTATGACACATATTTTCTTGGCGTGATTCGTCCTTTGGTGATTGTTGAACTATGTCTTACACAGACATAGTATTTTCTCAGTCACAAATGTGTTATTGAAGGAAAATATTGTAGCACGATCATTGACAGGGAAGTACGTAGAATTACGAATCGCCAATATTGTAGAAAAATTGGGTCTACCAGCTTACACCTCATCCAAATCCATATTCAGGTTGGTTGGATTAATGGTCTTCTATTAAAAAATTAACTCATCATTGTGTAGTGCATTTCACTACACCATTTTTAGACATTAACAACCTACTATACTTATTGTTGAACGGGGTCGCAACATGCTTTTACCGTTTCTAAACACCCTATCGCAAATTTTAGCATCGATATAATCTCTGTTGCAAATCTCGTTCAGCAACGGAGTTTCGCAACGACCTTTGTTAAATTTTTTATTCGCAACATATGATTCATCTTAGAAATGAGCGTTTTCCTACTGGAACTTACAACACGAGAAAGATGAAAAAGTATGGACCATTCAAGGTGATTAAGAAAATCAGTGATAATGCTTATGTCATTGATCTTCCATCAGATTTGAGCATTTCTAATATCTTCAACATGCAATTTCCATGTTTCATGGGGATAATGAAGTTCTTTTTACTACTTAACTCGAGGGCGATTTTCTTTTAAGAAGAGGGGACTGATGTAGTATATCCTTCCTATTACTCTGCTTATTTTGGTTTTCTTAATTTATCACACTCTTAATCGAGTAGTTCTTATGTTACAAGACTTTGCTTTCCTAGTCTAAATAGATTTCCTTTCTTTACTTAGTCAGTTTATGTAAGCTGTATAAAGGCTAAGTCTTCTTGTTTTATCAATTATTAATATCAATATCAATTTCAACTTATTATCTTGATTATTCAATCAGATTTTATTAAGTTTCTTACGAAACTTAAAGTTCTCTTCGTATCTCCTGTAACTAGTTTGCATTCAAACCTATCGTTTCGCTTTTACTATGTGATTAGGAAACATAGAATGTATCCTAGAGGAATTCCACTTTTTAGTAACTGGATCTAAAAGATCAGCTACAAGTGTTAAAGTGTTGTTGTTGTTGTTTCTGTATTGAGCCAAGGTAAGATCTAAATTTGGTACCCAGCTATCTTCCCAAATGTTAATATTTTCCCCGTCGCCAACCTCCCATATACTAAACTATTCTTCAAGCTTAATTCCCTTACTAATGCATTTTCATACCCAAGAACTAGAAGGAGAGACTTTTGTTCTGAAAACTGATTTTTTCCTACAATATTTATCCTTAAGATTAGATCCCCATAAGGACTTAGGTTATTTTACTAATCTCCAAGAAACTTTAGCTATCATGGCCACATTGTTTTTATGTGCATCTTTGAATCCAAGTCCCCATTTATGCATTGGTTTGCTCAGACAAATCCAAGATTTAAGGTAATAACCTTTGGTATTTGGTTCCTTTCCCCACCAAAAATCACTTTGAATGTCATTAATTTTGTTGGTCACTTTCTTAGGTAACACAAGACATCCCATTTGAAAAATGGGCATACTGGATGGGAAATCTTATTCAGGACCATTTTACCCAGTTGTGATATTGTTTCGCGTTTCCAACCTTCAGATTATTTTGTTTTCCATTTTTTCCACTATAATTTCAAAGGTTTTAATCTTAGATTTGTCTATGAAAAGAAGAGCTCTTCAATAAGAGTCTTTTAGGTATATATTTTAATTTTGAGAAGTTTAGACATCATCCTTCATCGTTTGATGTTTTGGGTGAACTTTTTTACTGAAGAACACTCCAGACTTATCAAATTTTATGAGTTGTATAGAGTCTTTACTTAAATTTTATTGTTTTAAGAAGTTGTGTGCACCCTTTTAGATCAGCCTTACAAATAAGAGACAATCATCTGTGAAGAAAAGATGAGAAATAGGTTCACTTTTTTGTGAAAGTTTCACACCATGAATTTGTTTATTGTTGGATAAATATCTTTGTTACCGATTCTCCAATAATACAACTAGTGTATTATCCACCGATCCGTTACAACTCTTTGTAACACGGTTTTCACTCATGTATTACATCTCGTAATACCAACAACAAAACAAGAAAAGAATGATAGAAAAGAGATGATCAATCACAAAACTTAAACAGACTTACTTGGGTGTATTGAGGCAATTAATCTCTTTGCTTAAGACATTTGATGCCCTGTATATAATGTTGTTACAGGTTTAGCGGCATATGTCTCCAACATTCAACAATACCTCGATGTTTTTCGCATCACTTCGATAACACCGAACAGCAAACGCGAATAAATGTAGCACAAACTCTTCTTTAACTCTTGAAGACAACATGCAAACTCTAAATTTCTAGTACTAGTTTATTACTTTAATAACACTATTTTGCAATGGATAATGTGTGGGGTTTATATAGGTTAGAAGTAACTCTTGGTGAAATCCTTTCATGAAAAATCACATCCCTTAGTGGAGAGTCACATCTATTGGGATAAGACACTACCTATTGAAAAGGTTCAAGTGAGCGGACACATCCATTCACACTAACTAACTCATATTTCTATTCAAAAGTCCAACATTTATTATGTTTTTGAATTTGTTTATTATGTTCTTGATTGAGAAGAAGTCGGGAAAATATTTCTATGCAAACGATGAAGAGATAATGGGATAAAGGATCCCCTTGTCTAAGACCCCTGGAAGGATTGTAAAAAACTTCCAGGAGATCCATTTAAAAGAAAAACAATAGATGAGGTGGAGATGCATTGTTTGATTAGGTTATAGAACTAATTGTTGAAACCAAAAGATTGCATGGCTTTAAGCAGAAAATTCCAATTAACCATATCAAAGGCTTTAGACATATCAATTTTAACCCCTAAACCTCCAGTTCTAGCTTTTTTCTTTTTGAAGGTATGTATAATTCCATGCGTTATTATGATATTATCAGAAATTTGTCTTGAGGATAAAAAGGCAGCCTGAAAAGGGGAAATGATTTGATCAAGAAAAGTTTTGATCTATTAGATAAACAAAAACTAAATATCAACAGCTAATCATTTGATGCACCACATGGACACTAACTAGACTTGAGGAGGCTCAGCGTCAACTCTCTTGGCACGTTAAAAGATCTACCCATAACACATGATCTTCCAATCTCCATTCTAATACCTGAAGTGACAACCAGTCGGGAAGATAAAAGTTAAAATCCCTGAGACTTTCTCTTAAAACGGAGTCGTAACATTTTTTTTAAATGGCTCTAGATGCTAAAATATCTTGATGAGGACCCAAGTAATTTATTCTTTTGATTTTAGAGAAAAAAAGGATACCACGTAAAGTTTACATCAAAACAAGTAAATAAAATCAAAATATTACATATTTTAAATAATAAATGACCAACAACTGTCTAGTACAGTGGTTTGTCCATAGCGCGTGCGGGAGGTAAGGGATTGATTCCCACAAAGGAAGGTTGGATCCCACATTCACACCAATTTTCTTTATGGATAAAGTTGAGATTAAACCTTGTTGATGGTGTGGCGGTTGGATTAGCAGTGGGGTTAGTCCAGCTTGCTAGGTCTTCTCATGGGGGTGAGCCTAGCTGGAAATCAAGTGGTTTTATCACCTATAACCTAATTATTTTTAGTCGCCCATGAGGGAAATGTTAAGTAATTATCGTTTTTGTCATAATCCGTCTATTTAAAATGGGTTTCCGCCATAACCAGCTCTCTAGAAAATGAGTACATACCTTTTTATGGTGAATTTTCTAAGAAAAAAAATTTAAAATGGGTAAAGAAGAAAAATAATAAAATAAATAAATAATAATAATAAAACCAAATGTAATCCATATTAGTAAAATATGTTTTCAATACTTTTTTTGGTTAGAATTTTGGTCAAACCTAGTATACTGGGCTTTTTCTCATGTTTGGACTTCTAACCCACTAACGTTTTCTCCCTAAACGAGTACATATACTGTTTCATGAAAAGAAAAGGAATTCATAGCCGACTCTTTTGGGCCATCGTCAAAGAAATCCAAAGCTTTCGAGTTTGCATGGCTGAAAGACAAGGTTTAAGTTTTCCTCCCTACACGAACAGAATCGGTTGTCCGTCCCACTTTTTTAAGTTTCTTTTTTTTTCTTCCCAACTTACCCTGCAACCCTAGTTAACAAGAACGGACCATAGTTACTTTAAACCGGGTTATAATATGGATAGTTTATATGACCGGAATCTAGTTATGATGGGAAATTTAACATTTCTCTTTCTTTAAGCTTATTTACTATTTACCCTAGGTATTTTGCAAAGCAGAGCCATTCTCCACAGGAATCCAATTGAGTATCGTTAGCAATTGGTGGAGAAACCTTAATTCAATTTTTTAGCTATTGTGATCTTTTTATAGACGAGGATAGCAGAAAAATGGATACCGTGTGATTGCTACCGTTTCCAGAATTTAAATTGGATGGATGATCCTTGTTTCGCTTTCAAGTATGAGTGACCAAGTATGAATGCAGAACCAGCTTGTTGTGTAGAGAGATTTCACTGTCGTCGGCAATGGAACCCTTCTTCTCCTCCTTGTGTTGTGCCGCCACAAACCTTCACGATTGACTCCTCTTCTCTTCTGGTTTCGGCTGTGTAGCCTCCGTAAAAGAACTCCCTTACTCTGTCCTTATCCATCTCATTTTGTAAGTGCTAAAACCTCCAAATCCGACGAGAAACTTCATTGCCCAAGTCCCAGTCCAATCAATAGGACTCAACTTCCAAACTCGGTTCATTACCCAATTCTGGTCCCTCATTCCTAAATCAGACCACGCAAAGTTTCTTTCTGACCCTAAATGATTTCCCGTTAACATATTTATCTTATGTTGAGAGAACCATCACTGCCAGCTACGATCACAACAACAGCTTCCCTTTTCTCAAGTTCGAGCACATCATCGTCTCTCTATTTACTGGCCCTCTAAGCACCAACGCATTCGGTTACAGTAGCTTCACCAGCTCCCAACTCCGGCACAGACACTGAACTTCATCTCGTCTGACCGCAACACCGTTCTTTTCTCCCTAAACTTCAGTTCAGCTCCAACAGCAAAACATCACCGGCTATTAACCATCCAACTATCGCCATCGATCGATCCATGATTTCTCCATTTCGAGCACAAAATACTTCCATTAGTTCTCACAGACAGCTACCATATGAGACCCACTTTCGGACAACATCTAATCTTCCTCCTGCAATCGTTCCATGCCATTAATAACATCCAGTTCGAGCTAACTGACCACAATCATCTCAGCCAACATACATCTCCTTTTCGCAGGCATCTCGTCATCACCATCAGTTCATGGAACTTGATTCCATCTGCTTTCATGCATACACGCCCACCACGAGTTACATAACCACTATCTATCTCGGCTACATCTCCATTCATTTCCTTAGCAAACTAAGCACAACTCCCATTTAGTTCCAATCCTGGATTATATACAGAACCCAGCTCCCATTTAAAACGAGTTTTAATGCCATCTTCTCATCTGCGTCTTAACACCACTGATCACCACCTGCAGCTGTTCAACATCGACGACAACCAATTCCAGTTCCATCTTCTTCGATAAAAACTGAAGCTGCTGCTACAATAACAAATGAGCATTTCTTTACATTCCACTAACAACAGCACCATTCCACTCCTTGTCTGACTTGAATTCGAAAACCACTTCTACACATCTTCCATTAACCACCGCCAACTGCAATAGCTTGACCGATTATCCTGCTCGCATGAAGACCCACTCTGAGCAACACCTAGAAGGATTCAACCGCATCTTAACTTCTTTTCCAAGCACCTTAATTAACTGGCGCCACTGTTGCTGTTAAGCCACCACCGAGAACCACCAGTCTTCATTCACGTGCAATTAAGCCATGCACAACGATTCGACTCAGCAATTATATTTCTCAACCAACACCACTTGTACCGATGCCGTGAACGTTTCACCAACACCACTTGTTCCAATAAAAATGTTGTTGAAATATAACCACGTCATCTTGGTTTCACTGTTTGGTAACTGGGCAAACAAAAGACCCTTTTCTAGCCCATTGTAAACTTATCTTCTGGCCATGAGCTGATTTAGGATGTAGCCGACCAGGTGGCTTTTGTGGCCTTTTGTCGCAAATGCTATGTACCCTCCAACTTTAGCCGTTATTCTCCAGATTATAGGAATTCATCTGTACTTTCTACAAAAGCACTAAAATAGTGTTGTTAGTCAAAATACCGAGTCCTAGCTAATATAAATATGGGTATAAAATGTAGCACTTACGAGCTTATCATTGTGCTGCCAAGAAATCTTCCAATTTTCCCCTCAGTTGCACATCAGTTTCAGATCTTTCATCTCTTTCAAATTTATTGTCAATTGCAAACCTTCTTCTCTGAAGACCAGTTTGCTCCATCAAAATAACATCTGTCATACTCTCTACTATTTCGAATCCAACAGAAACAATAGCTGGCTCCACCGTCTCCTCCATTTCGTAAGCCGGTGGGCCTGACAAAATAAACTTCACCAGTGGTCGCATAAAATAAATTGGGTACTCCTTTGAGAAAGTTGTATAAAATAAACTGGAAACCTCTTTAAAAATTTCGTATAAAATAAATTGGGTACACTTGTCTGTTGGTCGTATAAATTAAAATGGGTAAATGATAACAAGTTTGTCATATAAATTAAAATGTGTAATAGAGTTGGTTTATACTCAAAACATCAAGTTCCAATACATCATTGTCGAATATATCAATGACCTAAAATTAATTACCTCTCCCATAAAGGGTTCATAGTGTAACAATTTCTACAGAAAAGTATATAAGTAATGTAGTACACTAACATAGATTATAAGTTCAGAGTTACCACAACTCAAGGCAATCTAAAATTGAATAAGAGATACAAATGCGCCTATAGGTAACAGTAAATCATAATTCATGAGTAACCCACACCTCAGAAATTTACCCAGGCTGATTCGTTTGTATATTATTGGGTACATGCCGTACTATCCCCATGGCAGATGCAGTTTCGTCGACGCAATATGAATAACATTCCTTCATACGCTTACAAATGATGCACTGGAGGAGACGAGTCATCACTGGCATTATAAAGAAAAAACATGAAAAAATAGTTATAAAAGTATGTTTACTTTCAAATTACATTTACCGAGGCCTTCTATAAGAAATTGCGAAGATCAGTTATAAATCTTTATAAGGCTTGGAGTGATTCATTAAAAGTGAGTAATAGAAAACAACTACCAAAAGGAAATAATGAATGAGTGAAGAATTTTCATGGATATCTTTGAAATGGCTGTCATACAATAACTCCAAAGGATGTTTGGCTCATCTCCTCTGTCTAACTTTGATAGGTATGCGATCGCAGAATTGACGTGCAATCCTCCCCAGAGCTTCTCAAATCGGTTCCACGAAGGTGATTTTTTATATTAGTATTAAATTTAAAAGCATATGGATATAATTATTAGAACAAACGTGCACATGAGCTAAGAACAGACAATGCCTGGAGCAGAGTTCCTGAATTGGCAGATCTCTTTCTTGATTGGTATGTTACAAAATTTATGTGTTGTCAAGCATATTGTTATCGATTAAAAGGTTTTAAGTTTTTTAACAAGGAAATTCTCATTTAAAACATTAGGAGAGATTGCGGAACATTTTTGAAGGCCAATCCAGAGTTAAGAAGAAAACAAGTAGCAAATGAGATATAGATCAAAGGAAAACAAGAATCTCTTAAGAGGGGCAAAAATAAGGGTTGATGAGATCGACCAAAATGAAACCATCGAGGACTCTCTCAGCAGGACTCCATTGCGAAAGACAATATCGCAGCAGGAATTGCAAATACCCGGAAACACATGCAACCTAGGGACAACATGGATCGAAGAAAAGCATATATCATTCATATAGAGAAGCAACAAATGGATCAATACCCAATCATGTTCCAACTAGAAACCTCCAAAGAAGCATACCTTTTTGTTCTCACGCTGCAAGCATATGGTCAAAGAAATTGTATCTAATAAGCTTCATTTGAACTTGATATAAAGTAGAAATTGAATTGTTAAGAACACAAGGATTTTACCTCATAATGCCCAAAGAATCATCGTTAAAGCACTTAACTGAAAACCCCTACGATACACCTTACAACATCTGCCTTTAATCGTGGAATAGGAGCCCTGGGCTTTCGCCACATCCCTGTACTCACTCACAATGACTAAGACATGGATGTCGATAAATTAAAGCTCTTGTCTTAGTCACAATAACTTTATGCATTGTTACCTTTGTTTCATTCGTCCTGTCCTGCCTAAAAGTGAGTTTAACTTCAATGAATAGGTTTCATGCATGAATTGTCTTTGACGAAGCTCCATAAATTGCAAATGCGCATGAGTCATCTGCAACAACAAAATCCAAATAAATTAATACGCCAATAGACCCAATTTATTTTATATGATCGATTTATTGTATACCGAGTTTATTATTTATGACATTTGTGGAAGACTACCCAATTTATTTTGTTGGACAGTGTTAGAAATAATATATGTTTATTTTTTTCGTGCCGTACACTTTAGATGTGACTCATATACCTTTGTGTATAAGGGAGTGATGAACAAGCTAGCTTAATATGAAATAAACAACAAACGCCGGACAACAAAGAGCATAATTTCTAAAATACACCCAGACAATTCTCTTGTTAATGATAGCAACTTTAATTATTCTACAACACAATCGATCCACCACAAAATGCATCAACCGATCAAACCCATTAAATTAAAACTAATCTTGTACACTAGCATCATGTATTTAGAAATATCAAACCTACCAACTGCCCACCCCATACTATTAATGAAATAAGTAAAGAATTCGTAAGAACTTTTACCCTCTTTCTCTATTTCCCGCATTTTATTAAACGATTTGAAACTTGTAGTGACGAGAGCCTAACTGTTGTATTTAAAGCCCTTTATACCTTCTCCTCCTCTACAAAATTTGAATTGGGTAGGGTAGGAAATCAAATATTCTAGTCATACAGAAGGTATAAACACACAAAATCACAGCCACTGGTCACCATTAAGCCACGAAGCGAGCTATTTTTTTCAACCGTTTCCTTGCGGCAAAAAAATATGGTCAAAAACTACCAAACCATCATCAACTTTGTACCATCAATTTCTTGTTCAAATGAACTCCTAAACAAAAACCAAATTTAGTCCAACCCCAATGTAAATCCTCATACAACAACCCAATTTAGTCTGACAAAAACCCCAGTAAATCCCCCTTGATTAACATCATACATTGAACCAATTTTAATATGTAATTGGATTTGAGGCATTACTCCAAGAGGATTTTTGGTTTCTAAAAACAACAATATACAAAGAGAATAAAACTCAACAATGCAAATAATTAAGGATTGAAAAACATTAGCTTACCACTTGCCGTGTGATTAAGACTTTGAAACGAAGTAAGAACTCATTTCCTCCACACTAGAAATGTTTTCTTCAGTGGATACATCAACTCACAATTAATAAAATTTACCGCAAGGAAACGGTTGAAAAAAATTCCAATTTAAATTCTCGGGAAACGTAGCAATCACATGGTATCCATTTTTCTCGCTATCATCGTCTATAAAAACATCACAATAGCTAAAAAAATTGAATTAGGTTTCTCCACCAATTGCTAACGATACTCAATTGGATTCCTCGTGGATATTGGTGTTGCTCTCGCAAAATACCTAGGGTAAACGAGAGAAAGCTTCTGTTAAAGAGAAATGTTAAATTTCCCATCATAACTAGATTCCGGTCATATAAACTATCCATATTATAACCCGGTTTAAAGTAACTATGGTCCGTTCTTGTTAACTAGGGTTGCAGGGTAAGTTGGGAAGAAAAAAAACGAAACTTAAAAAAGTGGGACGGACAACCGATTCTGTCCGTGTATGAGGAAAACTTAAACCTTGTCTTTCAAATTTGGCAAACTCGAAAGCTTTGGATTTATTTGACGATGGCCCGACTCTTTTTCCTTATTTCCCTTTCTGTTCTCATGGAAATGAACCCTAAAGAGCACTAGCCGATATCATCTGCATCCACACAATCTAGAAATTGTAGAAAATTCTTTAGCGTCCCTATATATTATTGTTGTTTCTGTTGGATTGCGATCTGTGGAAGTATTGTTAGTTTCGTGATGATGTGCATCTAGCTTAAACCTAGCTCATGGATTTATGTCGGAGAGATGGTTATTGGAAATGTCTTTTACGAACGGATTTGATCAGCGATTTGGATTTTAAGCGTTTGAGGTAAGGGTTTCTACGTAATACTAAAAAACTAAACTATTTTAGCATTGATTTGTTGCATTGGTTTTCTGTTATATATATACACACCTTGATAAAAATTGCTATGCGATTTTTGCACCTTGATTTGTATACTGACGTTCTCGTTTTCAGTTATAGATCGTCTGTTTTTCGTGTAATCACTATCTTGTTTGAAGTGCTTGGTTCTGTTGATTTTGGCCAGTTCACATTTTTCCAGTAATGTTGGTATTAGTGTGGTTTAGTTAAAGTGGGACATTAGTTGATTGATTATCTTTGACACAAGGGAGTATTATACATGTCCTTTGAAATTAAGAAAAAAGAAGAAACGAAATTGGTAGTCTAACTTTCATGGACTTTGGGTTTCAAAATTTACATATAACTATGTTAGTTGGTGTCTACGTGGGTGTACTGGCTGCGACGAATTCCCTTCTTATTAGGAAATACCAATAGGTCCTAGAAATAATATATTTGAACTAGTTTGGTCCAGTTGACTGAGTCAACTGTCTGTTTGGTCCTTTTTGGGAAAATATATTATAGTTTGGTCCTAGAAATTAAGGTTTGGTCCTAGACTGACGTCATGGATGATGTAATTGTCATTGTGGGGTGACAAAAATATCCTTTTGGGACCACATATATAGAAAAAAATCCTAGAAAATATCTTATTTCTCAAATCTACATTCTCTCTCTTCCTGTTTTCAGATCTTTTTTTTTCTCTCCATTTTTTTTTTCTTTCCTGCTACTGTTTTTTTTTTCTCTCGATGAAAACGATGGTGATTTGATCTGCTGTTGTTGTTGAAAGAAGACGATGGAGATGATGTTTTCGATGAAGATGATGGTGTTGTTGTTGCTGTTGAAAGAAGATGATGGAGATGATGTTTGTTGATGTTTCAGATCTACTTTCTCTTCTTGTTTTTCTTTCTCTTTTTTGATGAAGATGATGGTGTTGAAGTTGAAGAAGATGACGAAGATGTTGTTGTTTTTTTATGATGTTGTTTGTTTATGACGAAGATGATTTTGATGAAGTTCATTACTGCTGCTATTGTTGAAGATGACGAAGAAGATGAAGATGATGAAGACGATGTTGCTGCTGCTGTTGAAGACGTCGAAGAAGATGAAGATGATGATGATGATGATGTTGTTCATTTTTAAAAATGAACTCCGTTTTTTTAGGTTTTTATATGGAGTTCATTTCTGGAATGAACTCTGATTTTTTTAGGGTTTTATATGGAGTTCATTTCTGGAATGAACTCTGGTTTATATAGGCTTTATCAGGAGTTCATTTCTGGAATGAACTCTGGTTTTTTTAGGTTTTTATATGGAGTTCATATCTGGAATGAACTCTAGTTTTTTAGGCTTATATATGGAGTTCATTTCTGGAATGAACTCAGGTTTATATAGGTGATTTCTAAAAAAACAAGTAGAAATTAACAGGACTTCATTTTGACGAATGAACTGCTACAAAAAATAAGTTGGAATTAACACAGAAGGGTACTTTTGTCCATTTAATATTTTTAAATAATTATGGACCAAACAGTAAAGGCGTTTTCCTAAAGGACCAAACTGACATGGGCCCACCTAAAAAAGGACCAAACGATATTTTTCCCCTGATAAGAAGTAGGAATTCTTATCGAGCCTTGCACATTTTCTTGCTTTGACTGATTTTAGAAGTGAAATTATTTGTTGACTTTAGTTTTGTAAACTAATGACTAATTAATTAATGTAATGTTGTGAATGTCTAACTTGGTTTACATGTTGAATACACTGCATACATAATTGTTGAATGCTAAGTACTACTTGTGACAAGTCGTGATAATTTGGGTGCACTCACATTTAATTAACAGTTACATTAATGCGCAAATGTAATTTAAATGCAAATCTTATGAGAACAGTAATAATCTGCTTGAGACACATCTTCACAATAATTATATTTAATATCAAGGAAGATGAAAGAGTTTTAAATCTATTAAGAAGTAATTAACATCAAACATAAAATATTATTTGCAAGAGACAGATTTAAGAAGTTGAGTCAATGGTAATCTTTTGTCCAAAAAATATTAGTCGGTCGATGGTACAGTAAAATTTGGTACTCTACTTGCTAAGAGGTCAGGGCCTCGACTATTCAAATAGCTCGTGTGCACCGGTGGGAAGTAGATGATGTTAGAGACAAGATATCAGGACCACAATAGAAAGAAATACCTTGTGATCACCAGTGGGCAATATGTGTTGATTATGATTTGGGTTGCGGTCCATGGACAAAGATTGGGGTTGTCTAAAGGTTGATTGTGATTTGGGCTGCGGTCCATTGGATAAAGATTGGGGTTGTCGAGTTGCCGAGTTCAGGGCCACAACTATTCAAATAGTGTGTGTGTCGCGGTGGGCAGTGGGGTTGTCGGTCTACAATATTTAAGAATTTGTTGGAAAAGTCTACTTAATACAATGAAGCGAGAAACGTCTAAAATGAAAAGTTACAAAGTTTGGAACGCACCTAAAGAAGTTGCTAGTGATAATTGGTTGAACGAAATTCATTAGTAAAGGTTCTAAAATGATTTTAAGAATTAATTACTTAAAATTTGGATTGTGGAACGAGTAAAAGATCGAAACAGAAACTAGTAAATAACGAAAAGAATGTAAATGTTATTTTATGCCTTTGATGCATCGTTTGGTTTGTTTTTCCGCTGCACTCTATTATTTTTGGAAATTTCCTATTGGGTTGTGGTTGGTCAACCCCTTTTATCTCTCTCTCCCTACAGAGTATACGGAGACACTAACTAAAGAAAAGAAATTATAATTTATCACGGGGATTTGGGAATCGGTATTTCAATATCGTTATGTATCGTTTAATTATTTTCAATTATGGATTGTAACCCTTTAAAGGAGTTTTGTAAATACTTTATTTTTATTGTAATTTCTTTCGTAGTTTTAAAGGAAAAATCTGGACCTACGATAGTGACACTCCGGGATTCTGGACTAGGATCTAGCCCCAGAATTGCGGGGTGTGACAAGTT
This sequence comes from Papaver armeniacum, assembly GCA_023531295.1. Taxonomy (NCBI): domain Eukaryota; kingdom Viridiplantae; phylum Streptophyta; class Magnoliopsida; order Ranunculales; family Papaveraceae; genus Papaver; species Papaver armeniacum. The sequence goes on from JAJJWW010016811.1 coordinate 80,831, forward strand.
GGTATCAGAGCATGGTTCCGATTTACTCGGGCTGTGCATATGGACTTACCATTTTCAAAAATCGAGTGTTTTGTGAAATTTGAACTTTTGTTGTACGAAGTGTCAATTTTGTTTTGAATTGATCGAGTGATTTACGAGATTTTCTCGATGTTTTCAAAATTGTTGAATATTTTTTTCGTATTTCTTTGGGAATGGGTAAATGAATGAAAACCTTAAAACAAAAAAAAATTGTATATAAATGTTGATTGAATATGAAAACTTCTTAGAAGTCTGTTAAGATGACTTCGAGGGCGAAGTCCTTTTTAAGGTGGTAAGAATGTCATAATCCGTCTATTTAAAATGGGCTTCCGCCATAAATGAATCTCTAGAAAATGAGTACATACCTTTTTACGGTGAATTTTCTAAGAAAAAAAAATTTAAATGGGTAAAGAAGAAAAATAATAAAATAAATAAATAATAATAATAAAACCAAATGTAATCCATATTAGTAAAATATGTTTTTAATACTTTTTTTTAGTTAGACTTTTGGTCAAACCTAGTATACTGGGCTTTTTCTCATGTTTGGACTTCTAACCCACTAACGTTTTCTCCCTAAACGAGTACATATACTGTTTCATGAAAAGAAAAGGAATTCATAGCCGACTCTTTTTCCTTCTTTCCCTTTCTGTTCTCATGGAAACGAACCTTAAAGAGCACTAGCCGATATCATCTGCATCCACACAATCTAGAAATTGTAGAAAATTCTTTAGCGTCCCTATATATTATTGTTGTTTCTGTTGGATTGCGATATGTGGAAGTATTGTTAGTTTGGTGATGATGTGCATCTAGCTTAAACCTAGCTCATGGATTTATGCCGGAGAGATGGTTATTGGAAATGTCTTTTACAAACGGATTTGATCAGCGATTTGGATTTTAAGCGTTTGAGGTGGGGTTTCTACGTAATACTAAAAAACTAAACTATTTTAGCATTGATTTGGTGCATTGGTTTTCTGTTCTATATATATATACCTTGATAACAATTACTATGCGATTTTGCACCTTGATTTGTGTACTGACGTTCTCGTTTTCAGTTATAAATCGTCCGTTTTTCGTGTAATCACTATCTTGTTTTAAGTGCTTGGTTCTGTTGATTTTTGTTGATTTTGGCCAGTTCACATTTTTCCAGTAATGTTCGTATTAGTGTGGTTTAGTTAAAGTGGGACATTAGTTGATTGATTAGCTTTGACACAAGGGAGTATTATACATGTCCTTTGAAATTAAGAAAAAAGAAGAAACGAAATTGGTAGTTTAACTTTCATGGACTTTGGGTTACAAAATTTACATATAACTATGTTAGTTGGTGTCACGCCTTCAAATGCTCCAAGCAATTTTTCGCGAAGGTATAACCCGGCAACACAGTGGTTCAGTGATCTCTTATCACCCACTTGTATTTCAGCCTTATAAGATTGCACCAATGCAATCAGCCAACTCTATCAAGAGTATGCAACGGAAGTCTTACTCAGATTTTCTCTACCAAACAATGTAGCCCATACTACAAAGGGGTTCTTGCCATGTTTATGCTTCACAGAGTTTAGGGGAGTATAATCAAATCAACAGGAAACCAAAGCCAAACGTATAAGCCAACAAACTCACTTTTATTAGCTTAAGGGGAAGATACAAAAACGTCCAACCAATGGACTTACAAGCTTATTCTCTAAGCCTACAGCAAACTCACTCTCTACTGCAAAATGGTTCCTCAACACTCGAACTATTGAACAACTGGTTTGTGTAGCTTCTTCCGGCTATTTATAATGCCAAGAAGCCAAGGCCAATCCGTATGCAACTCTGTTGCACGCCCCATGAACAGCCATTTGTCCATGGGCAGTTCCCTAACCGCCAGTTCCTCCTTTTTAACTGCTATCTTTGGTGTTGGCTTGCACAAGGGCGCCACACCTGTCTTTAACGGTTAGGATATGCCAAACTCGGTTATAAAGCACTTTATAACCGTCTCTAACTTGCTCTTCGACTTTGGCATGCATGTGATGCACACACTCTACGCATCTGGCACTTGCACTCAAGTCCCGCAACATCGCATCATGCAACTCAGCTTGCACTTCTGTCAAATACTGCTATTATGGCTCGCGTTGCGCTATTATAGCTTGCATTGCACCATTATAGCTGCGTTGCACTATTATGGCTTGCATTGTACTATTATGGCTTGTATCGCGCACTTAGCTCATTTGGATGCCAACATCCAAATAGTATGCCAACTGAATCTTGACTTGCTTAGTACAATCTTCATGCTTCATATGCATCACTTGCATCTCCTTTTGGTGAGCAACTATCACCAATGGCGTGTTTGGCATCACCATTGATGCACTTGCACAGTCCAAGCCTTGGCCAAAGCTTAGGACCATGCCAAAGTCATCCCATGACTTTGCATCTCATCCTTTATTCCTTCCTTGAGCTTGGCTAACTCTGAATAAGGATATGCAACACTATCGCATAATGTTGCTAATGCCAAGTAACCTTTCTTGTCTCAGCCATCTTGGCGCTACATCGTCGGATTGTGCAGCTCCATCTGCCAGGTTACATATTCCGTAACGCGCAATGATTTTGCGTCACCTTGCGGACCGGTCATAGACCTCCCCCACCCAATCTGTTCAACGTCCTCGTTGAACGCAACATCAGTTCAGTCTCTACTGAACTTTCCTTGGCCTTACACGCATCTGAACCACCTTCAGAAATCAGCAACTTTGTTTAGCCTTTAACCTTGCCAAAACTTTTTGCCTAGTGCTTTATCCGCCACTTAGTTTGTTTGCCTTGCCATTGAGCCCGTGGATTCCAGCCTTCATTGTTGCATCGTCGACTATGCTTCAATCTCAACTTCATTCACATCTCAACACCCAAATGCTACTTGTAATCTGTCGCTTTGCCTCTTGCATCAGCACAAATTCTTCTTTTAAGCCATTCTGTGCCTAAGTGTACACTTCAAACAGCTAACATATCATCTTGATATGCATAACTTAGCTTACTTGCCTTCAATTCCGACTGACATTGCACCTTTGCAATTCAACAGGGCTTACCGTAGTCTAAGTATTCTTCAATCTCTTGCAACACTCTTGTGCCAATTCGACTGAAATGCATGACATTAGCCATGACTTAAGAAACCCGTGACATCACAACGTCTCTCCCTAGAGACCGATTTCTCTTCACGCGCCCTTGAAACTAACAAGGCCTCACTTGTTTTTTCAAGCTGCTACGCTTTAATGTAGCGGAAAAACAGCATCATGTTCTTCCTAACTATGAGTTGCTCTCAACTCATATGCTTGATGGACTTACATCTTCATTCTTGCTGCGTTACTCCATGCTATCGCTGCCAAATACTGTCGCACTTCTACGTAACTCTCCCAACAGCAAACTTGCCTATGCCACCAACTTTACTTCTTGCTTGGTTTTGCTTTCAGCGTTTCTTATTGCATACTTTGGCTAAGTATACTCGTAGTGCTTCCTAATGAACTTAGTTTTACATTAAGCAAAAAGAGACAAGGTTTTTGCTTAAACACCTCCTTCATTCATTACACTAGCCTTACATAAGAAACATAGGGACCATTCCCATTACACCTTTGGCCAACACTGGCCTTACCGAAAGCAAATACATTACCAAAGCAAATACACCAACGAAAGTGTGCTATCTTCAAAGACCGTAAGATTAGCAACACCCAACTTAACTTAAAAACAGAAACAAAGAAAGATAATATGCCAAAGTCTCCATACTTCAAAGAACCTTGCAGGTTCAGGCACTTGCAAACAGCACTGCAATGCCCCTGCTCCATACATGTGCTAATCACGGCGAATAAGGGACACTAAGATCCATAGGACATCCAAATTCCATGTGAATCTCAGCTAAGCTTTCTTCGAACGATCGGACAGGGGCAAACTCACTTGCCTTCCCCATGTCACACTTCATATCAACCGGACTAACTTTCCTTACACCCTTCACGAAACAAGGTGCACTCGGACTTTGTATGAAAATCCCACCAAGGTGAGGCATCACCGTTGCCTCTCGCTTCTTTGAAAAGTTGTTACCAAGGATCATCTCAAAGTCATTGAGATGCATCACCATCACACTGACCTGACCACGCCATTCTCCCACTTCAACATTTGCCACTGCCATCCCCTTGATTGGCTTAGCTATATCATTCACTGTCTTCATGCAGTGACCATCTTGATACACTTCCAAACCCAAGTACTCTGCCAATGACAAGCTCATAACAGTATGCGACGCACCTGTATCTGCCATGCCCCAGAGACGATGGTTGTGTATGCCAACTTTCACATAAACTAGGCCAGCGCCACTCAGCCCATGCTGTACTGCTGCCGTTTGTGCTACTATGTTGCATAGTTGAATAGGATTTACATGCTCCACTTGATCAGCTTCTTCTTTGTCACCACTACACTCAGTGACGATTGCGGACAATTTTTCTTTCTTTGGACAATCACGCGCAAGGTGAGGACCCTTGCATAAGAAACAACTTTTGACTTTGTTCTTCATAGCCAAACAATCATCCCTTTGATAGCTCTTCTCCTTGGCCTCGAAACCCTTCTTATCCTTGTCCTTATTCTTCTGGTTTTTCTTGTCCTTGCCCTTCTTATTAGCATCAGTTGAGGTATTAACTGACCTAAAATCAGCAAGGCTGTCCACGATTGCAATGGCCGAAGGTAGGTCTTTGGCACCTTGCCTTCGCACTTCGGCCTGAGCCCATGCTTGCAAACCAGATGTAAAATTGAACAACTTGTCTTCCTCAGACATGTTGCGAATATCTAGCATCAGAGATGAAAACTCTTTCACGTATTCCCGTGGTGTACCGGTATGCCTCAGCTTACGCAAGTTCTCTCTGGCTAACCAAGCCGCATTGCTTGGCAAGAATTGACTCTTCAATTCATCTCTCATGACATCCCATGTCACGATACTTGGACGACCAGCAGTAAGGTCATCATCTGTTCTAGTTCTCCACCATAACTTCGCATCACCTTCCAGGTACATGCTAACGAGAGTAACCTTTTGTTCTTCCGGGGTTCTGGCGGCCTTGAAGTATTGGTCCATGTCCCACATGAAATTCTCCAATGCCTTCGCATCTCTTGCGCCAGAAAACGCCTTAGGTTCTGGGACTTTAATCTTCGTAAAGTCACTGCCACTACCACCTGCAGTAGCTTGATCTGCACCAATTACACTCACCATTCGCCTCAAGACACCAATCTCATCGCTTAGTTCTTTCAAGGCATCTCGTGAACATGGTCTTAACAACATCGATTTGGCCTTCCAAATCACTATGCTTATCAGTTGCTCCTTGGTTTGACTCCAACATTCCAGCAACATACTCATCAAGAGCCTGAATGCGAGCCATAACCGTTGCTTTATAATTGGCATCGTTAGGATGGCGCACCTCTCCACCAATCCTATCTTCCAAGTTAGCAATCCTATCAGTCAAGGTATCTGCCGAACTCTTCTTACCAGCCATTATCTCTAGCAATTCAACAACTGAACTCGAGCAAAACAGAGAAAATCTTCCACACAAAGCTAAAACAGAGCAACCTTCGCTCTGATACCCGTATTGTCACGCCTTCAAATGCTCCAAGCAATTTTTCGCGAAGGTATAACCCGGCAACATGTTGGTTCGGTGATCTCTTATCACCCACTTGTATTTTGCCTTATAAGATTGCACCAATGCAATCAGCCAACTCTATCAAGAGTATGCAACGGAAGTCTTATTCGATTTTCTCTACCAAACAATGTAGCCCATACTACAAAGGGGTTCTTGCCATGTTTATGCTTCACGAGTTTAGGGAGTATAATCAAATCAACAGAAACCAAAGCCAAACGTATAAGCCAACAAACTCACTTTTATTAGCTTAAGGGGAAGATACAAAAACGTCCAACCAATGGACTTACAAGCTTATTCTCTAAGCCTACAAAGAAACTCACTCTCTACCGCAAAATGGTTCCTCAACACTCGAACTATTGAACAACTGTTTGTGTAGCTTCTCCGGCTATTTATAATGCCAAGAAGCCAAGGCCAATCCGTATGCAACTGTTGCACGCCCCATGAACAGCCATCTGTCCATGGGCAGTTCCCTAACCGCCGCTTTCCTCCTTTTAATCGCTATCTTTGGTGCCGGCTTGCACAAGGGCGCCACACTGTCTTTAACGGTTAGGATATGCCAAACTCGGTTATAAAGCACTTTATAACCGTCTCTAACTTGCTCTTCGACTTTGGCATGCATGTGATGCACACACTCTACGCATCCGGCACTTGCACTCAAGTCCCGCAACATCGCATCATGCAACTCAAATTTTGCACTTCACAAATATCGCTTATTATGGCTCGCGTTGCGCTATTATAGCTTGCATTGCACCATTATAGCCTGCGTTGCACTATTATGGCTTGCATTGTACTATTATGGCTTGTATCGCGCACTTAGCTCATTTGGATGCCAACATCCAAATAGTATGCCAACTGAATCTTGACTTGCTTAGTACAATCTTCATGCTTCATATGCGTCACTTGCATCTCCTTTTGGTGAGCAACTATCACCAATGGCGTGTTTGGCATCACCATTGATGCACTTGCACAGTCCAAGCCTTGGCCAAAGCTTAGGACCATGCCAAAGTCATCCCATGACTTTGCATCTCATCCTTTATTCCTTCCTTGAGCTTGGCTAACTCTGAATAAGGATATGCAACACTATCTGTAGTAGCAGGATTTCCCACACTACACCCCTTACTCGATTTTGCCTAATTAATCCATTAGAAGATACAAGAACAAGAACATTCATTGATTGAATTCATGAAGTGTTTACACAGGAAAATAGAATTACACTTAGAAGTTAAAACTCTCTTAAATTTTCTCTCTCCTAATGACTTGCCTAACAATTCTAAAAGATCTCTCCCTTTACAGACTCACTCGACCCTTTATATAGGGTAATACATAGTGGATGACAGCTAAGCTATCCTTTATTTTCGGGAATGTCTCGCGAAGTGTCGCAGGTGTACAACTATTCAATCTCGCGACACTTCTTAACCCTCGCCAGGTTCCATGTCCTTCAGTTGTTTTGTGTGTCGTTTCTCTTCTCGTCGTTTATTTTAGTTTCCTGCGACTCCATCGCGGTATCGTTGTTTATTGATCCCGCGAGCCCTATGCATTGCGATATTATGATCCTACATCTTGCCTCTTTTTCCTTGAATATTGCTTGAAGAGCGATCTTGAAGGAAAAATTTGTTGTTGTAGTGATCCTTGGTTTTTGTTGATGAGGGAATGAGCAGAAGAATACTTGTACTTGAAAAGTACGTACTTGCCTCTATTCTTTTGCGAAGTTCCAAGCTCCTATATTCGAAGTGTCGTTTCTTGCCTCATGTGTTACGTAGAATAATTGAGTTCGCAATCTCTTCTCGCCTATTAAGAAATATGTGTATATTTGAATTTCGCTAAAGTTCTTTTGTCAAACTTCCTTGGATTTAGGTAGTGACCGTTTACACGTGTCTATATTTACCTCTTTTACCGGTGCATTTAATGTTATCCAGTCATAATATTTTTCTCATCTATTTATAGAGCATCCCCTCGTGAAGAATTTTCCTTTTCCTTTTCATCTTCTTCATCGTCTCGCAAGTGCTCTTCTTCTTCATCGTTCTCGCAAGTGTTTGCTTATTGCCGACTCTTACCGTCTTCTTCACCACTTTAGCTATGACGCCTGTGTTTGTTAATTTTGCCATATCTCGGCTGATTTTATTGTTGATCGATTTGAGATTAACTTTCTTTGTTGAAATCACACTTTGGTATGATTAACTTTGTAGTTCTTTTTCTGCCATTGTTGTTTAGCAAGAACCAACCCCGTAACTAGGTTTAACGTGAAGGATCCTCTTCTTTCTTTGGGCTCGCCATCGAAATCTACTTTGCAACAAGAACCCCTCGCACAACCAAAGTCCACTCCGCGAGCAAAATCTATGGCTTCAAAAAGGCGGTCATGAGTGACAAGGTATTCAAGAAACATTTACATATATATTATTTATTTTTTTTTTTTTTTATCAACAATACATTGTTGCCTCTCGCTTTTTATTTAATTTGTCATTCGCAGGATGATAAAACTACCGGTCATATTCCCAAAAAGCCTCGCTACTCCAAACCTCGTTACTCCCAACGTTCCATTTCCTCCATTCACACCTTCATCTCCTTCGCGAAATCTTCGCAAGATAACTTTGTGCCCCCTTCTTCTCGGTACTACTTCCAACGACAATATTTCTATGCCTCAACTCCTCATAGATCAAGTTCCTTATAACCGTCCTACTACAAACGATCTTATACCCCCTCCCCGCTATCAATGTCCCTACTATTTCTCCAATCACTTCTCTCCCTGAAACTTCTTCTTCTCCTGCGGCCCCTTTGACAAAGGGTCACTCGTCTCCTTTGATTGAGCAAATTCCTCTAACGGCAGAAAATTTGGAGGGGATAGATGTGGCCTTTAAGGTTCTTTCAGATCTCGTGAATGATGCCAAAAAGACTTCTGCTGATCCTGTCAAATCCAACGTCTGCGAGGTTTTAAGCAAACATCTTGGTTCTGATACGGTCTCGCAAGCATCTTTAGTTCAAGAGATTAATAAGTTGAAGGATGATCTCCAGGTTATGACCGCGAAGTGCAATAGTTTTCACCTTGAAAATCAGAAATTTCACAACCTCTCGCTGGATCGTGACAATCTTCGCAAGAAGAATGAGGAATTAAAAGGTATGCTCTGGCCGTCCCCCCAATTTTTTTTTTTTTTTTTTTTTTTTTTTTTTTTTTTTTTTTACAACTCAAACCCTTGTTCGGCCCCTCCAAGCATTAAACCGAAACGAATAATGGAGATATATCGATGGAGTCCATTGTTGAAGAAGTTCGAGTTGAGAGAGATGGTTGGATGGAGCAATATAATCTCCTAGATAATCTTCACACTTATGCAAAACTGATCAAATAAATAATTTGTCGAAAGAGAATTTTGATTTATCGCAAAAGCAAGACTTGTTAAGTAATGATTTATCTCGCCTCTCTTATGCTTTGACCAAATCTGATTTGGAGTTGCAAACTTTATCAGATGAGAATCGAACTCTTTCGCAAGAGAAACGTTCTTTGCTTAATAAGGTGGCGAACTATTCGCAGCAGTATGATGCTTGTCAAAAGTTATGTGAGGAACACGAACAAGCTAAACATACTTTGAAAAATCAACTTGAAGAAATTACTGCCGAGAGAGATAAACTTATTCAAGGTAGAATAACGTTGAGTGTGAAAGCGAAGCAATTCCAAGAACAGTGTATCAATTTAGAAAAATCCAACTCTACTCTGGCGAATGAAAACTCCATACTTGTTTCCAATGAAAAGAATTTGCGATCTCGACTGAAAGGTTTAGTGGGAGATTCATTTGATGATGTTATGGACCGCTTGGGAATAATTTCGCGGCATTAATTCAACATCTTTCTTCTCAAAAGGAAGGTAGTCAAGTCATTTGACTATCTTAATTTATGTGTTTATTCCATGAATGCTTTACTACCCGACAATGCCAATAATGTTCGATAAGAAATTTCTCCGATCTTGTTTATTTGTTATGCGTAGTCCAGAGAAAGCTTCGCTCCACCATTTCCACCCTCGTGTCCGATTATTCTAAAATTCGCAAGGAGAATGGACTACTCTCCTCGCATCTTGCTCGTTCTCGCGACCGTGCAGAGCGAAGATTTGATTATATGTCTTCTTTGTAAAGACATAGATAGTAAGAATCATCAAAAGGCGTTGCTTCATCAATTTCTCTCTCAAGGTCAAGTCCTCGTGAATGACATTTTGTTGTCTAACTCCCTTGCCCCTATACATGTTGATCCTTTGGAAGTAAGTGATGATGAAGTCCCTGATTCTCCTGATAGTGATTATGACTATGAAAGCGGCGAAGATGTCGCTAATACCGAAGTTATCGACAAAGATCTGACTGAAAAGTTTTCTGACGAGAATCCACCAACTGGCGAGAATAAAGATGCTGAAAATACTTCTGAAGAACGTCCATTAACTGGCGAAGGTGAAGCTGAGAAAGTAATTGGTGAAGACGATAAAATTGATGTAGAAAATTAAGCATTTGATAACTCTTGCTACAACTATCTGTTTGTTTTGAAAGATTAAATCCCTTGTTGGATAATCCTCTTATTTTCTTCTTCTTAATTATGACTATAATCTCGCAAGCTTATTCGCTTACATTTTTATGAAATGATTTTTACTCAGTCATCATCATCTTTGCATTGTATTCTTCATTAATATCGAATTCTGTATTGCGACGAGGTCGCAGGCATCTCCATGAGTGAAGAAACCTACTTTTCTCGTCTTATCATTTCGGTAGTCTTTATTTTATCTCTTCTTGTGGCGACAAGGTCGCAGACCGCCTTTTCATTTTCATGCAATGGCTCATTGACCTTGCCTTATCAATTTTTTGTGGTCTTCCGAGTTAGACCTCCCTAATTAGAGGTCTTTCCCTGCCACCTTTTATGGCGACAAAATCGCAGGACGTCCTTACACTTGTATGTAAAGACCCATTGATCTTGTCTTATCATTTTCCAAGTATTTTTGCCTCTGCAGGATGTTTTAGTTGCGACAATATGACAGGCCTAGATATCCTTGCGAACATAAAGTCCCATGACATTGTCGTCGTGCGACGAAATCGCAGGACGTCCGTACACGTTCGTGTAAAGACCCATTGATCTCGCCTTACCCTCGCGTTAGTATTATTGCCTCTGCAGGATCATTGCACAAATATGACAAGCCTAAGTCTCCTTGCGAAAACAAAGCCTCATGACATTTGCGTCTGTTTTGACACCCCCCCCTAATGGAGAGCGTCGCCCTTATCATCTCCCGGTTGCCCCTTCAAGGAGGCGAAACATCGGCCATACAAGACTAGCTCCTCCCATCCGGTCTTAACAACAACCAGTTGTTTTCGCAGCCTCTTATCCCTTATACCTATAGGGTTTATGGTTACGAGACTGCACCCTAAGTGGAGTTTTCTTCGGGCGAGTGCAACGCATGCCAAGACTTGCCAAGAATGGCCAGGGTAGGTTCATCCATCCCGGGCACTCGGCTCAACCTGTACCCCGGCGCCTTGAGCATACACTGACTCCTAAGAAGAGACCCTCGGTCGCCCAACCAGGGTATAACCTACATATATAGTTGGGAATCCAAGGTACCTCCTCCGGATAGGCTTTCATGGGCCCCAAATTTTCATGACTCAGGCTTCAGGAGCGGTGTAACCTTCCCCCCGAGCCATGTCGAGAGATACCCCCTTATATGACGCACTTTTAGGTCTTACATTTGCCTCTTACGAAATGTTATTCGCGAACTAGGGTGTACGCCATAAAGGTTCGTCCCATTCATTCATTCTTTTTAATCATTCTTCATCATTTGCTATTTTGTCTCATGAGATACTCGCCAATTTGCTATTTTAATCATTCCTTATCTCTTGTTATTTTGTTAAGTCATGCATGACTTTTTTGTTATTCTTTTCGCGAGATCTTCGCGGATTCTTTCTGTATTTTACTGAATGTCACAAATTTCTGGCGAAGAATTACTTCATCTTAATTCCTTTCTCCTCTCCCATTATTACGGGTAATATTTCTTTAGGTATAACCTATTCCATGGTCTATCCAATTTTTGTCCCACATTTCTTCCTTCGGGGTCCATCAATCTATATGCCCCTGTACCAACTACCTCTTTGATGATATAAGGTCCATCCCATTTTCTCGCCAGCTTGCCTCCGTTTTCACGTTGATATATTGGGGTTTCTCGCAACACCAAGTCGCCCGGTTGGAACTCACGTATTTTTACACGTTTGTTATATTCTCTAGCCAGTCTTCGCTGATAATTCTCCATGTGTCGCAAGGCTTTTTCTCGTTTTTTCTTCCAATTCATCCAACTTGATTAGAATATTGCCTGCACTAAGATTTTTCTCCCAGACCTCTTTTTTGGTTGTCGGAATCACGACTTCTGTTGGGAGTACTGCTTCAACTCCATAAGTTAGGCAAAAAGGGGACATTCCTGTGGCTTCTCTTCTAGTTGTATTATAGGCCCATACCGCATTGGGTACTTGTTCGCACCATCCTTTGTTGTGTCCTTCTAACTTTTTCTTCAATATATCAGCAATTGTTTTGTTTGTTGCCTCCGCTTGGCCATTAGCTTGTGGATATAATGGAGTCGATTTTCCACATTTTATCTGAAATGCATTGAGCAGCAACTCTATATTTTGCCCTTCAAACTGCTTCCCATTATCAGATACCAATTGCGCAGGGATCCCAAATCTGCATATGATATTTTCGAATATGAAAGTAAAAACATCCTTATCACGAATGTGCTGGACCGCTTTCACCTCTGCCCATTTTGTGAAATAATCCGTTGCGACAATTAAGTATCTCCTTTGTCCAGTTCCTGGTAAAAATGGTCCCACAATATCTAAACCCCATTTTCCAAAAGGCCACACATTTTTTTGAAGAATTTAACTGTGCTCCTGGTGCATGTATCTTCTTCCCGTGTCTTTGACAATCTTCGCAGCGTCTGGCTATTGCTCTCGCGTCCTCATGCATATATGGCCAATAATATCCTTGCGTCTTTGCTTTATATGCCAAAGATCTTCCGCCGCTATGATTTCCGGCATCTCCACTATGCAGCATCTTCAATATGGTTTCTCCTTCTTTCCTTGATAGACATCGAGCGAAGGTCCCTCAAAAGAACGCCGATAAAGCACGCCATCTCGCAATTCATAATTTGTTGCTAGGCTCTTTAACTTGTGTGCTTCCAATCTATTTCTTGGTACCTCGCCTTTCATTAAATACGCGTGAAGTTCTACTCTCCAATCTTCCTCGCGGCCTTGCATTTCATCTACCACCATCATTATATCTGCTTCTTGTCCCTCCTCTTTATTAATTGATGGCGCTAGTAGCGCCTCGTATTTTGATATTCCTCGCATTGGGTCTATCATCATACTTGATATAAAGGCAAAAGCGTCTGCGAGCCTATTATCTCTCCTTGATATGTGTCTCCATTTTATTTTCTAGATCTCGATCGACAAAGACTTCTACAAGCTTCGTATTTCAGTAGGGATGGATCATTTGTAGCATACTTTCTCTGTTATCTGACGGATTGCCAATTGCGAGTCACTGGTAATCCTCACATTCTCCAATTTCATTTCTATTGCAAATCTTAAAGCATGTATTATAGCTTCATACTCCGTTTCATTATTAGTAGACTCAAATTCCAATCTAAAAGCAAAAGCTAATTTATTGCCTTCTGGCGAAATCACAACAATTCCCACTCCTTTACCTTCTCCGTTGGATGATCCATCCACTAATATTTCCCACCGATTTGGCTCAGTTAACAAATCTTTTGGATCTCCATGCTCTTCTTCTACATCCATCATTTCATCTACTGCTTCCTCTTCTTCCAAAGGAAATTCCGCCAGAAAGTCTGCGACAACCTGTGATTTGGTTGAAGATAATATTTCATATTTGAGTTTATAATGGCTTATTTGAGCGTTCCATCTTTCAACTCTTCCTGATCTTTTTGAATTTTTCATTACTGACTCGATTGGTACCTTCGTCACCACTCTAATAATATGTGCTTGAAAATATATGCGAAGTTTAAACGACGCATAGACTAATGCCAGGATTAACTTTTCAATCTTCGAATAATTTCTTTCGGCAGCGTTAAAAGTTTTGCTGATATAATAAATTGGTTTTTCTATTCCTGCGTCCACTCGCAAAGAAACCGCACTTAAGGCATGCGAAGTCGTCGCGAGGTATATTAATAATTCCTCTCCTGGTTCTGCCTTCTGCATAATAGATATATCCATTAAATGTTCTTTGATCCCTTGTAAAGCCTTTTCGCATTCATCCGTCCATTTAAATTTCGATCCTTTTTTCAGAACACTGAAAAAGTGTTTACATTTATCAGATGACCGCGAAATGAACCTTCCTAGAGATGCTAGTAACCCATTCAGCCTTTTGAACATCCTTTACCGTCGCGGTGTCGCATATCGCGAATAGCTTTTACTTTCTCCGGTCAACATGTATTCCTTCTTTTGATATAATGTAACCCAAGAACTTCCCTGACGCAACTCCGAAGGTACATTTTCTGGATTGACTTTGATGTTGAAACGTCTCATTTGTTCAAAAATTTCTCTCAAGTCTTGTACGTGATCTTCTGCCTTTTTACTTTTCACTAGCATGTCATCTACGTATACCTCTAGTGTCTTGTGTATCCACTCTGCGAATACATTTTCTACCATTCTTTGATATGTTGCTCCAAAGATTTCGCAAACCAAATGGCATTTTAGTATAACAAGTATAATCCTCTTGGAGCGAAGAAAGCAAAGTGTGTTCTTGGTCTTCCTCGGCGAGAGGTATTTGATTGTAACCTTTGTATCCGTCCAATGATGATACTCTTTCATTACCGGCCGCCGATTCGACTAGCTGTGGAATGTCTGGTAATGGAAAACTGTCTTTAGGGCAAGCTTTATTTAAATCGGTGAAATCAATGCAAATCCTTATTCCTTTGTTCTTCTTTGGAACTATAACCATATTCGCTATCCACTCAGGGTATATTTTGCTTGTCTAATAATTCCCCGCGTCCAACATCTTCTCAGCTTCTTCTTCTATCCGAGGGTGATATGCTGTTGCTATCTTTCTAATTCTTTGCTTAAATGGCTTCACATTTTTATCAATTTCTAACTTGTGACAAAGCGATCGACGGATTTATACAGGCATTTCATCCATATCCCACGCGAAGATGTCTTTATAATCTCGCAACAGATCGACAGTTCTTTTCTCTTCATCTGCTTCCATGCTAGTTCCAATCTTTAGCATCTTGGGATTTTCCTTAGTTCCAATATTCACTTCTTTGGTTTGTTCTGCCGCGACGTAACTGGCCTTCGGTTCTCCCATAGGGGTTGGTCCTTTTGGTTCTTTCGCAAGATCATCTTCTTCTCCCGAGATTTCGCTGTATGCCTTTTCCTTCCTTTGCTCTTATCATATAAACTCGAATTCTTCTTCTTTCTTAGTTACCTTCGCCATCTTTTTGCGGTATTTTGATATGTTCTTTTCGCTTGTTTATTTGTTCCTCACAACATTTTACTTCATTTTGATAATATATTCTTCCTTCGGCCGCGTCCCCTCTGATCTCGCTGATTCCAGTTGGTGTAGGAAATTTGATACGTTGATGAAGCGTCGACGCCACAGCTTTTATTGCATGTACCCATGATCTCCTAGCAACATGTTGTATGGTGATTCCATATCCACCACACTCAATGTCACCCGTGTTTCAACTCCTCCTAGCGGAATACATATTTTTATCTCCCTTTAACTTTTGTTATGGATTTACCAAAACCTTGAATATTATATGCCGCGAAAATCATATCTTCATCTTTATATCCCATCTTTTTGTAAGCGTGATAGAACATGATGTTTACTGGACTCCCGTATCGATTAAAACTCCATTCATCACCCATGTTTTCATCGTATTCTCCGATTTCTCTCCTTCCTTATACACGTTTATTGCAATCACCAATGGAGACATGTGATCCAAGTCTTCTTTTGATATTTCTCCGCCGTGAATGTTATCTCTTGCTTTTCCCAATCTTTCAAAGGTGATGTTATTTCTCGATCCGTAATCTTCTTTCCTTCAAAATCCCGTTTGTGTATCCTTCCTCCGATATTTTCATGAAATTCGTTAACCATTACTCTCATACTTGTGCCGTATGCCATATCTTTTTCTCCCCGCTTCATCCGTTCTAAGAGTTTCCTTTTTCATTTTCTTGATCTAAACAACTTTAGTTGCGATTTTCTTTCCTAAACCAACAAGATTAGGTCCCTGTTTCTAGCGCATATGTAGTAGCAGGATTTCCCACACTACACCCCTTACTCGATTTTGCCTAATTAATCCATTAGAAGATACAAGAACAAGAACATTCATTGATTGAATTCATGAAGTGTTTACACAGGAAAATAGAATTACACTTAGAAGTTAAAACTCTCTTAAATTTTCTCTCTCCTAATGACTTGCCTAACAATTCTAAAAAGATCTCTCCCTTTACAGACTCACTCGACCCTTTATATAGGGTAATACATAGTGGATGACAGCTAAGCTATCCTTTATTTTCGGGAATGTCTCGCGAAGTGTCGCAGGTGTACAACTATTCAATCTCGCGACACTTCTTAACCCTCGCCAGGTTCCATGTCCTTCAGTTGTTTTGTGTGTCGTTTCTCTTCTCGTCGTTTATTTTAGTTTCCTGCGACTCCATCGCGGTATCGTTGTTTATTGATCCCGCGAGCCCTATGCATTGCGATATTATGATCCTACACTATCGCATAATGTTGCTAATGCCAAGTAACCTTTCTTGTCTCAGCCATCTTGGCGCTACATCGTCGGATTGTGCAGCTCCATCTGCCAGGTTACATATTCCGTAACGCGCAATGATTTTGCGTCACCTTGCGGACCGGTCATAGTTGGTGTCTACGTGGGTGTACTGGCTGCGACGAATTCTTATCGAGCCTTGCATATTTTCTTGCTTTGACTGATTTTAGAAGTGAAATTATTTGTTGACTTTAGTTTTGTAAACTAATAATGACATTAATTAATGTAATGTTATGAATGTCTAACTTTATTTACATGCTGAATACACTGCATACATAATTGTTGAATGCTAAGTACTACTTGTGACAAGTCGTGATAATTTGGGTGCACTCACATTTAATTAACAGTTACATTAATGCGCAAATGTAATTTAAATGCAAATCTTATGAGAACAGTAATAATAAGGGCTGCACATGGGAAGGTACGGGCCGGTTCTCTTATGGAACCGGTCCTTGTACTTGGTGTTGACCGGTACCTCATTTTGAGGACCGATCCCTGTACTTGTACCTGGTGTTGTACCGGTACTCCGGTACCGGGTTTTTACCTATTAGCTATTACAGTTTCAAATCAAAAAGAAAAAAACTTCATAAGTTCTTCCATACTATGACAGGAACACTAACTTTACCAATACAACCCATACAAATACAAATATACAATGATTCAATGACTCATAGAAACTTCAATTTGACATAAACCCACCCTAACTTTACCAATTTCTTATACAAACTGAAACACCATTCTTGAAACACCATCAACAATAATCATCTCTTCCAATTCTTCTAATCCTCAATTGAATATTCTCAAATCGAACCACTAATTCATCATCAATTCAAACCCATTCTTCAAATAGACTCGACATTCCTTTGTTATCTTCAATTTTATCGATTTTCCATTAACAACAACTTCCTTCAAAACACTAACTTTCAATTCCATAAACTCTAAACCAATCCAACTGAGATTCAAACATGCAAGTACCCAATCTCCGCAATTATCTCATAGACGAATTTGTCACTGTAAACAATCAGACAAGAATTTAGGAACAATCAAAAAAATCGATCTCAAATAAACCCTAAATCAGATTCAAACATATGCAATTAAACATATTAATTAAACATGCAATCAATTTTTAAGAACCCTAAATCAAATCGAACTCGTTAGATTTTTAAGAACCCTAAATCGATTTTGTGTTCTTGATCAAGAATAAGGTAGAAGAAGAGGAGGAATCAGGTGTTCTGATGTGTGGCTGTTGTTCTTGAGCGAAGATGGGAAAGATTTGTTGAGAATCAAAGGTTAAAATTGATGAATGAATGAAGGCTGCTCTTTAGGGAAACAAAGAAGAAGAAGAGAAAAAAAGAAGAAGAGAAAAATGGCGAGAGAAAAGAGTAACTCTCGAAGATATTATAGATTCTCTAAACCTAGGATAGATGGATAGGATTAGAAATAAAAAAAATCTCAACGGCTTATATCAACCGGTACTTATGGTCCGGTTCCAGTCCGGTCCCCCCAAGAACCGGTCCCTGTACCGGTCTATCCCGGTTCTCAACTTCCAGTACCGGTCCCTGTACCGGCTACACCGGTTCCGGTTCGATTCCGGTCCGGTATTTCCGGTTCCAGTCCGGTCCAGGTCATCTCAACCGGTTCTTGTGCAGCCCTAGTAATAATCTGCTTGAGACACATCTTCACAATAATTATATTTAATATCAAGGAAGATGAAAGAGTTTTAAATCTATTAAGAAGAAGTAATTAACAACAAACATACCTGGCGAGATTGGGGTATACCCAGATTAATTGGGGTATACCCAATAAGACAAAATAGGGTCATTTGGAAGTAAAACAAGCCACCCCTTAACCATATATTTTCTAAATGGCTAATATACCTTGATTAGATTAAAACTTATGAAATGAAATTTTGTTTTTGATTGAACTTATTTGGGAAGATTTTTGATTAAAAAAATTGTTTTGAGAAAATCTTTTGCAACGGAAATGAAAGTACACAACCCAAACACTTCTAAAAAGGGGATTGCAAAGCTGTTGTATAAAATCATACTCAAAATTAGATCAGAAATCAACACTTTCAGTTGAAAGTATGAAAAGCTCGGCAAAGGTTTACGAATGAAGACCATGCCGACTATATTTGGCCAAGAAGGTATTTGAATGAAGACCATGCCGACTATATTTGGCCGGTAAGGTATTTGAATGAAGAAGATGCCGACTTTATTTTTTTTGACACACAGGAGACGGCTATTGAAAAATAGTAGTCGGCAAGGTCTAGAAAAAAAAACCCGCCAATTTGTTGAGAAAAATACCCGCCTGGCCGTTGAAAATACCCCGCCAACTGCTTTGTCTTCCATAGCAAGGTCTTCAAAAATACACCGCCTATTTGTAAAAAAAATTTGATACCGCCATGGTGTTATGAAAAGTCAAGCAAGATATGCATGTCACGACCTTGCCGACCAAAAACACGTAAATCATAATTTTCGATTTCTAACCTAATATAACAATCAAATCACACAACACAATGATGGGTTTGAGTTTAAACATCATTTATAGACTTCTTTTCGCTGGTAGAGTCAACAATTTTTTTGGAAAATCAAAGTTGAAGATTTTTATATGGCTTTGGTTGATGGAAGATGAAGAAGAAGAAGAAGAAGAAGAAGAAGAAGAAGAAGAAGAAGAAGAAGAAGAAGAAGAAGAAGAGAAGATTAAGAGTTGTTTAGTTTTTTAATTTTAGGGTTAATGAAATTAAGAAATGAGCTTATTTTTAAGATTTAATTAGTTCAAGGGTATTAAAGTAAAATCACCCTTTTTAATAATGACACACTATGTCCCCTTAAAATTGGGTATACCCCAATTAATCTGGGTATACCCCAATCTCGCCAGGCAAACATAATATATTATTTGCAAGAGACAGATTTAAGAAGTTGAGTCAATGGTAATCTTTTGTCCGAAAAATATTAGCTCTGGTCGATGGTACAGTAAAATTTGGTAATCTACTTGCTAAGAGGTCAGGGCCTCGACTATTCAAATAGCTCGTGTGCACCGGTGGGCAGTAGATGATGTTAGAGCCAAGAGATCAGGGCCACAATAGAAAGAAATACCTTGTGAGCACCAGTGGGCAATATGTGTTGATTATGATTTGGGTTGCGGTCCATGGACAAAGATTGGGGTTGTCTAAAGGTTGATTGTGATTTGGGCTGCGGTCCATTGGATAAAGATTGTGGTTGTCGAGTTGTCGAGTTCAGGGCCACAACTATTCAAATAGTTTGTGTGTCGCGGTGGGCCGTGGAGTTGTCGTCTACAGTATTTAAGGATTTGTTGGAAAAGTCTATTTAAGACAATGAAGCGAGAAACATCTAAAATGAAAAGTTACAAAGTTTGGAACGCACCTAAAGAAGGTGCTAGTGATAATTGGTTGAACGAAATTCATTAGTAAAGGTTCTAAAATGATTTTGAGAATTAATTACTTAAAATTTGGATTGTGGAACGAGTAAAAGATCCAAACAGAAACTAGTAAATAACGAAAAGAATGTAAATGTTATTTTATGTCTTTGATGCATCGTTTGGTTTGTTTTTCCGCTGCACTCTATTATTTTTGGAAATTTCCTACTGGGCTGTGGTTCCTCACCCCCTTTTCCCTCTCTCTCCCTACAGAGTATACGGAGACACTAGCTGAAGAAAAGAAATTATAATTTATCACGGGGATTTAGGAATCGGTATTTCAATATCATTATGTATCGTTTAATTATTTTCAATTATGGATTGTAACCCTTTAAGGTGTTTTGTAAATACTTTATTTATTTATTGTAATTTGTTTTTCGTAGTTTTAAATCTTTCTTATTTTTAAAGAAAAATCTGGACCTACGATAATGACGCCTCGGGATTTTGGACTAGGATCTAGCCCCAGAATTGCGGGGTGTGACAGTTTTGAATCATGAATTTAGATTATTTGTATGGTCAATAATACTGGAATAAATTTGGGCCAACATATGAAAACTGAAAGTAATGGCTTGGCATGTTAACAATACTTATTGAAACGAATATTGGTCATTTTGTATCTGTTCCAATAATTTTTACTGGATATCCTAATCCGTTAAGTTCCATTATATATTAAAAAAATTAATTTCATATCCGTTCCACTAATATTAACGGATATCGAATAATATCTTGTAACTGCGGGAGGAATACATTTTAGAGAAACTAATGATTCAATGAAATGACGAGGGTACCAAGTACACCACAATCTTTTCGACATCAACCTGTAAGTCTTATACCTTATGTGATCGTCTATGGAAAAAATCGAGACAATACAACAACAAGGTAATAACTTGATAATAGACTCGATAATAGTTATGGTACATGACCAATATATTATTGGATCAATATCAAGTGCTTTGGATTAACATACAGTGTAATTTACTTTATTATAACTAAACAATTATAATGTGGAAGTAAATTAAATGACACAACAAGATTTTGTTAGCGAGAAATCGCAAATGCGGAAAAAACCCCGGACCTTATCCAGTTTTTGAATACTCTTTAATTAAGTGTTATACAAAGACACTACCAACTTCGTATAGTTGATACCAAGTAAACTACCCCTAGTTACCTAGTTTCCTCAGTATCCATGCCCCTATGACCAATCTGGCCAACGCACATGAATCCTAAGATAGAGTCCATTATCTTAAGTTGTTTCAGTCTCTCTGAAGACTTTAAGCACTCAATCCTTTGGATCGTCTTCCAAACAGTAAATGACTAATTTGTTTGGTAACCACTCTTCTATCTCAAGAAGTCAATCCGATATTGAGTGTGACAAAGACTTTTATGTTTAAAATAAATTCAACTCCTTTGTCGGGTTTTAGATCTTCCAAGATTTGGATTAAACAAGTTAACCAGATCAAGTCAAACTGAACTACCAGATTCGGATACTGAAGAGTACCACCAAATAATAGCTTGTCGACATAAATATGACTAGTTAATAATCAATCTATCGAAAATAAACCAGTTCTAGTTGGACCCAGCCAATCAAGTTTGTGCACGAAGAAAATCACGAAGATACAAAACCAATAAGAAAAATCTTCTTGTCTTCAATCTTCAATAGTCTTCTATAACTGCACAATAAAAAACTTGATTCCGGACTTATGATCGATCACGCACAGAACGGAGTCTGTTAACAATGGATGATCACAAATCAATGTTATACTCTTGATCTAGTTTGAGTGGTCTTATGTCAGAAGAGAAGGTTCTCAAGAATAATCAAACTAGGTGCAAATCAAGAGATAACCACCGTTAGTCAAATAAATCAATAATCGAAAACTAAAATAACAATGCAATTCTAGTTTCCCACCTGCGGTACTAGTATACGCTTCTTAATCCCAAAGAAGTATTTAAACTAGCGGACGTAAGAGATTTCGCCTAATTAGGTTAATCTCCTCTCCAATATAGTATTACGAGAAGACTATTAGTCGGCTGCACCAAAACCACGAAGATGAAGTTTGCATGGCTCAGGATAAGTTTGTAAGAGGAAGAAACTTCACTATTTATAGACCAAGGTAGTTTGGACACCAAGGAATTTCCATAACCGAAGATATTCTAAAGATATGCAATAAAGCACCTAAATTTAGTTTTAAAACAAAACATATTAACTTATGAATTCTAACCAATATCCAACTGTATAACTGAAATCTCGATGGACAACTCAATATTAGTTAGTAATTAACTAATATATATTTCCAGAGATATGTTTTGATTGATGGTAAAATAAAAACATATTAACTTCGAAAATCTCAAAAAGATTCTCTACTATTTTCAGTTTGCGATCTCACCTTGAGTATCAAGGAATATCTTTGAAAAATTAAGAAATAAAATTCCAGCACATGTTCAAATTACTCACTATGTCGACATATTGAGCTTTCCTATTTTGCAAACCAATTTCCAAATCACACAAACCCTAAAGTGTACGTGACTTATAGCAATCAGTTTTGCCTATTGGGACCGGTTCTACCTTGACTCCCAATATAGGTAGGAATCGGTTCTACCTTGAGTCCAAACATAAGCTAGGATCGGTTCTACCTTGATTCCTTATATAGGTTAGGATCGGTCCATACTTAATACCTTCAATGAAAACCGAGATCATAATCCTTTTGATTTCCTTCCGACTATGAAACAAGTTCATACGTCTACTTCCTTAACCTTATGTAATTAAACATAGTTTTCTAGGTATGAAATAAAACTTATGTTTACTACATAATCAAGTAACAAGTTACAAAGATTATGTCGATATCACAATTATGAAATTCAAAAGATAAGTATTATACTTCGTAAATCAATATACCAATATAGAGCGCTTATTTACTTATTGATATATTATTCCTTGACACTTTGATCACAATATGATGATCAAGTCTATTATACTAGAGTTTCACATACATAACTTTGCATGTTATGTTTTCAATCAAAAACGACTTGAAAGCAAACGATATAGAAATGGAAACAAATCAAGTCATGTATTACTAACCTCAAGTAGAAGTATGATGTTATCGTCGTTGTCGATACGTCTTCGAAATCTTCAGGTCTTCAGAGTAATACTTGTGTGTCTCAACATTTCTAGACTTCCTAGTCTAACCTAACGAAGTTGAATCTAGTAATCTAATCAAGCGAATTATGAGTTTTGATACTAAAATATGACAACCAACCTTGACATACCAACGCTTTGTGGGTTCAACCTGCAGTGCTCTAACAGTCAATTAATTTATTGAACTGTAAATCGCGTACTTGTATTATTAAATCATATCGTCACCAACTATGAAATATTGGGATTGGCTTATTTAGGCTTTCACATAATCATAAAGATACTTTGATCATGACATGATGTTTTGTGTTTGAAATAACTGACATGGGCATATCCCTCTATTTTAGTAAACACAATAGGATACAAATGTAGATAGAATGCAAAGTGATTGCATCTCTTACAATTAGTGCTTTCTAAATTAATAAATGCATCACCTTCCCCAATATGCTTTTAAAGTAAGAAAGCATATCAATCAATTTACAAAGTCTTTCTTTAGTAACACAGATCGAGACCATATCCTAAGATAAAAATGGTAAACTACTTATTCTTACAATGAAAACAAGGTGACATATGTGGGCATATCCATGCATAATGCGGACCATACAAGTGATTTATAGGTATGGTGGATGATTAATTGGTGCATAATGTGCATATTTTACAATTAGTGCTTTCTAAAGTACTAGATGCGTCATCTTCATTTAAAGTAAGAAAGCATATCACTCAATTCTACGAGTCTTTTTTAGTAACACGGGGATTAACACCATCCTAAGATACAAATGGTAAACAAATCATTCTTACAGTAGAATACAAGGTGATATTTATAGACATATCCATACATAATGCGGACCGTTGAATTATATATTATTTGCAAGAAATGATTTATAGGTCTCATGGATGATTAATTTGACGCGTTGAATTAATTATTATTTGCAACAAATGATGCATTTTTGAAAACTACTAGCACATAATGCATAATGTAAGGGCTCACCACCCTTGTTAATTCTAAATAGTTTACATCAAAAGGACTTGATGATTATTGCATGTTTAATAGGACCAACGTAAAGCATCATATACCCAACGGCCTTGCAAAATCTGGGTATAAAAGGTTACAATGGTGTCTAAGACATGTGTTATATGTACCAACCTACCTATAACTGCTTGGTGGATATGCAATATTGCATGCATCATCAATTATTCATTTTACACCCCACTATTGGTCAACAATTTTTGCGTACCAGTTGGTAACTAAATATAAGCCTAACATTAATTTGTATTCTTACGTATTTTCGTTTGTGCTATATATGTGTCTTTACATCCTACATCGTACTATATTGGGTCATCAAAACAATTAAGTAGTTATGTTGGATATGTATTCACAATAATTGTCCGCATTTTGAAACCTTTGGCGGCCTAATCTTTTAACCGCTAGATTTACCTATCGTCAATATGATGAGTCAGTCTTCCCGTCGTTTTGGGAAGACACGAAAAATAAATTTCCAAGGGAACATCAAAAATTATCGTGGTGTGGTCCCACTTTGTCTCATATTGATTCTTGTACTTCATAAATGTAAATTTGAAGTGAAAAAGAATAATCGATTTTTTAAATATGCACTGATATCGCTAAAATGGAAAGATCACACATACCAGATGCAAACGTATATGCAAGGTTAAAATCCTTAGTAAGGGATATACACCATAGACTAAGGTGTATCAACTACACTCAGTGGAATTATAGTTAAGGTCATGGCTCTATGATTGAAGATGGAGAGACCGCCAAGTTCGTTCAATGTCACCTAGAAAGGAAGCAGGTGAATAAGTCATAACCTAATTCATTCATATCATTAATGAAATCATCTCATTATATTGTCTCTAATTATGTTCATGAATCAAACTCGGAGGACGTCTCAAGTTTAATGATTCCGATGAATAATGTAATCATAATAGATAATGACAATGCGCACGAGCCAATGAAAAGATCATGTGAGTATATTGATGATTATTCATATATAGTTTCTCAAGGAAATAGAGCATGATGAGATTGAACCGCACTCTTAACTGCTTAATATAAAGAACATATTTGGCCCACAGAATTCGGGTAGAACTTGGTTCTTTGGCAAATATGTAGGTATTTGGTCTGGTAGTGCTAACCTACCAAGTGTAAAACCCGTGTGACATGTATAATTGTTTGTCACCAAAGTATAGTAATAATGAAGTCTTAAAGTATAAAAACTCGCCTTGTGGCGCGAGGTTTCTCACAAAGACCTGAAATTATTTACTTTCTTGTGATGAACGTTATAACATTGTGCTACTTAGTTCGCTTGGTAGTTTAAAAAATAAGTAAATTGGAAGCCAACATTTTTTATGTGGTTATTACATATCTCTCAGTAAATGATTAAGCGATATTAGAGCATTACTCGGTCGAACTCACTAAACGTTATTATGTGAAGTTTAGTTCTCATATTTGAGTTCCAAAACTCGAATAGTCAACTTCATTGGTTAGACTAGGAACATAGAAATATTGAGAGTCGCTCTTGTTACTAATACCTTAAGACGTAACGGCATCAACAAACACATCATCCTTCGGTTTTAAGCTAGTAACATTAGACCCGACTAGTTCCATTTCTATCATAGTTCTTTCAAGTCGGATTTATTGAAAACATAACACATGAAGTATAGTTTGTTCACTTGTCTCTAGTATCGGTGACTTGGTTATTATATTATGATCAATGTATCAAATAAATGTATACTAGTTATTTTATACAGCTTTGGTATATATGTTTATGAAGTATAGCTGATCTATAGGCTTCGTGAATCTACATTGCACTAATTGGTAACTTGATGTTGTTTAGTGTTTTGAACTTCTAGAATGAATTCAACCATTGGGATTATATATGAAGGAATATCATAAGCATAATCTAAGGAAGTAGACTTGCAAAATTATGTTTTGTAATCGAAAGAGAGTTCAAGACCGACCCCAGGACCGATACAAAGGCTCGATCCCTTGTGGCAATGACCGATTCCAGGTGCATGGCCGATCCCTGACTGATCATGTTTAGAGATCAATTACATTTTCGATATGTTTGGTGATATTTGGATTTGTACAAACGTCGAGATGTATACGGATTGAACTTGGAATGTTCACATAATGCCGACATAGTGATTTGAACATGTGCAAAACTCTAACTTAACGTTCAAGTATTTTCCTTTATTATCAAGGCGAGATCCCGAAACCGAAATATTGGATATCTTTTAGATATACGAAACTATATGTTTACCATATCCCAGAGATATGCATATCTCTAGTTGATATATTAGTAAAGTATATGTATGTATGCCAACTTATATTAATTGACAACTAAAAGTGATTTCGGTATATTGGTTGGATTATAGTTGTAATTTGTCAAAACCAGAAATATACATTAATTTATTGCATATATCAAGAATTTTCGGACTTGGTAATTCCTTGTTTCCCAAACAAGCCTTGGTCATAACACTATAAATATTAAAGCTTGTGTTTTTACAAACTCACCTTTGATACACTTCCCAACCATTTGTGCGAGAAGCCAACTCGTTGATAAAGAACACTAATCTAATTTGTGAAATCTCTTGTGTTGCCTTCACTTAAAGTCTCCTTTGGGATCAATAAGCTTTTAGTAGTACCGTTGGTGGGGAACTAAATCGTAGTGGTATTTTAGTTTTTTGATTATTGATTTGAAGACTAACGGAATAGTTATCCTTGATAAATCATACTTGTTTATTCCATGGTACTTCGTTATGATATAAGGCCACTCAAGTTTGTTTGAGGATTAGTGATTTGAGATCGAAGATAGAACCGGTGATCATCCTACGTTAATAGACTCCGTCCTTTTTGTGATCGATGATTAGTAGGAATCAAGTTGTTTGTGCGGGTGATACTTTGAAGATTCAAGACTACAATAGATGCTTCTTTTAATAAGCACCATAATATAATGTTATCACATTGATTATTAACTTATATATTAGTTGGGCCCTATTGAAAACTTTGGAAAAAGTAAGAGCTCAACTGGACCTTATAAAAAATTTATTATCTTATAAATTTAGCGAGGTTATTAATTTAGCACATTGGCAAGTTGGACTGGCAAAAAAATATCATCTTAACGAAGTTATTAATTTATCGCGGATTAATTTAACGAAGTTCTCTACGTATAAGGTTTTTTTGTTGGTATTCGATCCTTGTAATACATCGTGCCCACTTAATTCTCGGGATCTAACAAGCGCTTTATTTTATAAATTCGGACTTGAGGAAAGATTAGGCAAACTAGTTAATTGGTTTTCCTTGTAGAATTGCTTGACTATAGCTTGCTGACTGGGTTAGATTATTTCTATAATATTTATCTTGGTATTGATATTTGACCAAAGGAGTTTATATTGAATAATTGGAAGATACTTTACATTCAACTTATCCTTGACCATTGTCGGTTTGTGAGGTACATAATGAGGCGGTTACTGGAACATGTTAGTCCTTTACCATTTCGAGTTATGATCCAAATGAGTTGAGAAGCAAAAGTATTCACAACATGTGAAGCGACTTGAGATAATGGACTATCTTGGGATTCACATGCGTAAACCAGATTGATTGTAAGTGCAGGGATAGTGAAGGAACTGAGTAACTAGGAGAGTATGGGTAGTTTACTTCATCTTAACTATACGAAGTTGCGGTAGTCAATTTGTATAGCGGCTTAATTTCGAGAGTATTCAAAATTGGACTAGGTCCCGGGGTTTTTCTACCCTCACTAACAAAACCTTTTGTGTCGTGTGATTAATTTATTTCCGCATTGTAATTTAATAATCATACTCGCACGTTAATCCACTTGGTATACAAACCCACTATTAGGTCAGTTTCAAACGTATAATTATATACCAAGCTAACATATTGTTGAAGTAATGTTTTTGTAGTTATTATTTCTGTAAGATTACACAAGGTATGTCAATAGTACGTTGATACAAAAATATTGTGGTGTACTTAGTACCCTCGTTATTAATCAAAGATAAAGTTATTTAGAAAAACGTTCGATAACCTTTTGTTGCCCAAATAAAATGACTCTAAACCACGAAGTGCATTTGCAATTAGATCGGAATGCTCATATATGGATTGAAATAATCAGGCGAATTTGGTATGCCCCTCTAAGTGATTGTTTGATTGGGAAATGATAAACAAGTAATATATTATTATGCCATGCGTACTCACAAAGAAGTTCATGATTTGGAAATATAATTATCTATGTCGATAATATGGACATGATGGGTACTCTTGATGAAATAAGTTATCTAACAATATGCTTGAAATTAAAATTTGAGATGAATGCATGCTCAAAGATGTGTCATTGAACAAGATCAAGCCTCATCTTAAACTTGTGATAGCATTAATAATGATGCGAAACCATTATGTTGTGAGGCTTCCCAAAGGAAGTTGAGGATGTTCTTCAAGGAAGTTTCCCAAAGGAAATTGAGGAATTTCCTCAAGGAAGTTTTGTTAGAGCATAGCTCGGTTGGACTCACCAAGCGTTGGTATGTCAAGTTTGGTTGTCATATTTTATTATCAAAACTCATCTAGAGTCGCTTGATTAAATACTAGAGTCAACTTCGTTTAGGTTAGACTAGAAAGTATAGCAATGTTGAGACATACCCGAAGACCAGAAGAATGTAAAGAAGTAACGAACTACAACGACGACATCATCCTTCCATTTGAGGTTAGTGATATTGACTTGAACGGTTTCATTCCTAATGTATATTTCAAGTCGTGCTATATTGAAAACATAACTGCAAAGCTGAATATACTGTACATATTGTATATAATACTCTAGTGATGTGACATGGTCATAATAGTATGATCATAGTATTAAGGAATTAGACTACGAAGTGTAACGCTTATCATTTGAACTTCGTAGATATGACATCGACATAATCTTCTATACACTGTTATGATTATGTGAATGGGTTATGGTGAAGATTTTATCCAAGGAAACAATGTTTAACACTTGTTTAAAGGAAGTATATTCATGAACTTGTTTCGTGAATCGAAAGGAAAATCAATAGGTTTATTGGTCCTGTTATTCATTGCATATCTTTGGATGACCAATATGTGTGAGTTGGTAGAACCGATTCTTAACTCCAGGTTATGTATCTTGGTATAACCGATCAAAATGCCTAGACTTATGATTTGGTATGACCGGTCACAGTAATTGGTGTAACTGATCCTAAGTAATCACCATGAGATGGTATGATCGATCCTTGTAATTGGTGTGACCGATCCTAGTGTTGATGGTGGATTTTTCATTTAAGGCTAAAATTGTAAAGGCCAAAATTATGCGCTAACATCTTGCAAAAGATAAAGCCATTAATAAGTGATGAATACTTCTTCACTTTACTAATTCACCTGGAATGGAGCATGTGGCAACAATCCCGGTGATACGTGAATTAAATACACGAAATTCATCCGGTTGGAGCATGTGGCAACAATCCCATATACCTGGTGAATTCTGAGATTATTAATTAATGCATGACCAGGCCTTGTATTTCAGACTCATTATCGGTGCGGCATGACGATCGAGTGTTGTTCTCAGCAGAGCAACACGAACCTCCAAGCATTAATAATGAAGCATGTAAGAAATACCCGTACAGGCTGCAACTCTCGGTGTGTTATACTAGCCCGATTGAGCATACATCTCTCGGTGTGTTATACTAGCCCGATTGAGCATATTTGAATCTGGACTATCCATATCAGTCTCAGAAACGATCACGACCATCCAACTTCACCAGCATGATTGGATGGCTTAGATTGAATCCATGACCCCAAGCGGGTATTGGAATATTCACTCCGACCCAACGCGGGCCCCGCATGGTCGGCCTCCCCAAAAGGGTGGCATAGCTTGCCGAACCGTCAAAGCCAAAGCAAAGTATGGACGAAAAACCTTAAATTAGGGTTTATACATTACATGTGTCGCAAATGGAGTCTCAATCATCCATCTTTGCGAGGCATAGATGGAGGTGTAGATGTAGATTCAAAGGGTCCGAGCATGTCAACACGCTCACTTTGTAAGCCCGCCACACACATGACCGATCGGTCGGGACCAACCATGGCTGTTCGTTCCAGATCGTGCGCCCAAAGTGGGCATGTCGCACATCCGGCAAAACCCTAATTAGGGTTTGCATTGATCGCAAACGTCCGTTTTCTCCTAATCTAATGGAGGGTTTAGGAGTCGACTAAGCAGGTCCAGTGAGCATCAACATGATCACCGTGGACACATCTATCTCCACACCCGATCGGCCAAGGCATATCATGCCTCGGTCGTTCCACCGCACGCCTAAACTAGCGTGGTCACACCTCCCAATCACGAACCCGATCTCGACCACTCAACTTCGCTAGGACAAATTGAGCGGCTTAGATCACGTTTACATGAGACAGTAAGGTATAGGCGTGAACACCAGCCTACCACCTACACGCCGAACCAATACACCGGAACTGATAGCTTACATCCTGCAAGCCAGTTCAGCTTTCTGATACAAGTCATACATAGCCACCACCTTCACAATCTCAACACCTTCTTCGCTTCCCTCCCTAAGATCAACCCCATCTCCTTCACTTTGCCACCTAAACAAGTCCGGGAACGGCCATTTATTGGTTTAGGCCGAGTTGTACGACATTGATTTCTCGAATCACAAGCACTCCCCGTGCGGTGCATTTATTTAGGGTTTAGATTCATTTCTCATCCACACACCCCAAATTACCAAAACCGGCGTAAATAGTTTTCACCCATAAACAATTGGCGACCACGGCGGGAGGTTGATCTCTCGGTTGCAAAAAATTGAATTCTCAATTTTTCGGTTTTCATCTCGCGATGTATCTCGCCTTGGAAACCACAAGTGATTCGGATATCATGGGAAGTATAGCTAGAATCTTTGGGAGGATGTCTTGGCAAATCAAGCAGACGTTAGAAGACAGAGCGAAACATTCCGCCTTTTGAATGATATAACAACATAATTACAAGAAGGGTCGGCAGGCATCTACTCAGACAGTACAAGAAACGCTGAATCCTTAGCCAGGAGTCACACCTTTACCAGTAGAGATGCAGAAAGAGCGCGTAATCACAGGGGACTCAGGAGAGACGAACAACATGGTCCATCCGACAACGAAGACTCGAGGCAACTCCACAGAGAGGAAAAGACTTGTCAGGGTACCACAACGTCTGCTGGATAAAAAGGGAGCCTCGCACTTACGGAGCCCCGCTAGAAGATTTATATCTCAAGACTCTTGTCGAAGCCCTAAGACCGTCCAATCCGCATCGACCTTTCAACTAAGTGAAGAAATGCTTGAGGAAGGAGAGATCAATCAAGGAACACGTGAGTACAGAGGATGGGAGCATTCAATTCGATCACTCAGCAGTGATATTACGACACCTTCCACACCCCGTCACCCAGGCAAGCGATCCGCGGATATGATGGCACTGACAAATCTTCTAACTTCATATCCGAAACGTGCTTCACATCAAAGCCATGTAGAGACACCACAACGCCCACAAACGCATGAAAGGCTAGACTCAAAGTACCTACACTTTCCGTTCCCGATGAAAAAGATTTTGGAGTTACTGGAGGCGTGGGTACGAAACGGAGAGGTGGATCTACCTCCTGTATGGCGTCCACCCACTAATCAAGAAGTAATGGACCCGAGGTATTGTCATTTCCACCGGTTCCTTCACCACCCTACCAGTGAATGCAATGCTTTGAAACGTATTGTTCAGAAGAAGCTTGATTCAGAGGGATAGCTTTCCTTCTCTGAGAGATTAATACAGACGATTTCCTTAGAGAGGCTACTTCAGTTTGATACAAGTGAGGCTTCAAAAGAAAGTAAGTTCTATTCAACAATTTTACAAGAAAGATAGTTTTAGAATTCACTAGGGACTTGGCATCCCACACGTGGAGAAAGAGGCTCAATGATCAAACGCCATGTTTGTTTCCCTTCATACTTCCCTTTTACGCGACATTTGTAATTTCATATGATATGTGCAATCATTCATGACCAAGATGCAAATTCCATTTAAAATAATCTCTTTCAGCAAAGTCGTTCACAAAACTATCTCAAAATAAACCAATTCAATTACCGGAAGTCAAATTATGAAAAGAAATCCTCACTATCACTCAAAAAGAAAAGCATCTAAAGACAAGTAGGTGGCGCGAATCCTTCAAGGAAAGTCTTTCAAAGAAAGAACTCGTCCTTCCGGGCAAGAGTGACTTTCATCCTTTCAAGTACAACCCGCTTGACTTCAACTCCTTAGACAACTTTTCAACCTCTTCTTCCCGGCGAGTAACACACGTCCTGCATGGGGGACTTCATCTTGTAATTTCGGAGCTCCGAATCTCGGAGAACCCTTTTAAGAACCAAGGAGCATTGAAGTCGTACCGCACAAACACATCTCGATGGCACTTCCAGTCTTCAATCATCTCCTCGTAAAACTGTTCGACCAGTCGTGACGCTCATCCCATGGATAGAAAATAAAGCTTCTGGGAAGCGGTTGACCAATGCAAGACGACTTTTGAGCTTCGTAGTGGTAGCAATGTGGCCGTGCTTCTCCCATATCGCCGTGTACAACCCTTCGAACTGAGATGGAACGCTGAATCCTCCAACCAACACATGACCAGGATAAGGGATAGTGAAAGGAGGATCGAACAAAGCCCCGGCCGCATTACCAATACTTCGCCAATCAGGTGAGCCTTGTCGGTTGCGGGAGGCCTTTCGGAAGAAGTCACCACGATGACCTTATTGATTGGAACCTGCTCGTAACGTTCTTCAAGGGGAGCCACCTCAACAATAGCGGATGTTGCCCTCTCTTACATTCCTCCCGATGTCTACTTCACTCTGGGTGCTAATTTTCATCACGGCCCCATCAACAAGATCACTTAGGAGGTACCTTGTCCAAAGTCGAGCTTGCGTCATCTCTCGTCATTGTCCGGAAAAGGAGCGGTTTCACCGAGACTTCTCAGCATGAAGATCGGTGTTACTGGACTTCGAGGATCGGTGTTACCAGACTTCTCAAAGATGAGGATCGTGTCGCTGGACTTCTCAACATGAAGGCCAACGTTACCAGACTTCTCGTTCTGAATGTGCGCCAACCTTGTGAAAACATTCTCTTTGGAATTCCCTGATTTCAAGCAAGGATCACTCTTAGAAGAATTTACTCTGGAGAAATGAAGGAATCGACAGAAAGAGATTTAAATACCTGCATATTGGAGGAATTGAGGATCACCGAATCACATGCCTGCCTTTTAGATATCTCTCCTGCTTGGGGACTGCAATCATCGCCCGGTCCATTTGCACGGGAGTTGCTTCAACGAAATGCTTCTTCAAAACGTCGAAGATGGCTCACCACGGGAATCTGTCACAACATCCTCCGAGAATTCCGGAAAGCCAACAGATTGCTTCCTCCAAAATTCCTTATACTTATCGAGTTACCACGGGTTTCTCCCAATAGGCCGAAGGGAAGACTGCAGTGCCAAGAACACGTCGCATTAAAAATACCAGGAGAAGTTCTTTCGAGCCTCCGACGGACGGATAAATGGAACACCCCGGTCAAATCCCATTTGACGAGCAGCCCCGTCAATGTTAAACGGAGTCACAGTAAATGCTTCGTTGAATAGAGATGGGATATATCCCGGAATGCAGCTGTGCAGATAAATAAGTTCTCCAAATTCATAGTCTTGACATCGGTACGCAACACAACATCAGGACCGTCAGAAGCAACAGCAAAAGTCTTCGGCTGAACAATGGAAGAGTGGATCGGCCCCCATGGACGGAAATCTACTAAGACACATTATCAAAGATGTCCACGAGTTTCGCACCGGTTTGGGGACGCCTCCCCGCCAACGGAGTATTCTCGAGCCACCATACAAACTGCCGAGCGAAGTTGCGGGAAAGGAGCATAACTTTTGAAATGTTCCCACAATAATGCTCGAAGAAAAGCGAAGTGGACGTACGACTCCACCTTCTTGTACCCGTTGGAAACATGCATGTCCATTGCTAAGGCGTCCAGATGAGAATACAGCGATCCAAGGAACAAGGCACCTAAGGGAAGAACTTCTAGCTTTATATAAATCCTAACAAGGACACCTCTTATGGTCTTCTTTCCAGAACCGTCATCAAATATATCTCTGGATAGCCACAAAGACAGGAATGCAATCACGCTGAGATCGTTTTCCAACTCCTGATACGGTTCTGGGTCTGCAGGAGACCACTCCGATACCCACCAGGTGTAAAATTATCTCGTATCTTTTTTCTCCTCCTTGTCCAGATCGTCGAATTCCGCCACCTTTTGGAGTATAGCGTCATAATCACGTTGTTCTCGTGTCGAAAGCTCGTAATAAAACTTCCGGCCGACAGGTGTTCATCAATGCAGCTACGCTTTCCAGAGTAATAGTCATCTCTCCCCATCTAGATATGGTTGTATGAGTAGAAGGGCGCCACCGTGAAATGAAAGTAATCAAGCCTGCAGCGTCTTTCTTAACTTCAAGAGCAGCAGATGCCATGACCGCATTGAGGATTTGCGCTTTGGTCAAATTAGCTTTAACATCCTTATTATTCAACATGCGTCTCATCCACCCTTCATAAGAACCCAATGGATTATGACAAATCTTGAAGTCGATAGGAAAAGGCGGATATTCATTTCTTCGAAGACAGAACCTCATCACAAGTGCCGAAGAAGAAGATGGATTAGCTTCCATATTATCTGAACCGGAGAGCAGGACTATCTTGTGAGAGGGATGTTTCCTAATGTTTGGAAAAGGCAAGGTGAACAACTCAACAATGTTCGGCATATCTTTGAAGTCACAACACTTCCCGACTTAGCACCAGCATTATCTCCAAAAGACATATCAACAGGAGTTCTTTTCTTCATTCTACAATAAAAGACAGGAGTCGGTACTTGTATAAAAACGCGCGAGACGTGTAGTCACACACGACAGAACACACATTTACGTTGGAATACACAAGGCCGGATTGGGTCTAAACACCGGTATCGATTAAGTTACAAGTTCGGTATTGATCAAGTTTCAATTCCGGTATCGCTCAAAGTTTCAAGTCCGGTATTGCTCAAGTTTCAAGTCTGGTATTGCTCAAGTTTCAAGTCCGGTGTTGGTCAAGGGCACAAGGATGGTATAAAGGCGACATTCAGTCAGGAATACGCGGTATGGGATCCATGTTCAATCGAGCATGTATGGCGGGACCACATTTATTTGCACAACACGGTTCTCTTATGTTCATGGGAATCATGTTCACGAAATTCAAGCCGAATTTCTTTCCAAGATACAACCTAAGAAGCTAGTTTTTGCATGCAACAATGAAAAAGGAAACAGGACACAACATATTCATGGATTCACGGCTTGTTTTACTAAGCAATCCTAGCAAATATTGGCGTATCAATCTTGGTGGAAGAGATAAGCATAATATATATCTTGCAAAAGGTGTTTACCTAGCAAACTAGGGTTTTACCTTAATTCATGGATTCACGCTTACCTTGCTGCGGACGGACGGACGGCGACGGTGAGCTCTGGCGGCGTTGGCAGCGGCGGTCGGCGGCGGCAGTGGAGATAACGAACGGGAGATGGCCGAACAAAAAAAAAAGTGTGTGAAGAAAAAGAAAAGGGGTCAGTCCCTTTTATAGACAAAATTACGGAAGAATCCCAATAGAACAAGGATTCCTCTTTTGATTGAATTCCTCTTTTCCTTGGATTCCTCGTTTGATTCAAACACGCAAGGAAGGAAACCGGTCCCACCAAAGGATTTTGCGCTTGCATAACGGCGTTTACATGGAAAACTGCTAGCGATCGGTCAAAATTCCTTCGGGTAAACTTTTTTATCATGTCTTCTTCACATAAGTATGTCACCATCTCATGCCTACCCCACAATAGAGTAACCATTATGCGCTAGGCAGGGGACTTAATGTTGATGGTGGATTTTTTATTTAAGGCTAAAATTGTAAAGGCCAAAATTATGCGCTAACATATTGCAAAAGATAAAGCCATTAATAAGTGATGAATACTTATTCACTTTACTAATTCACCTAGAATGGAGCATGTGGCAACAATCCCAGCATTCTGTGAATTAAATACACGAAATTCATCCAGGTTGGAGCATGTGGCAACAATCCCATATACCTGTGAATTTACAAAGATTATTAATTAATGCATGACCAGCCTTGTATTTCTGTACTCATTATCGGTGCGGCATGACGACCGAGTGTTGTTCTCGGCAGAGCAACACGAACCTCCAAGCATTAATAATGAAGCATGTATGAAATACCCGTCAGACAGCCGCAACTCTCGTTGTGTTATACTAGCCCGATTGAGCATACATCTCTCGGTGTGTTATACTAGCCCGATTGAGCATATTTGAATCGACTGTTCATATCGGGCCTCGAAACGATCACAACCATCCAACTTCACCAGCATGATTGGATGTCTTAGATTGAATCCATGACCCCAAGCAGGTATTGGAATATTCACTACCGACCCAACGCGGGCCCCGCATGGTCGGCCTCCCCAAAAGGGTGGCATAGCTTGCCGAACCGTCCAAGCCAAAGCAGTATGGACGAAAAACCTTAAATTAGGGTTTGCGGCACATTACATGTGTCGCAAAACAGTCTTAAACCATCCATCTTTGCAGGCATAGATGGAGGGTGTAGATGTAGATTCAAAGAGCCCAGAGCATGTCAACACGCTCACTGTAAGCCCGCCTACACACATGACCGATCGGTCGGGACCAACCATGGCTGGTCGTTCCAGATCGTGCACCCAAAGTGGGCATGTCGCACGTCCGGCAAAACCCTAATTAGGGTTTGCATTGATCGCAAACGTCCGTTTTCTCCTGATCGAATGGAGGGTTTAGGAGTCGACTAAGCAGGTCCAGTGAGCGTCAACATATCACCGTGGACCCATCTATCTCCACACCCGATTGGCCAAGTCATACCATGCCTGGTTGTTCCAATTCGCACGCCCAAACTAGTGTGGTCACACCTCCCAATCACGAACTGATCTCGACCACTCAAATTTGCCGGAAAAATTGAGTGGCTTAGATCACGTTTCCATGGGACAGTAAGGTATCGGCGTGAACACCAGCCTACCAGCTACACGCCGAACCAATCGGCCGAGACCGACCAAGCTTGTTCGTCTTGAAACGCGTGCCCGAAGTTGGCATGACGCGCGGCATTTGCGGCACCAAACTTCTGTCGTAAATCAATCTTGACCGCTCCTCTTTGCCGAAAAAATTGAGCAGTCCAGATCACACTTTCACGGGACAATGAGGTATGGGCATGTATACCGGCATGCCGTCTACACGCATGCCCGATCGGCCATGCCAAAATCGTGTCCCAAGCTTGGATTCGACCAAGCTGAAAAGTGGTGCTTGCGCACCTCTTCTAAAACCCTAATTCCACTAACTGTCGAAGATGAGTGTCTTAAAAATCATCTCGTCCGTCCAACTTCACGGCTTGGTTATACAGCCCTGGTCAGGAGTCAATTGTTCAGTGAGGCGTCATGGTGATCACCACCCATCACTCTACCACACCATGTGGTCGGCCAAGGGAGGACTTGCTTGCGCAACCTCCAAACCATCACATGAAGTAGGTTGGACATGAGGCTATTTTGAGACGCTCAAACAAGCCGATGCTTCATACATGCTTTGAATATATACTCGATGCACTGGTGCATAGAATACACACGATACTTCACAAGTACCGACTTCCTAAATAACTTAGTTATTTAATCTAGCATTACATGCTACTTTCTGTGGAACCCACGATCCACACACTCGAGACATCAATCATGTCACAAACTGGGGGATACATACTGGGGTATTGGTCTGATGGTTTACAGCGTGCAGCGGACAACGCGCCATCACAAGAACGTGTCAGGAAGTCATGGATGGTTAGTGATGATTGGAGAAGTGGGCAAGACTGGTCGTGTGACACCAACACACGACTCCAATACTCCATCACTACACTTTCTACACTTCCCGCGAGATACGAGGGTTAGGCTTAAAGACTTGTATAAATAGAATCTCCTCCTTATTTTCCAAACAGGAACAAGACAAGACAACAGAGGCAAGTGTTGATACAATCGTATTCAAACACCGGAACTGATAGCTTACATCCTGCAAGCCAGTTCAGCTTTCTGATATAAGTCATACATAGCCAACACATTAACAATATCAACACCTTCTTCGCTTCCCTCCCTAAGATCAACCCCATCTCCTTCACTTTGTGACCGAAACAAGTATGGAACGGCCATTTATTGGTTTAGGCCAGAGTTGTACAGATTGATTTCTCGAATCACAAGCACTCCCGTGCAGTGCATTTGTTTAGGGTTTAGATTCATTTCTCATCCACACACCCCAAATAACCAAAACCGGCAGAAATAGTTTTCACCCATAAACACCTAGTAATTGGTGTGACCGATCATAAGTGTTGTGTGATCGATCCTTGTAATTGATGTAACCGATCATAGTGACTGGTGTAGACCGATCACAAGTAGATATATACCATGTGTAGATGGAAATGATCCTTGTAATTGGTGTAACCGATCCTAGTGACCGGTGTGACCGATCACAAGTAGGTACCTAGTGATCGGTATAACCGATCCGAACCCATGTATGTAACTTGGTAGAACTGATCACAACTAACCATTGTGATTTAGTATGACCAATCACATAGTAGTTTTGGAATACTGGCAAACCAATTCTAAACTTGTTTGGAAGTGTGGTATAATCGATTCCAAGAAGCAAATCCATGCAAATATGAAATAAGGATTTGCAGTGAAAAAATATCAACATACTTTGAACATGAGCAGTAACTCTTATCATTTATTGTTCAAAGATATTCCTTGGTACTCAAGGTGATCCTCTCAGAAATTAATTAAGAATTTT
The DNA here is from genome assembly GCA_023531295.1 of Papaver armeniacum. Classification (NCBI taxonomy): domain Eukaryota; kingdom Viridiplantae; phylum Streptophyta; class Magnoliopsida; order Ranunculales; family Papaveraceae; genus Papaver; species Papaver armeniacum. The sequence goes on from JAJJWW010016811.1 coordinate 119,779, forward strand.
TTAATTAAGGTTTTTGGTTTTATATGCTTTAATTACCAGCAATCAATGCATAGCTCTAGAGAATAAAAATTAGTAATGTGCATTTACTAATTGGACATTTTCTATTCGGAAAATATTGGATCAACATTTATTGGAATTATGAAAACCGAATTAGGGCATTCATTGCATATCTTGAGAACATTTTCGGTTTTGAAAATTTCTTGGTGTCCAAACATCCTTGGTCTATAAATACCTAAGTTTGCATTTCTAGAAAATTATCCTAAGAGGCAGGAAAACTTCATTTCTTGTTGTTTCTGGTGGATTCATCTATTCGGAGAGGAAAGTATCATTATTAGGTGAAATATCTTACGACCGCTTGTTTAAAGACTTCTGTGGGACCAAGAAGCTCTACGAGTACCGTTGGTGGGAAACTAGTTAATTTCAGTGTTATTAGTTTTCGATTTGATTTGGCTGAATAACGGTTATTAAAACTTTGATTGCACCTAGTTTTTTTATACTTGAGAATCTTCTCTTCTGATATAAGATTCACTCAGACTAGATCAAAGTATCGACGGGATCTTTAGAACTGATGTTAGATCTAAAGACATCTTGTGATAATCCAAACTAGACTTTGTTCTGTGCGTGCGTAATTGATCACAAGAGATTCAAGTGGTGTTGTGCAGGTTTTGAAGATAAAATAATATTTGAAGACGAAGAAGATTTCTTATTAGTTTTCGTATCTTGTTGATTTAGTGCACAAACCTTGATCGGATGGGATCCAACTAGAATCAGCTTTATATTTGATAGATCCGATTGATTAGTTGTGTGAGATCGAAATTCTCTATATTTCTCTTTGAGATCTATATTGATTGAGTGCGAATCCATACAAAGTAGTTATGGTCGATTGATCTAACTGGACAAAGGAGTTTATTAGATTAAACGGAAGACCTTTGTCGCTGACTCATCTATATCTTGTAGCAAGATTGATTGGAGTGGTTACCAAACAGATTCTTCCTTTGCTGTTTGGAATACGATCCAAAGGACTTGATATTCACGTGTGTGACTCTAAAAGTCGAAGGCGCGGGGATACTGAGGGAACTAAGTATCTAGGTGTAGTCTGCTTGGTTTCAATTATACAAAGTTGGTATTATATTTTGTATAACGGATTAATTCTGAGAGTCTTCAAAAATAGACTAGGTCCCGGGGTTTTTCTACATTTGCAGTTTCCTCGTTAACAAAATCTTGATGTGTGTTTTACTTTGATTTCCGCTGTTATTATAATTAAGTAAAATACACAAGTACGTTAACTTCGTAATACTTTATAGAGTTTGGTTATTACCAAGGTAGTCAATATCAGTCATGATAGGACGATATTAAGGTGTTTTTATCGGGTATCGGAAAATACCTATATGATATCGAAAATAACGGCGATACAAAGATGGAACGATAAAAATGTTCGTACAGGCTGGTACAGGACGATATATCGGTTTCACCTTGTAGATGGTGGATTTTTGACAAAGGCTAAAATCGTAAAACTATAGTCTTACATGCTCCTGATCCAGCAATCAGATGAGTATTGAGGCTCATGTCTCTCATTGAAGCATGAAAGCTCATGCCACAAGAATCTCTGACTGAGTATATTGTCTCTCGCAGCATACGTGAATATGCAGTCTGTCAACTGAGGCAACGACATATCTCATGAATACTGAGCAATTTAAGTAATTATTTCTATATAGAATCGAACGATTGGACGGCTCCTAGACAGCTTGCCTGCTAGTATAGAGCGATTACGTATTTAGGATGCAACAATGTTTTCCCTGACTATGGAAGGAATATGACGCTTCAACAAGCTCATATCGCTCAATTCTTGAATAATTAATGCTCCTAGACGACGTGCTAGTATAGAGTCATCAATTAATTATTTCTAGTCACTAGATTCATTAAATGAGTTCCTAGAAAATATTCTACGTTCTTTATAATATTTCGTTACTTCAATTCATGGCTCTTCCCAGCAGAATTCCATGGGTTAGTAATAAATATTCAACGTATGGGCATCTGAGACGCTATTAAGTAAGCCCCGACCAAAATGGTGCAAGTGTACTCAGCAATAATGCACTAACGAGCACTTGAATGCACGAACGAGCATTCAACAATACGAATGAACGATGAACCTATGCAAAATAGGAGGAAAAATAGTAATAATAAAATATTAGCTAAGGCACTAGGGGACTGGGCCCACTGCCGGCTTGAGTCATGTCGTGGCCTGGTCCCACGCCTGATTCTTTATTTTATCATATTTTATTATTTTTCCTTGATCTCATGAAAATCCCTTCATTTGAACAAAACTCCTTTGTTTTAAGGAAACTCCTCAGTTTCATGGTGTTTCCTTTGTATCAAGGAAATAATATAAAATTAGGAAAAGTGTCACGGACCGGTTCACTAGTGGCTTGGTCATGCCCTAGTTGTGTCCGGTCCCACACATTGCGTTCCCTTATTATTTTATTCTTATTATTTCCTTCATCCCATGAAATTCCTCAATTTCATGATATTTCCTTCACACCAAGGAAAAGATATAAAATTAGGGAAGGTTCACGGGACCGGGCCACTAGCCGCCGACCATGCCCTAGCTATGGCCGGTCCCACATGCCCTTTATTATTATTATTATTATTTCCTTCATCTCATGGAAACTCCTTCACTTTAAGGAAACTCCTTGATTTCATGATATTTCCTTCAAATCATGAAAATAATATAAAATTATGAAAAGTGCCATGGGACCGGGGCTTATTGGCCACGGCCATGCCTTAGCCAGGCAGTACCACACTTTATGATTCCTTATTTTATTATTATTTCCTTCATCTTATGAAGTTCCTCATTTTGAGCAAAAACCTTGATCTCTTCATATTTTCTCAAATGTTGCTCAAATGCGCATCGAAAAATATCAAAATTCTCAGGACCGAGACACGAACACTTTGGTGACATGGGCATATTACCTTGACCGACCAAGGTTGGCCTTTTGGCTTGCAAGAAGCCGGTCCCACGCATTCTCACCATTTTGACCTAATTTGTTCACATTAGGTTTAAAACTCTTCCAAACAATTTGGAATTTCACAAAACGATCGTCAGTCGATCCCATAACCAACTGGGGTTGGTTCCATGACCCCTTGGTCGGTCCCTCATTTTTTGATAATAAAGTTTTATTATCTAACGCTCAGACGAGCACTATTTTAATAAATGATTAAATCGGCGTTTAATCATCCTTTCACCAACTGGTCTTCAAGAGACTTTGGTATTTGCTCACTCGAGCATCTGGGCGCTACATGGTCAACCCATCATCCCATGTAGTCGGTCCCTCCTTCACTCCGTGGTTGATTTTCAATAAATCATCAATTGATCAGGAATTGATCAAAATTAGGGTTTCGAATCCAAGGTTCATAGTTCCAGATTCAAACACTAATAATTTTATGTTGATCCCATAATTAACACTTTAATTATCAAACTCGGTTCAGTTGCCAATATTTTAAATTAATATTGTATTTGGTTCTGCTACCAGTAATTCATCAAACGAGCAACATTTGTTCAGATGAGCAATATTTGCTTAGACTAAGGAATATTGGTTCAACTATCAATATTCCACAATTCATCAAATGAGCAATATTTGCTCACCTTAACTATACAATTATACCTCTGTCTCAACATACGCGTTCAATTCATGAGTCCTAGAACATTTGTAAATCATGTTCGACTCAGCAATACAAAGACTCATCGTCTCATCAATTCAACAACTGACTAACTAAAATCACGAGAAATCAATCGTGTCACATGGGGGATATCAACTAGGGTTTTGGTCTGGAGGTCTACAATACGTGTGTTCATCCACGATGAGAATGTGAGCAAGTCGTGCAAACAGTTAGAGGAGTTAGCAAAGTAGTGGGTGGAAAATCAACCAAGTCTCTGCACGATGAGCAACTGGTTTTAACACGATTTCCCACTTCCCCACTCTTTGACTCAAAGAACTGTCACACTTCATGGGATCAATGTGTCTACTAATTTCGGCAATATAAATAAGTTTTCGAACTCATGATTGAAAAGACGAGACAACACTCGTCTCAATGTAAGAATTTCGAGCATTCACTCTCAAGAATTCGATCAATCAACCGGAACTTATTCGAACTCAACAGTTCGTCAAATTTGCAGAAACCTTAAACACATTCACAATCCTTGATCACCATTGATCTCACACATTTCTCAGCTTCCCTCCTACAGATCGACAAATCCTCTCTTGTGACCGAATTGACTCTGGAACGGCCATTGTCTTGGTTTAGGCCGGAGTCCTACAGATTGATCTTTAGAATTCAAAGCACTCCTTTTTGCGGTGCAGACCGTGTGAGGTTAGACAGTTCGCTCGGTTCAAGGAGTTTCCTCCGCACGGTCGTCCCCTCAATTCCTTAAAAACCAGCAACTCGTTTTTCCCCAACTACATACCTATACACCGATAATATCGGTTCCAATATCATATTTGGTTAAAATGAAACCTATGAAGGGAAAATTAGGCATTCCAGTATCATTTGTGGTAAATATGAATTCTATAAAGGGAAAACTGGGCACAAACAAGTATAATCAATTATCAAAATCACCACCAAATAAAGTGGATAAGTTTTCGAGCAACATGCATCTAGTCTTTACAGAAAAGTACAACGTCAATTAGAGAGTGTAAAAAACCCTAATATATTTAAGATAAAAAAAATCAATGACTATACGTAGGATATAAGATGGAAACCATATATACTCGAGGAGGAATTTGAATGGATTTGGGTTTTGCTGTGAACGACAGAAGATAATGGAGAATTCGAGCGGTTGTTATTGACTACGTAGTTGTATTTGTGATTGGTTTGACTTTGATTATAAAGCAAGGATAATAAAAAAGATTTTACCAGCAAAATTGGACAACAGTCACAACGCGTAAGATTTTTCCACCTTATGATTTAGAAATTTGAGAAACGTGTATGACTCTTATTATTTTTTTCTAAGGTTTTATAAATATTTGAAATTTAATTTTAATGATGTATCACCGATAAAACCGGGTAATATCTTTTGTATAGGTGTATAGGACCCGAACGATATGAGACCGATATACGATATTAACTACCTTGGTTATTACCGAACCTATTATAAAGTAACACACTTTATTGTTGTATTGTCTCGATCTTGTACCCATAGTCAATCACACAAGTTATCTTGTTGTTGTATTGTCTCGATATCGTATGCATAGACAATCACACGAAGTGTGAACCGAATCGTCGTATTGTCTCGACTCTGTCCATAGACGATCACATTCGGTAAAGGACTTATAGGTTGAAACAAAAAGATTATGGTGTATTAAGGGTACCCTCATCTTTTCAAGTTTCTTCAAGGAAGTTTACTTAAGGAATTTTGAGGATAATTCCTCGAGTAAGTGGTACTTGGTGGACATATATATATAGGGAGGGGTAGTTGGTTGAAGGTGCATTAAGGAGATTGCGCCAATAAGCTTATAGCTTATATGATAGAGCATATATGATACGAAAGCATCATTATGATGCATTGCTTACTTGAGGAAGTTTACCCGAGCAAGTTTACTTGATGAAGGTACTTGGTTGGTAGGGTTCCTCAAGGAAACATCGATTATGCACGAGCTTGTGTATATCTTGCGGAAGACCCTTTTTGTCTTATGAAGACTAAGCTAGGATTGGATTTGGCGTTGCAACACGAGTTGATTTTAGTTGATTTTCCCTACTATTGATGCATTAATTTTGGTGTTTGATCCCTTCGAGCCACAAAAGATAAAAGTACCTAGGAAGCCGCAAAGAGTTGTGGCATTAGTGGTCTAGCATCTTGTAGTTCTTCAGACTCGACAAAAGGTTATGAGATGCTTTTGGAACTAGTAAAATATTTTTGAGAAGAAATGAATGATCATTAACAATATATTAGTGCTACCAGAATGAGTAATAGACATACCTTTTCTAATAGCAGTGTCAATGACATCTGAACCATCATAAGCAAATGTATTGGTGATTGATGAAGGATCGGGTTTGTGATGTGGTTTGTAGCTACAATATCAGTATACCATGGCTCTTTATCAAAGACATCTGCAACATCTAACAAAATTAACAGGTGGACATCTTCCTTAATATGAAAAATTAAGTCTATAACTACACTCATAAGCAGGTGACAAGATTTAGAACATATCTGACACAAAATTACAAGATTAGCACCATAACCATATGTTCTTGAAAATAGATTTGGATTTGGATAAGCTCTACCACCTATTCCCTCAAAACCACCACGACTAATACCAAAAGTAGATGGTAAACACCACCAGAATTAGGTATATCACTGTTGGAAAATCCTCTTTTCCTAGAATTTGAAATATATGAAGCTGCAAAAGCTTTACTTTGATCATCAAGCCTCGAGGAAGAAACACCCATTTTTTCATTCATCAACAAGTTGTGTAACTCCTTACAAATTACTGGTGGTTAGTTGTCATATTAAAGGACTTACAGTCACTTGGTAAACTAGGTAAAACAATATACACTAATTCATTGTCGGCAATAACCAAAGAATAATTAATTGGTCTTGTATATGTTTGACTTCCATTAAAAAAAGTGTAACACTAGATCCAGTAACCCTAAGAGTTTGTAATTTAGTACGTAGTCGAATGACATGAGTAGGGGAAGTTTGAGCAAACCATAAACCTTTTGAAGTATCATATCTAGCAACATAACCAATAATAAAATCAGAAATTGTTGATTGAATCCATAGAATCAGAGTAGAGTACTTCAAATTGCCGGTTAGTATAAGCAGAATTAACTTCACCATGATATTTGTCTCAGGAGTGAAAAAATAAGTAGGAAAAGATGAAGTTGAATCAGTATACTTTATAACTTGAAATCAACGAAACAAAGGAAGATTTAAAGCTCTCCATTATGGTCCTTCAACTTAATTGGAATAACATATGTAATGGTATCGAGCTAAAGAGTAGAAATTTTATTTGTATTACTATAGAGAAATCGATTTAAAACTAAGAGATTAAATCAAATCATCTGTAAGAAATACAATGTTAAAATTCGTAAAAGATCAACTAAAGAAATCGATATGAAAATCATAAATAAAATCAAAGACCAAAAAATTCAATATTAAATCTCAACAAGAGGAGAAGGTTGATGAATTGAAAAACAGAGAATCTCTAAATGTAATGGAGAAAAAGTAATAGAAGAAAAACCTCATAGGTTGAAATTAACGAATCAAAACTTGAAAAGCAAGAGAAATCTGATACCATGATAACATCTGATTACGGAAGAGTGGAAATTTTATTTGTGGCCATTAATGAGAAATGTGATTTAGAAACTAAGAGACTAAAACAAATCAATTTGTACCAAATTCAACAGAGATTCCATAAAAGATGAACTAAAGAAATCAGATATGAAAATCAAAGGTAAAATCGAAGACCAAAAATTCAATAATTGACAGAAATTAAATCGAGGAGGAGATTAATGAAATGAAAAGAAGGAAGTCTCAAAAAAAAAAAAAAAAAAAAAAAAAAACAAACACGATGTCTAAAAAAAATGGAAAACAATAAATGTGAAAATCATTACAGACTCTAACGTATAGAAACCGAAAAATCTAAGAGTTGGTGTACCAATTTTTTACACCGTTATATTAGGATATTAGGGTCCCACTGGTGGTATAAAAAACCCACCCCTACCAATCTTGTGGTACATACCAATGCCACCTCATGGTCCTCCTTTGGTACACCAAAGATCGGTCCGCCCCTAGACGCTCACGTATAGAAACTGTAGTTATACAGTTGCACACACTTGGATAGAGCGTGTGAAAACACACTTAACCTGCACCCTCTTCTGTTATTGGACGACGACCAAAGGGAGGGGTCCATATGTGATGAAAAAAAACCAATGTTGTCCGTCACAGAGAATGTGCAAAAAAAAATGAAATTAGTTTTGTTGTTTTTCTAATTTCATGAAATTGAGGTTCATCTGGACATAATCAATCAATTTGTTCACAAACATATTTCAAATTCAACCAAATAAACATACTTTCAGTTCAAAACTCATATAATCATCCACTGAATCGATCAAATGATTCGGACTTTAAACAAATTGCACTAGCAGAGAAACGGGTGAAAAAGATGACGGTATCTGGGTATACGGGTCGGATTGGGGTCGAGCCTTTTTTCCACCCCGACGTTTGCACCCAAGTCATCGAGTTGATCGACTCAATGACCGAATCACTCACACACTCAACACAGAGAGGTAACACTCTTCTCAAAACAATGAAATCATCAAAATTTCTGCTTCTTTTTTAACTGACTCGGCATGACTAAGTAACCGAGTCAGACATAACTCAATGAAATCCTTTTTCTTCACACAAAAACCCAACTTGTTAACATGAAACCCTTCGATCTTAGCAATCCTTCATCCCTAAAATAATTAAAATTTAACAAATTTCAGCAAATCAATTTGAGTTGTGATTTAGTAGAACCCTTCAACTTTAGCAGTACCAATTGAAAACCCTTCAATTTCTGAACGACCCAAAATTCCTACCCTTTTCCACCCCAGTTGCACCCAACTCATGGATTTGACAGACTCAATTCCCGCATCACTTTCACACACTATTACAAAGAAGAACACATCTTCTCTCTATTCTTTCTCTTCATCTTCCATTTCTCAAAAAAAAAAAAAAAAAAAAAACTCAAGAGTCGTCTTGCTCAGATTTGGTCCTTTTGGACCAGATATGAGCAAGGATTCGTTTCCTTTTAAAGTTTTTGATAGTAGGTAATAGAATAAGATGTTTTTACATCATTTTTGGTGTCTTTTGACATATTTCTTCGTCGTTTTGGGGTGATTTTTCTTCGTCGTTGTGGGACGAGTTCTTCAAATTTTAATGGCTGGTTCGTGGCTTGATATTCTCGATTCAAAAACATCGAGGATTTATCATGACATCGCACATCCGTGTTCGTGTGGATCGACAATTTTATGGGCAAAGTACTCCTTTGTTTTAGGAGAATCTCTTATGGAAGAAGAATACAATCAGATTAAATGGTCGGAATATATTTTCGGATATATCATCATCTTTCCCTTATACATAAAGTTGTTTTGGGTATCTTTGCGGTTTATCGCTCTTTCTCTTCGCGATCTACTTGTAATTGATGTCCTTATTTGTATTAGGTTTTTTTGATTATCTCTTATTTTGATGTTTTTGTCATTCTTGTAAGCGAACATATAATCACTGTTTTGATTTGAATGAATTGAAATATGTTGATTGTCCAAAAAAAAAAAAAAACGAAAACATAAATTACTTATTCTTGACCGTACTCTTTAATTTTCAAATCATATTAGAACCAAAATGCAGACCATGCATGCGGCAAGTGGCGAGTGGGAATAAATCTACACGGGCTTGAATTTCTGAACACACGTGAATTGGCGAGAAAAATACTAGAGACTAGAGTAGATGTCCATTTCGAATTACATGTGAAAAAAAATACATTCATGCCAAGGGAAACTTTTTTTTTTATGCTATAAAGATGGAATTTTATTAATTGGTGATGGAAGAAATGTCTGACAATAAATACGACTCAATAAATTCAGGGGGACTATCTAACCTAACCAAACCCTGGAGACTTTTGTATACTCTTTGGATTAATTTTTGGTTTTCCCTATTTCCTATCCCTTCACAATTTCTAAAATCAATTTACTTTTCAATTCTGGTTTTTCCTATGTACCACTCATGAAAGTCAATTTTTTTCATGACCATGACTATTATCATTTTTCTTCTTCTTGGTCGATCCTCATTTTCATTAAACAAAACTAAAAGCTATCATGTTAAAAACCCTAGGTTGAATTTCTAATTTCCTCTTTTTTTGGTCCATTAATTTGTTAATTGGCAACTGATCAGTAAATCATTATTATGGAAGAATCTATAATTGAAAATTTAGAAAAAAAAAATCTCTAACCTAAATCCTTTATCTCTACCAAAACGTACATGCTATTCAAATCACACAATCAACAGTATACAGTAGTTTTATTAGCACTAATGGGAATTAAGTCCATCTTATAATAAGTCGTTCATATCCAACAAATACAATCAAATATTAGTCAATCCCGTTTCAAAGACTAGTTCTTCCTGCAACGGGAAAAAATCCAATTTGAACAACAATTGGATTATACAATCACACTTCTACCAAACTACATATTACGTTTGGATTATACACTTTTTCTTTGGATTTGATTTTTGCTTAAACAATTACTTGTTTTCCTGGAGGCATCTCGGACATTAGACCAACAATCAAAAAAGAAGAAGGATTCACGTCGGTGTTTGTTAGGAAAGAAGGGTTGGCGACGGTGGTGATGGGAAAGGAAGAAGATGAAATATTTTTAGTGATGGTAAATTGTAGCGTGTAAAAGTCAAAACATATAAAGATAGGATTTAGTACTTTACAAAATTTAGATGGGTGGTACATAAGAAAACATGGGATGGGAATTAATTTGGATAGGAAATAGGAAAAGTGGGGATAGGATATAGGGAAAACCTTTTCAAGTTAAGAAAATATCTCTATAGTTTAGACAATGTTCGTCGATCTGCCTTCCATATTGGCATGGTGGTCATCAGTGATAACACATTATGGAATCTAGAGATGCAAGTTCTTTTGAACACATTTTTCCTTTTAGGTGACCTTGCAAAAGGGTCCGCGATGACCCTCTCGGATGTTCCTTCTGACTAGTCAAACCCAACTCTAGATGTTGAGACCGAACTCTAGAAGAAGTTGAACCGAGAAAAGCTTCAGCCGGTCAGTTTAGACTCTTCAAGTGTGAGAGTCTCGAACCCAAACCTATAAAGGAAGCAATGAAAAGCTCCTTCAGGGAAGAAGCTTTCCTAATGAGAGGATTCCATTCAAGATAACGACACTTGGGAAACCTCCCGGTGTTTAGGGTGCAAATGGGTCTTTAAAAGAAAGCACCGAGATGGGACATTTTTACATGGTGAATTGAATTGGAACAACTTTGAAAGGTTTTGTTGTGAAAGGTTTAGAAGATAAAGTATGCAAATTGAAAAAATCAGTCAAACAAAATGAAAAATGATGACTAATGGCTTTCAATTAATGAATCTGATAAATGTGTTTATATTAAATCAGTGGGATAACCATGTTATTGTGTGCCTGTATGTTGATGATATGCTCATATTAGGCAAGAACCTTGAAATCATTAATGCCACTCATTGAATCTAAAACTTTGACATGAAAGGAATATATAATCTTAGGGAAAAAGCTTCTAAAGATATCCGAAGAGTCTTAGTCAATCTCAAGGTTTGCCACTTGCAACTCCCGGGAGAATCTTTGAAAATAGTTCTACTTGCACTGGGAGAGGAACTTTGGAGTCCAGTTTATAGCTTGGATAAAGTAGACTGATGGATACGAGGTAAAATTTTGAAGACATCATCTTTTTTCACCAGCTTCTGAGAAGAAAGTTAGTTTTCAAGCAGCCATCTTGCAACATTATGTGTAAGGTTTCTTGCTTTGAATATTCTTTGATTTTTCGACTACATGTTTTTGTGTCTTCTAAAATTCATGTGCAGAAATGTTTTGACAGCAAAATGTGGTGTTGTTTGGTTTCTTCGTCTAATTTTGATGGCCTCCACTGCTACAGCAGAATAATCTAGTCTATCCTACACTGCACATCATTAGCTGCGGAATTTTGAAGAAGAAAAAGTCAATAAGACTTATCGTCATGGGACAAACTGAAGTAGTTTTTCTTCATAGTCTTCTCCAAAAGAAAAATATATGCTTGTCTTATCTGTTCATTACTTAAAAATGTGAAAACTAGCGTTCTACAGTGGTACGAACATACGAAATACATTCAATGTTTCATGGGTTTGAGCAAGTTACATCAAAGATTGTTGCCTTGGCAAAATCAGGTAAAATCACTTTGGCACGAAAGTTGTTCGATGAAATGCATCACATCAAAGACACAATAGCTTGGAATGCAATGCTAACTAGTTATTCTAAATCGGGTCTTTATCAAGATGCTTTAAGTTTATTTTCCGAAATGAGATTTTCTGACACTCCACTGGACGATTTCACTATTACGTCTGCTTTGAGTGCATGTGCTGATTTGGGGGATTTCTATCATGGAAGCAAAATTCATGGGCTTGTTGTTAGGTCTGGATTCCAATCTTCATTACCTGTGTGTAATTGTCTCATTGATATGTACGGGAAATGTTTGGTTCCTTTGAATGCGTGTAGAATGTTTGAAGAAATCACTTGTCAAAATGACGTTTCTTGGTGTTCTCTATTGTTTGCTTATGTGAAAAGTGGGGAATTGGATAGAGGGCAGTGGGTTTTCGATAATATGCCAAATCATGTAGAATTTGCATGGAACATACTTATTGCTGGTTATTCTCGAACTGGGAAGTTTGAGTTATGTTTGCAGCTGTTTAGAAATATGAGAAAAACGGCATCCAAGCCTGATCTTTGGACGTTTACTGCACTTATGAACGCTTGTGCTGAATTACCCAATTCATACTATGGTCGAATGATCCATGGGTGCATTGCGAAGGCCAGATGGATATCTGAAGTTGAAGTTAACAACTCCATATTAAGTTTTTATGCTAAACTAGGCTGCTGTGAAGATGCAGTTAAGATCTTTGAGTCAATAGAATCCCATACCCAGGTTTCTTGGAATGCAATGATTGATGCTCATATAAAAGTTGGAGATGTTCATGAAGCTCTTGCTGTGTTTCATCAAGCACCAGAGAAAAATCTTGTTTCGTGGACTACTATGATTACTGGGTATGCAAAAAGTGGCTATGTGGAGAAGGCTCTTAGTTTCTTAGTTGACATGACAAGAAACCTTCTTCGGCCTGATGAATTTACTTTTGGAGCTGTTCTTCATGGATGTTCTAACTTGGCCTTTGAAGGACCTGGTAAGGTTATTCATGGTTGTATAATTCGATATGGATTTTGTTCACATGCTTATGTTGGAAATAGCTTAGTTAACATGTATGCAAAGTGCGGAGACATAGACGGATCAACTCGTGCATTCAGTGATATTCTCGATAAGGATTTAGTTACATGGAATACAATGTTGCTCGGATTAGGGTTACACGGACGAGTTATTGAAGCTTTGAGATTTTACGAGGAGATGTTAGAATCGAGAATGATGCCTGATAAAGTAACATTCATTGGAATGTTGATGACTTGTAGTCATTCAGGTTTTATAGAAAAAGGCCAAGCGATTTTTGAATCCATGGAGTCAATTTATGGAGTTGCTCATGAAGCTGATCACGTAGCTTGCATGGTCGACTTGCTCGGAAGAGGTGGTTACTTACAACAAGCCAAAGAATTGGTTGAAGAGCACTCTGACAAACTTAAGACCCGTTCAAACGAGACTCTGCTTGGTGCTTGTGCCGCACATGGTCAAATTGGACTTGGAGTATCACTTGGGGAGGATTTGAGGAGTTTGAAACCAAAGAGAAATTGGGTATGTGTTGTTGTCAAATTTGTATTGTGCAAATGGGCTATGGAAAGAAGCAGAGAAGATAAGAAAATAATGTTGGAACGAGGAGTGAAAAATCTCCTGGTTGTAGTTGGATTGAAATGAAAACGAAGTTATGGTGTTTGTTGCAGGGGATGAATCTAAAAACCCCGAAATGGATGAAATGTATCAGATGTTAAGAGTTCTAGACTCTGATATGCGAAATCCTAGTTATTTTTGTATTGAGGATTATAACACTTCTCATCGTTGTTGAAATCCACAACCGAAACTATGGAGTGGGAAGACGATGACAAATCCAACAGGTTTCATGATAAAGTTACAACAGAGTTGGAATGTACGTGGATTCTTTTAAAAGTGCGTTCCTTTCTGTAAACACAATCTCTAATCCGTTGCTTCAGTTTTATATCTGAGATGATCTATGTGAATGCACATTTTCAGAGATGGGAAGAGAGGAACTATCTCACGATCTTGTTGCTGAGGTTGCTGCAGTGTTGAAAGATTTTGATTGCATTGTTGCTGGTCCAGATCTGGGAAGGGATCCACATTCTTCTGGTGAGAGCTCTTAAGATCTCTTGCTTTACAGACACTTCCTTTTGTAGAGTTTTTATTGGATTTTCCTTGCTGTATTTTTCAGTTGGACTAGTGTGATTGTATTTCTTAAGTTCCAGTCTATCAGATCCAACTCTGTGTGAGACATCATAATCCATTTTTTGTGCCTTCGTAAAACTAATGCCAAGAGTTGTTATGTTTTCATTTGTTCTGCTTCAGCTTAAGTATGTTCTGTAAAATGGACGACAACCTAAAAAAGGTATTCCATAACACTCATAGTGCAAACATTAAGATCGCAAACCGTTTACATGTCCTGTTTGTCATGGATGGGGTATGATATGCAGAAGTCAACCAGTATCGCTTTAATAACTTCTGCTCCTTTTTAATTTTGTTTTTCAATGCAGTGTCTTACTTATATATCTTTTAAGGCGCCGTCTTACTTTTTGCATGACTTTTTCATTCTACTTATATTCTTGATTTGGTGAGGGTATTTCTTGGCTGTTCTTTACTCCAAATGTACACCAAGTATACACGTCCTGTTCAGAGAGAGTTTTGGATGCTGAAGGAAACAATCAGGATGCTTCTGAGGATTATCGGGTACGTTTTACACCAATGATGTTCTTGTTGTTGTGTACTGGTTTCTGCGAATAACAATTTGTTAGTTTTGGTTGGTTCTGTGGTATGTTGAACTATCGTGATGAGATGCTATCACTGGCCGAAGGGCCTGCAAGTTATTAGTAACATATTTATCAAAATTATTCAATTAAGATGACTCCGCTTGACCTTAATGAAATTCTGAATTCTTTCTAAAAAGGGAAATTTGATGATGTAGTTGTTTATAAAGCTGGGAGAGATGTCATGTATATATCACTTACATGCCATCTCTGGCATGAGTTGGGGGGTTTACAACTCGATACCAGTTCAAATCCAATACTTCCTGAATTAGATGACATATAAATGTATATGGGTTGTGCATTTGGGTGATGCCATGATGGTAGGAAGCAAAGAAGGTACGGAAGATGAAAAAAAAACACCGGAATGAGAAGTGATATAAAGTCAGTGGTTTATTGTTGGGGTTAAAATGAAAATAAAGTTCATGTATTTTGTTACTGAAATGTGAATTGTGAAAGCTACTGAATTTCCAAGAATTTGATATTACCAAATCTGTGTTGACATGATAATAAATCTGCTTCTTTGCATATATTTGATATATTTGATATACACAACTGAAACTGAAAGTAGAATGTTTTCCAGGACAAGGGCATGAAACAGATTAAGTTTTACTCTAATATTCACTGACCATGAAATTGGTCCTTATCAATCAGTTTTATGTCTAAAATTTACCAAAACAAAGAAATTGATCAAATATGCATGCTTAAACGTTTTCTATGAAAATAAACTTAAAATTAAGCTAATAAAGAAACAAAAGTACTAGTAGTAATCAGACGTTGTTCAAAGGGACCAGCTGTTTTGATTTAGAGGAAGTTGAAAAAATTGTGGATTAATCCACACTCCCTTGTTATGGCGGATATCCACACTTTCCTCTTCAACAACCTTGATCACCTGGTTACTTAAGCATGTATTATGTTCGCCTATTATCTCCGTCCCACAAATTGTAAGAGAATCACCTTTTTTCAACCCCAATTTTCGTTTCAGTTCAATTTTTGGATCACTATCATTCCATGGTACAGGAGAAGACCCAGGTGTGTTACTGGATACGAAGACGCGGTGCATCCATCTCTTTTCTTCAACAGAGAAAATAACATTACGGGTTTTTGACACCAAATTTAATTCACCACCACTGCAAAATTCACCACTACTGCAAAATGTCATGAATTTAAAATTCGGGTCTGGTTCGTAAATAGTCTCTTCATACTGAACCCATTCATTAGATCCTCTTCGAAGAACATTTAACACCAACTGGGTACTACTAGTTCTGGTGCCAATAAAAACCATGCAGTCTGGAGATATAGGAGTTGATGAAAATGTTGCAGTATGATCATCAAACAATTGCTGAGTAGGAAACTTTGGAAGCTCTATTTTTGCATGGGAGAAAGGACGGTAGAAGAACAGCGATTCATTTCGGTATAGAAGAATCTAGTTCCGGCATGCGAATATTATAAACTTTATCTGATAAAGAATCAAGTAAAGAACAGTGTGAACCGTTACCATAGAGTAGAAACCAAGGTTTGGTATCAATTTCTGACTGAAGGTCTGCTGAAGCTTCTGAAGAAGCTAAGCGCCACGGTTGACATACACCACGAAAACTAAGATGCTCGAGCAAGCCTAATTTACCGGCAATTTCCAAAAGAAGTTCGGGAGGAAGGTCGGACCAAGGTATGTTATTCAAATTGTTAATGGCTTGTGTACGTAAGCAGATTATACCCTCTTCAGTCATCTCGTTCTTCGCCACTATTTCACTGAGGTAAATGATAAAAAAATGTGCAACCAGAAAAATATATAGAAGATCAAAAACTGAAAGTAAATTTGAAAAAGAATAGTAATTCGGGAGAATATGAATCTAGCATTCTATAGAAAAGAAAGGACTAGTCCCCATCAAATCTCTCTATATGCAAATATAATGGATTAAACATTAATGTCTCTAAGAATTCCCTGTTAGGATGAATCGTTATCTCGAATAGACACTTAAAAACACTTCATACATGTAGGTTGTAGATGTAGAAAATCCTACCACTACATCCAAAGAATCTCAAAACATGCATAAAGAAGTCAAACAAAGAAGAGAGGTAGAAGAACACAAGATATACGTGGTTCGGCATGGTTACCAACGTCCACGGGATGAAAGGATGATCTTATTACTTGTTTCACGACTACAAGTTATGTGTTTTCTCTCTATACTCTTGGTATGCTCTCTTCCTCACTTCCCACTTACCTCTCTAGCTCTCTACATGATTTATATTTATAGCTATAAAACGGTGATACAACGATATTACAGTGTTGGGCCTAATTCAAACTTCCTTGATGTTCTTCTCGGGTGTCTACCCGATGCTTCACCCGATCTTCCCTCTCGCTTGAGTCGAAGCATCCGGCCGAGTGGTAACGTCATCCGATATCGCTTGTTAGGTGGAGGTGATCGACGTCGCCTTTTAGATTCCCGCCGAGTCCTACTTTGACCGAGTCTTCCTTATCTCTTCACCAACTTTGTTGCATTAATTGCCCTCGAACTCGACGAGCATCACATCGCAGCTTTTTCCCCATCATGTCGGCCTTTCGAGTTGTCTCATTCCTCTTTCCTCGTGCCTGTGCCTAGTGAGGTGATTCGGTGCTTCTAGCATTCGTCTCGCCCGGTACGCCCTTGGTCGGAGATGGTTCCACCTAGCTCCATGGATTATTTACACCTACATTTATGCCCCTTCTTCCACTCGTGTGATCGACACGTGGGGAAGAAACCGCCTCGCCTTCCCACGTCCTCGGCCATGCCGGGTTTTCCGCCATCTTCGTTCCTCACTTCCTTCGTGCGTTGCAACCGGTTTACCTTCCTCGCTTGTTACCATCGGAGAGGTTTATAAACCCGATTCTAAAACCTCATTCCCCTTTACTTTTCCTTTACCATTTTCCTCCTTCTCTCCGTTCTTTGTCTTCTTTTCCTTCATTATCATCAGTTATTTTTTCCACAGGTTTCTTTCCTTTCTTCTCCATCGTTCTGCATCTTCCTTGTTTCCGTCACCGCTGCAACTTCCGATTCCGGCTGTATTTTTGCCCCTCCTGTCGTTTCTTCTACTAACTTTCATGGCGTCTTCAACTCCTTCGATGACGGAAAAAGGTGCGTGAGTTATGTGTTTTCTGATGAAGACGGCGTATCACTTGATTCCCTGTTTGTTATAGAGAGTCCTTCCAAGTATGATTATCGTGCTCTAGATTCTATCTTTCCTGATAATCCTTCTTCGTTTTGTTGTAGGCCGACAAGAGAACCGCTAAGGACTTGTCGGATGAGCAATTCGTTCAACGGTTAAAGATGAGTTCGACCTCCATGGGTATGACGTCGAGGCTCTTGTCGAGGCCAAAAGGTGTTACGAAAAAGATGATGTTTTGAGATTTCCTCATTCGGCCGAGGCGACCATTGTCACCGGGGGCCAGCCAGAGCTCTGGGCTGCGTTTCCATTTGTATGATCTTAGCCGCCCATTCGCAGTACGAGGCCCTTTCTAAGATTCGCCCGTCCCGCGCCTTGGCTCGGTGGAATGGCAACACTTTCGTATTCCCGTCCGAGTGGGAGAAGCGTAGCCGAGGCGAGTGTGCTCCTACTACTTGGTCTACTTACGATCCTTCCCAAGCGGCGACTATACTCCCCCGCCAGTTTTTTCGATAATTATCGGAACAGGACCACTACCAATGGCGATCTTGCCGGTTTTGTTGCCAGCCCTCATCGCCATAAGACTCTTCCCGAAGGTGTCAGGAGACTTCTATTGGATGAGGATCCCGAGGGAAAGAGTTCCAATAAGCATGCCCGTCATACTAATGACGCGGCTTGGGATCGGGTTCCATTGGCTATTTCTGGCCCTCTTCTGAGTGGCAAATTTCCTCCTCCGACCGAGTTTTATCCTTTCTGGGTGGTCAATATCGATCGGGTAAGTGTATTTCCCTGTCTTTTTAGCTTGATCGATTGGCTCGGGCGACTCGTGGGGTGATGTTTTAATTTTGGTGTTTTTCGGACTAAGTCCGGTGGTGTTCCTACTGAGCCTCTTGTTCATCTAAGAGAGATAGAATTGCAGGAGCCGAGGAGGAGACAGGGGGAAGGTAACAAATATACTCATTTTTTATTTGACGTACATGTACGTGCCCCTATTTGTTGCCTTGCATGGTTCTGACATCGGCTCATGTGCAGAAGCTGAGAGTTGACAAGGATGGTGGTGCTTCGGCAAGGGATGGTGAGGATCCCGATGATCGTCGCCTTTATCACATTTCCCGAGGAAGTCGCCTCGTAAGTCTTCGATGTTTCGTCTACCCTTGTAGGTGGAAAGCCCAAAGGGAGGGCAAGGAACTCAAGGATGATGTACCTGCCCTGAGAGACCGTGCCCGGGAGATAACTAATGAAGGGATTGTTCTCACTGCCGATGGCGTTGTGTATCTAGGTGTCTCGATGGTGATGATGATGATGGTCTTTTTGATGAGGAGGATGATATCGTCGGTAATGAAGAGGAGTCGGGACAGGCAGAGAAGTTTGGGTGGTGGTGGAAACC
Organism: Papaver armeniacum; assembly: GCA_023531295.1. Taxonomy (NCBI): domain Eukaryota; kingdom Viridiplantae; phylum Streptophyta; class Magnoliopsida; order Ranunculales; family Papaveraceae; genus Papaver; species Papaver armeniacum. Next base: position 139,051 of record JAJJWW010016811.1, read on the forward strand.
TTGTGGGAAATCGTGATGTAGAGAATGTTCTTTGTCGGAGGCGAGTTGTTTCGGAGCCTCTTCTTCCGTGGTTCCTAATTCAGGCAGCAGTACCTCCTTCACTGTTTCAGGTCCTATGTGCAACTCTCTTGGGGCCCTTATTTCTCCGGATTTTGCCTCTCTGTCCGATGAGGAGAAGATCAATGTTGTTTCATTGTATGAAGCTGGTCTGAAAAGTACCTTTGATTTGCTGGTGAGTTGAGTTGTTCGGAAGACGCCCTCGTGTTTTGTGTTATGTGCTGACCATGATGGTGTTTGTAGGATATCAACCGCTCGTTGTTGAATGCTGCCATCCAACGCAGGGAGGTCTCCGAGAGGGAGGGTCTTCGTCTCTTGTTACAGCAGGAACGTGAACGATCTCGGAAGTTGGAGAAGGAGTTGGCCGAGGCCCAAGGTATTTATTTTACTTTCAACTAGTTATGATTGATCTTGTAGTGCCAATATCCCGAGCTTAGTACTCCCGCCTAGCCGAATCTTCTAGTGCGGAGGGGCCGACGCTGCCACGAGGTGTCGTTTGTTGAAAAGGGAAGTGAACATAGAACGGGATCACGTTTCGAACTTGCAACAGAGAATAGTTAACAAGGATGCTAAGATCGATCGTTTAGAGACCGATATTCAAGATCTTCTACCCAAACCGCATCGCTACGAGACTTTTGAGTATGTCCCGAGGAAATTGATAATCTTAGGGCGAACTTAGCTCGGTTCCAAGGTATAGCCGCCGATAAAACATTGTTGGCCGACAACTTAGAGAGTCAATGTGGTCGTTTTGAGACTTGAGTTCGAGATTTGCATGCGGATCGTCTTCGGATCTTGGGGAGAGGGATGTTGCCGAGAAGTGTAGCCGAGAATCCCTTGAGAAGCTTAACGAATCCAAAAAGGTTTCTGAGGAGTTGGAGTGGGTTCGCTCTCAATTATCAGGTTTGCAGATAGCCCACTCCCGGCAGAGGGCCGAATGGAGTGATCACAAGAAGTACTGCCCCACTAATGAATTTAATAACAGCGATATCTAGAGCTTTCTTCAAAGATGTCTTCTCTCGAGTGTAGCTTTGTCCGAGTCCAAGAGACCATTAGAGTAGTTGCCTTTGTTGGAAGGTGGTGTGCCTCGTGTTGTGATTTTCTTGTCATTGTCTTAGTGTTGTTATTGTGTGACCGACCGTCCTTGTTGTTTTGGCGGCCCGAGCGGAAGAAGGCGGCGTCGTTGGAAAGAGAATGCCCGATTGAAAGGGAGGGAGGCTCAATTGCTCGAGCGGTGGCCACCGCCGAAGCGGCGTCCGGTGCCTGGCACATAATCTTATCGCTGAAAAGGCGAAGTTTAATGATAAACTCGTCTCAAGGTTAAAGCCGGTGTGAAGGCAAGTGCTTGATAAGAGCGGGCGATGTTACCGCTAAGAAGGCGATTCGGGGCCTGTTCCTTTAAGGAGTGAACGTGTATTTTGCAGCATTTGCGTCGCTTTCTTACCCTTTCCCTTGGGTTGTAATCCGCTCGAACACCTTTAATTTCTCGTAAACTATTTAATGGGGTCTTTGCGTCGCCGATTTGGTTGTTTCTCTTGCTACCGACGCTATTATGCATGTTCATGTTCTTATTTATGTTGTGACGATGTGTGGTTTATTTTCGCGACCTTGTTATGTATGCCTGCATGAATAGATAGGTTAATCATAAATGTCGTTTCTGTCGAACACACTCAACAAGGAGGATCATTGGGCCCAATGCCATGTCCCGATTGAGGTATCTCATCACCGTCTTTCAAGATCTAGTGGAAGGGTAGTTGGTCTTTCCTAATTTCTATGGGATCGATATCCCAAGAAGTTATCGATTAACCTTCTTGGGCAAGTGATTTCGCCACTTGCGAGGGGAGCAATGTTGATCACTTTCGATCGTCGAGTACTCATGCCTCGACAATCGCCACCGGTTTCCAACCGCCGGTGGCCCTTGGACTACCTCGGCACTTGCACACTGCCATCGCCCGAGTTCGAATAGTCCGTCTTAGTGTAAGTCGCCCCGCACTTGCACAATGCCATCGCCAGGGTTCGAAACGACCATTCGTACGCACTTGTCATATTTCCAACCCCACGTGGCCTTTCACGGAAATAAATGACAAGATATCATACCCGGTTTTATGGATGATATAGCTTTAGTCGCGTAGCATTCCACCGGGTCGTGGCTCGTGTGTTCCGTCCGGTTTAGTATCTTGTATGCCCCTTCACCGACCTTCTCGACAATGGTGTAGGGTCCTCCCCATCGTGGTGCTAGTTTTCCGCCTTTTTTATCACGTTCATAATCGGGTAAATGCTTTAGTACCAACTGTCCCGGTTGAAATTCTCCTGGTCGAACCCGTTTGTTGTATTCGCTGGATTCTTCGTTGATAATTTTCCATTTTCTGCAGGCCATCTCTCTTGTTTCTTCTAGATCGTCGAGTTTAGCTTAGTGATAAGATCTCGCCGAGATGTTTCGCCTTCATGCTTCGGTCCTTGTGGTGGGTATCATCGCCTCGTGGGAAGGATGGCTTCGGTCCCATATGTTAACATGAAAGGCGATAATCCGTTGCCTCTCTGCGGGTTGTCCTATATGCCCACAAAACGTTGTAGAGTTCTTCGCACCATTCTCCATATTCCCCGTCGAGCTTCTTCTTCATGTTATCGGCGATAGTCTTGTTTGTGATCTCGCTGTCCATTGCTTTGGGGTACAATGGCGTAGACTTGCTCTTTCGGATGTTGTAAGTGTTGAATAGCAGTGTCGATGTTCTTGCCTTGTAATTGTTTCCCGTTGTCGAGACGATTGTCGCTAGGAACTCCAAAGCGGCATATGATGTGTTCCCGGATGAATCGGAAAACATCTTTATCCCATATGTGTTTCAATGGGGCGGCCTCAACCCACTTGGTAAAGTAGTCGGTGGCTACAATTAAGTACTTCCTCTTGTCCCGATCCGACGTGTAATGGTCCCACGATATCGATCCCCATTTAGCGAAGGGCAGGGGGCGATAACGGAGTTTAATGTTACCGCCGGTGCATGTATCTTCTTTCCAAATTTTTGGCATTCGTCGCGGACGAGGGACATATGCCTCGCGTCCTCGTTCATGTATGGCCAGTATCCCATGGTTTTAGCTCGTGCCGCTAGGCTACGACCCGAGCCGTGGTTTCATGCACCCCCATAGTGTAATTCGTTGAGGATCGTGTGCCCCTCCTCTTTACTCATGCATCTTAGCAATGGCCCTAGATATGACTTTCTCAGTATAGGGTGCCGTCTCGAAGTTAAAGACGCAGCGGCTTTGCTCTTGATCTTGTTGATCTCGGGTCGCCCCTTGGGTAACTTTCCTGTTTCGAGGTATTCATGAATCGGTTTGCTCCAATCATCAGCCCGATATTGATCAGTAGTGGTTGCCGCGACACGTGCGCCCGATATCCATGGTCTCGGGCATCAAGGCATTAAGACCCTCATAACTCGATGCCTTCAACGCTGAATCTGGTCAACATGGAAGCAATATATGCCGGGCGTCCGAGTGGCGATTATCCTTTCTACGGATATGCCGAAACTTGATGCTCTGTATCTGGCCGATGTAGAATTGGACGAGCTCCCATTTACGTAGTAGAGGGTCATGTATGGCGTATTGCCCACATTGATTTGTCGGACAACTAGTGGAGTCGCTCGTAAGCCGTACTCTTGGATTCCCATCTCCACTATCAAGCGCAAAGCATGTACTACCGCCTCGTGATTCTCGTGACATTGTTAGTTGCTTTAAACTCGAGCCTAAAGGAGTGGACCATCTTTTTCCCCTTTGGCGTCGTGAAGACCAATCCCAAACCCGACCCATCTTTATTGGATGACCCATCCACGAAAACCTCCCATCGTGTCGGGCTGCATGACTCGAGCAGTGTCTGGACGGTCTTCTCGGTCTTCCTCCATTCGGTATGTCTTCTACTTCGTCTTCGTCGCCGAGGGGAAGTCCGCCAGAAATCGATCCAACTGCACTGTGCTTTTACCCACTGTTCTCATCTCAGAAACGATGTCGAATCCGCTTTATTTGCGCACTCCCACTTGGAGATCCGTCCCGACTCCGTTGCATTGTCGAGTACTGACTCTATGGAAGACTTTGTAAGCACCCGAATCTTGTGGGTTTGGAAATATGTCCGAAGCTTATGTGTTGCAAACACTAGTGCTAATATTAGTTGCTCGATCCCGGTGTAGTTTCCGGGCTGGACTCATGGTCTTGCTTATGAAATACAAGCTTTTTTCCCCCCGTTCTTGACTAGAACGGCGCCGATGGCGTGACCGGGTTGCCCCCAAGATATAGTGTTAGATGTCCTCGGGCTCGGGTCTGAATAGCATTCCGGTAGACTCGCGAGATGTTGCTTGATTTTTTGAAACGCTTCTTCACACTCCTCGGTCCATTTAAACTTCTCTCCTTTTCGTAACGTCCCGAAGAAGTCCTTGCACTTGTCGGATGACCGAGATGAATCGCCCTAAGGCCGCCAAGTTCCCATTCAATCGTTGCACGTCTTTAACCGTTGCTGTGCGACGACACATTTCCACGACGGATCCGCCTCACCCACCCGTTCCGCGCCCGCATCGACTTGCCTGTCAAGTTCTAAGGGCCGAGAAATTTGTTTGCCCGCCGATTGTTATCGGCCTCTTATGATTGCTATAAGGTCTCTTTCTCGCCGGCTTCATAGGTAGCGATGGCTTGTGACGTTACCCTTTCAAGACTCTCTCCCGCCTTATTTTCTTAGACTTCTTCTTTTCTTGACGTTCCTCGACCGCCTCTCCTCATTCTGCCGGGTCGCCTATCTCGCACGCACTTGCTGCCTGGGACGCCTAGCACCTCCACCACTCCTCGATACGATGGGAACCGCAATCTTTGATGATAGGCCGAGGCGACTCCTTTAATTCCCGCAAGCTGGGCCGACCCTGAGATCGCCGTATGGTGACACAACATCAACCACGCAGAAGGTGGTGAGTGTGTCAGGAATCCCTCTCCGTCCGAGGGCTCGGAGGGTGACTTCTCCCTTTGGTACCGTCACCGACGTTGAAGCCGTAAATTCGATAGGGTGACGGGATCAGGATGTCATCGGACAATTCCATCCTCTTGAAAGTGTCATAGAACAGGACTTCGACTGAGCTGACGTTGTCCATTAATATCCTGCGGATGCCCCATTCCTCGATCAGCAGAGTTATTACTAAGGGATCCCCGTGGTCCTAGCCATTCAACGGGACATCTTTCGCCGAGAAGGTGATCGGCCGCATCATCCACGGTTCCATGGGCGTGGTCTTGGCCACACCGAGGATTTCTTTGCCCGATCGATCTCTTTTATGAATTCTCGAGGTGATACCGGTTCCAAGTCGTATCCTTGAGTCGCCGAGTGCGATATGGTGTTGCAGTGAACCGGGTGCCACGACAATTCTTATTTGGTGCACCGGGACGTCGGGCTCGGCAGGGTTAGGTGTCGGCGATGTCTTGACGAAGTGCCGTAAATATCCATCTCGGATTAGGTGCTGGACGATGTCTTTCACTTCCCTACAATCATTAGTTGAATGGCCGCTGAACTGGTGGTAATGGCAAAACTCAGGTGGTTCCTTGTTTCGTCGAACCAATCCCCCGAGTCTTGGGGTATCGGATATCATTCCTCTTCTCGAATTCTTTGAATATCTCTTCTAGCGGTGCATTTAGCGGGGTATATGATCTAGGTTCGTGGCGGGGCTTCTTTCTTTTCTCGACCCAAACTTTTTTGTTCTCCCCATGATGCTGCGTGCTCGGACTTTTCTCAGATCGCTTCATGGCTTCTCGCGGGGTCGCCTCTACCGTGGCGCTTGTCTCTTGTACTCCTCTGTTTTGTGCTCCTTCCCGAATCTCCTCTAGGGCGATGTAGTGCTCTTGCATTTTCTGGGATCTCTCTTAACGTCTTAGGCTTCTCTGTGTACATTGCTACCCAGATGGGATCTGATTTCCCTAATGAATTCTCGAAGCCGAATATCTGCTGGTCGACCGGTACCTTTCCAATGTCCGTACACAACTTTCTCCATCTGTCCGTTAGAGAGCGCAGCGGTTCCCTGAATCTCCGTGCAAGTGTGAACAGCTTATTGACTCTGGGCCGGGCTATTCTGTTATGCATGTAAGTCTCGAGAAAAGGTTTCCACTGGGTCGTATAGCTTCCAACGGATTCATCAGGCGGGTGTAAAACCAACTCTTTGCCTCGCCCTCCAAACTCTTAGGGAAAAATTTGCACATGACCACATCATAATTCTTCCATTGCAACAAGGATATTCCGTACATTTTGATGTGCTCTCCGCATCGCCGTGCCGTCAAACCTAGACGGGGAAGACCGGTAACGTGCACTTGGGCGGGAATGGAGTTCGATCCAATTCCTTAGTAAACGGCGTCTTCCGGGCTTCACCGATTACTTACGCTAGCTTGTCGTCCACCGCTGTTCCATGTCAGTTTTTTTGACCATTTGCTCGAGTTGTTCGATCTTTTGTTTGGTTGTCGCGTCCATACCCTCACTGGTTGCTTCTTCCTCGGTCGAAGAATCTTCGGCTGGCCCATACCCTCCTCTCGGCCGATTAGGGCGGGCATGCGTTCTCGGCTTGGGAGGGGTGGGGTGTTCCTCGACGATGAGTGTGGTTGCTAGAGGCGCCTCGGCTCGATGATCCTCTCGACCCGTTCTCTGTTACGGAGTTGGTAGTTTTCATGTTCTAAAGCTAGGTTTCTCCTTTGCAGTTCTCTCATTAGGTCTTCTTGCCTTCTTTGGCTCGCCAATATGGCGAGTAACATTGGGTCGGTGCTTTCATGGCTAGAGTGGCCATTCGCTTGGTGCCCTGTTATATTACGAGGTGCAGTCGGGGGTCTCGTCGAGAGAACGACATGGGGGATGATTGGAGCTACGGGATAGGCAGCCGCTGTCGGGGGGATGTCCCGGTTGTGGTCGCCCCTTGCCAAGTGTACTCGCCTAAGCCTCTCTCCCTCTAGCTCTAGCTGGTGTTCTATCGGTTGTCTTTCTCTCCCTCGTTCCTCCTGTATCGTCTGCACTTCCTCTTCCTCCTCGGTATCCGATGCAGTTCTTCCGTCTTCCATGTTGTCCTAATTCCCTTGCCCTACCTGGCCCGGGTTAATCCTCATCATCCCGGGTGGAAGATCGTCGTCTCGGCCCAAATCGACCTCCCGCCGGAGTAGTCATGCCTTTGATTAATACCTGAGTCTCACCCTGGTTGTTTGGCCGATGATCTTCGTGTCGAGAATCCGTGAGTCCTTCTTGCACACTAGATCCCGCTGTGATTCGGTTCCTCAGGATCCTGCTCGTCCTGGAGGTGCTCGCCATTACCTTCGATATCGTCCTCGTTCCTCGGCTCGCCTGCCCGTTCGTACCTACGTCAGCAAAATACACATCACTTACTTGAACCGCTTTGAAAAGGTTAAGGATATAGTCTGTGAGTTCGTGAGGTGCAAGGTGGGAAAAGTTCTTATAGTACACTTCCATTTACGCTAGCGTGTTGGTCTCAACAGTCAAATTGTTTTGGCCGTAAAGGACAATCTTTGAAAAGATGTCTCGACACATCGCTTTCGGTACTTTCCCTATGCATTAATCATTATTTGTCCTAACATTCCCAGCGCCAGAAGTCATTAATCACCCGTACATTAAATCGGAAGATTTCTTTCTTGGCGACGATGGATAGTAATGACAACCCTCAACAGCTGCTGTGCTGATGGCCTTCCTATACAAGTTGCCGGAATTCCCTGGAGACGGTTGAACCATGGGATTTCTACAGTTTTCTACTGATACTGTGAAGCTTCTAGTGTAGGATCAAAATGAGATTCGCCTAATGAACCGCTCACTATAATCCTTCCAGCCATGGTTTCCGAAAACTAGACTCAATGATTCTGAGCTAGTCTTGCTTCCACCACTATTGTGCTTTGTATAATTTGTTAAAAAGAAGGGTTTAAACGGCTGTTTATGGGTAAAAATCATTTCTGCTGATTTGGTAAATGTGGTAGGTTAGTGAGAAACTGGTTCAAACCCTAAACAAATGTGCTGCACGTGAGCACTTTATAGATTCGAGAGATCAACTGTACAAGTCCGGCCTAAACCAAGAAATGGCCGTTCAGGACTTGCTTCGGTCACAAAGTGGAGGAGAAGGGTTGATTTGGGGAGGAAGCAGAGAAAGGTGTTGAGGAGAGTAGTATCTCGACTTGTATCGAGAAAAGTGAAATCTTAGGAAGCTTGTAAGAGATGAAAGCTTTTTTTTTGGAGAGCTTGCAAAGTTGCCTTTTACGAGAGTGTAGTATTTTTCTCCGACCGAGACTTGTTGTCGGTGGAAATAGGTAAGACCTATTTATACAAGTCGAGATTGAAACGTGCCACGGCCTCATGAAGGAAGAGAATAAAGGGTGAAATAATGGGAGGAGGTGGTAACCGCATGGTTTAATGGGTGAAAACGTTTTTTTTCACCATTATTTCCTCTTTTATTTGACCGCTTTATTCCTATTCACGCTTTCTTAATGTGAGCGTAGTGTACGACGCATGTTGTGACCGCCAAACCAAAACCCTAAAGAAGCATCCCCGGTTTGTGTTGATATCTCGTTGGTTGCGCCTTGAGTGCAAGTGGTCTTGCTAATGGCGTGTGTGGCATGTGCCAATGGCATGTGCGGAATGCCTTGGTGGTAGGTTGCATGGTTTGCAAGTTAGGCTACCGAGCGTGTGTGTTTGGCATGTGCCAATGGCATGTGCGGAATGCCTTGGTGGTAGGTTGCACGGTTTGCAAGTTAGGCTACCGGCGTGTGTGTTTGGCATGTGCCAATGGCACGTACGGCCATGTTGACCTAGTTGCAAGTCTTGCAAGCCTAGGGCGCTATATTTGGCGTGTGCCAATGGCATAGCGGCTTGGAATATGGCGTGCGGCACGTGTTGGCATGTGCCAATGGCACGTGCGGCCATGTTGACCTAGTTGCAAGTCTTGCAAGCCTAGGGCGCTATATTTGGCGTGTGCCAATGGCATCGCGACTTGGAATATGGCTTGCGCCACGTGTTGGCATGTGCCAATGGCATGTGCGGCCATGTTGACCTAGTTGCAAGTCTTGCAAGCCTAGGGCGCTATATTTGGCGTGTGCCAATGGCATAGCGACTTGGAATATGGCTTGCGCCACGTGTTGGCATGTGCCAATGGCATGTGCGGCCATGTTGACCTAGTTGCAAGTCTTGCAAGCCTAGGGCGCTATATTTGGCGTGTGCCAATGGCATAACGACTTGGAATATGGCTTGCGCCACGTGTTGGCATGTGCCAATGGCATGTGCGGCCATGTTGACCTAGTTGCAAGTCTTGCAAGCCTAGGGCGCTATATTTGGCGTGTGCCAATGGCATAGCGACTTGGAATATGGCTTGCGCCACGTGTTGGCATGTGCCAATGGCATGTGCGGCTATGTTGACCTAGTTGCAAGTCTTGCAAGCCTAGGCGCTATATTTGGCATGTGCCAATGGCATAGCGACTTGGAATATGGCTTGCGCCACGTGTTGGCATGTGCCAATGGCATGTGCGGCCATGTTGACCTAGTTGCAAGTCTTGCAAGCCTAGGGCGCTATATTTGGCGTGTGCCAATGGCATAGCGACTTGGAATATGGCTTGCGCCACGTGTTGGCATGTGCCAATGGCATGTGCGGCCATGTTGACCTAGTTGCAAGTCTTGCAAGCCTAGTGCGCTATATTTGGCGTGTGCCAATGGCATAGCGACTTGGAATATGGCTTGCGCCACGTGTTGGCATGTGCCAATGGCATGTGCGGCCATGTTGACCTAGTTGCAAGTCTTGCAAGCCTAGGGCGCTATATTTGGCGTGTGCCAATGGCATAGCGACTTGGAATATGGCTTGCGCCACGTGATGGCATGTGCGGCCATGTTGACCTAGTTGCAAGTCTTGCAAGCCTACTTGGGGCGCTATATTTGGCTTGTGCCAATGGCATAGCGACTTGGAATATGGCTTGCGCCATGTGTCCAGCATGTGCCAATGGCATGTGCGGCCATGTTGACCTAGTTGCAAGTCTTGCAAGCCTAGGGCGCAATATTTGGCGTGTGCCAATGGCATAGCGACTTGGAATATGGATTGCGCCACGTGTTGGCATGTGCCAATGGCATGTGCGGCCATGTTGACCTAGTTGCAAGTCTTGCAAGCCTAGGGCGCTATATTTTGCGTGTGCCAATGGCATAGCGACTTGGAATATGGCTTGCGCCACGTGATGGCATGTGCGGCCATGTTGACCTAGTTGCAAGTCTTGCAAGCCTAGGGCGCTATATTTGGCTTGTGCCAATGGCATAGCGACTTGGAATATGGCTTGCGCCACGTGTTGGCATGTGCCAATGGCATGTGCGGCCATGTTGACTTAGTTGCAAGTCTTGCAAGCCTAGGGCGCTATATTTGGCGTGTGCCAATGGCATAGCGACTTGGAATATGGCTTGCGCCACGTGTTGGCATGTGCCAATGGCATGTGCGGCCATGTTGACCTAGTTGCAAGTCTTGCAAGCCTAGGGCGCTATATTTGGCATGTGCCAATGGCATAGCGACTTGGAATGTGGATTGCGCCACGTGTTGTCATGTGCCAATGGCATGTGCGGCCATGTTGACCTAGTTGCAAGTCTTGCAAGCCTAGGGCGCTATATTTGGCATGTGCCAATGGCATGGAGACTTGGAATATGGCTTGCGGCACGTGTTGGCATGTGCCAATGGTACGTGCGGTCATGTTGATCTAGTTGCAAGTCTTGCAAGCCTAGAGCGCTATATTTGGCATGTGCCAATGGCATAGCGACTTGGAATATGGCTTGCGCCACGTGTTGGCATGTGCCAATGGCATGTGCGGCCATGTTGACCTAGTTGCAAGTCTTGCAAGCCTAGGGCTCTATATTTGGCGTGTGCCAATGGCATAGCGACTTGGAATATGGCTTGCGCCACGTGTTGGCATGTGCCAATGGCATGTGCGGCCATGTTGACCTAGTTGCAAGTCTTGCAAGCCTAGGGCGCTATATTTGGCTTGTGCCAATGGCATAGCGACTTGGAATATGGCTTTGCGCCACGTGTTGGCATGTGCCAATGGCATGTGCGGCCATGTTGACCTAGTTGCAAGTCTTGCAAGCCTAGGGCGCAATATTTGGCGTGTGCCAATGGCATAGCGACTTGGAATATGGATTGCGCCACGTGTTGGCATGTGCCAATGGCATGTGCGGCCATGTTGACCTAGTTGCAAGTCTTGCAAGCCTAGGGCGCTATATTTGGCTTGTGCCAATGGCATAACGACTTGGAATATGGCTTGCGCCACGTGTTGGCATGTGCCAATGGCATGTGCGGCCATGTTGACCTAGTTGCAAGTCTTGCAAGCCTAGGGCGCAATATTTGGCGTGTGCCAATGGCATAGCGACTTGGAATATGGATTGCGCCACGTGTTGGCATGTGCCAATGGCATGTGCGGCCATGTTGACCTAGTTGCAAGTCTTGCAAGCCTAGGGCGCTATATTTGGCGTGTGCCAATGGCATAGCGACTTGGAATATGGCTTGCGCCACGTGATGGCATGTGCCAATGGCATGTGCGGCCATGTTAACCTAGTTGCAAGTCTTGCAAGCCTAGGGCGCTATATTTGGCTTGTGCCAATGGCATAGCGACTTGGAATATGGCTTGCGCCACGTGTTGGCATGTGCCAATGGCATGTGCGGCCATGTTGACCTAGTTGCAAGTCTTGCAAGCCTAGGGCGCTATATTTGGCGTGTGCCAATGGCATAGTGACTTGGAATATGGCTTGCGCCACGTGTTGGCATGTGCCAATGGCATGTGCGGCCATGTTGACCTAGTTGCAAGTCTTGCAAGCCTAGGGCGCTATATTTGGCATGTGCCAATGGCATAGCGACTTGGAATATGGCTTGCGCCACGTGTTGTCATGTGCCAATGGCATGTGCGGCCATGTTGACCTAGTTGCAAGTCTTGCAAGCCTAGGGCGCTATATTTGGCGTGTGCCAATGGCATAGAGACTTGGAATATGGCTTGCTAGGGCGCACGTGTTGGCATGTGCCAATGGTACGTGTGGCCATGTTGATCTAGTTGCAAGTCTTGCAAGCCTAGGGCGCTATATTTGGCGTGTGCCAATGGCATAGCGACTTGGAATATGGCTTGCGGCACATGTTGGCATGTGCCAATGGCAAGTGCGGCCATGTTGATCTAGTTGCAAGTCTTGCAAGCCTAGGGCGCTATATTTGGCGTGTGCCAATGGCATAACGACTTGGAATATGGCTTGCGGCACGTGTTGGCATGTGCCAATGGCACGTGCGGCCATGTTGATCTAGTTGCAAGTCTTGCAAGCCTAGGGCGCTATATTTGGCGTGTGCCAATGGCATAGCGACTTGGTTTGGCATTGTTGCCATGGTGCGCAGGGTGCGGCTTGGTTTGGCATTGTTGCCATGGTGCGCAGGGTGCGGCTTGGTTTGGCATTGTTGCCATGGTGCGTAGTATGCGGCTTGGTTTGGCATTGTTGCCATGGTGCGCAGTATGCGGCTTGGTTTGGCATTATTGCCATGGTGCGCAGTATGCGGCTTGGTTTGGCATTGTTGCCATGGTGCGCAGTATGCGGCTTGGTTTGGCATTGTTGCCATGGTGCGCAAGGTGCGGCTTGGTTTGGCATTGTTGCCATGGTGCGCAGGGCAGCTTGGTTTGGCATTGTTGCCATGGTGCGCGAGATGCGGCTTGGTTTGGCATTGTTGCCATGGTGCGCGGTGCGGCTTGGTTTGGTATTGTTGCCATGGTGCGCAGATGCGCTTGGTTTGGCATTGTTGCCATGGTGCATGATATGCGGCTTGGTTGGCATTGTTGCCATGGTGCGCGGGGGTGCGGCTTGGTTTGGCATTGTTGCCAAGGTGCGCGATATGCGGCTTTGTTTTTGAATTAGGGTTACGTGTGAAAACCTAATCGGTATTTTGAAAAAATACCCCTATTAATTGTTTACACCGAGTTAAATGCTCTTAGTTAATGTGTTGCGGGTAACACTAGGTCATGGGGTTTTACGATTTTACCCCTTGTCTAAAAACCACCATCAACATTAAGTCCCCCGCTTAGCTCGGAGCAGGGGGCTTTGTTGCGAGGTAAGCATAAGATGGTGACAGGACTATTAACGACAAACCGTAAAGAAAATTGAAGGAAACTTGTCGACCTTTTATAAATAGGATTTGGAATCCTTGCCTGCAGTAGTTTTGCACAAATCGGAGAGGTGGCACAATTGGTGGGCCGATGCGGCTTAGGAGACGTTGGGAAGTTGGCGTGAGTTGGGAAACTGAATGGGCTAGCTGGTGGGACCGGCGCAAGGTGTAGAAGCCGTGTGTGCTTGCAGGTCGGTGCAATTGGTGGGGCCGGCGCAGCTTGGAAACCGTGTTTGTAGGCGTGACTTTGGGCGGCATTGGGAAGTCGCATCCTTTGTGGGCCCTTTTCTTACACGCGTGATTTTGGTGAAAAGGGAAATCCTTCCTTATTTCAAAATCTTTCACGCCTATATATGTATATATATAAATATATAAAGCCCCTTTCTCCCCATCCTGCGCTTTATTCTTTCCTCTTTTCATACTAGCAGCAGAGAGGAACCAGCTTCCAGGTATGTCTTCGAGTACTCTTCCCTCTCTCTCTCTTTTTTTTTTTTCACATAGGTATAAACCTTAAGAGTAGGCGCTTCCATAACCCTTGCATATGATTCCTTGGCGTGCTTCTTGTGGAAGATATCGTACGTATGCAACCAAGGGAATATTGCATATATTGTTTGAACCCGTGGGAAATATTGCATATATGAATTTTCGGTCCTGAAAGAAATATTTGAACCCTGAAGAAAATACTGCATGTGTACTTCGAACCCGTAGAGAACCCTGTATGAATCCCGAAGAAGAATACTGTGTATATGCTTTATATGACTTCGAACCCGCAGAAAATATTGTATATAGGATTTTGCTTCTTGAAAGAAGTACCACGCTTATGATTTTTGAACCAATAGAAAAATGCTCCATATATATTTACGAACCCGAAGAAGGATACTTGTAGACACACTTGTACCCGTATAAAATGCCGCGTATATAGTTTCGAACCCGAAGAAAATACTGCGTATATAGTCTTGAACCCGAGTAAAATACCGTGCATATAGTTTTGAAACCGAATAAAATACGTCCTCCTTCCCCTTTCTTTTTTTTTTTTGGGTGAGATTATGTGTCAGGGAGATAACTTCGTCTTTCTCCGTTTGTTTTGTGCAGATATCTTATTACCAAATTGTTATGAAGGAATTCGATAAGATGTTACCGAAACACATTTCACCTCGTCGAAGGATGCTCATAATTCCAAACCGAACACGAGATGATGAATTCTTCACTAGAGCCCTCCCCCTGCTCGGAAGAATCACCCGAGGAGTTTCGTGCCAATTTTGCTAACCGGTGGTGAGGATGACGGGGAAGACATGTTGTTCGCCAGAGAGCACCATTCGGTTTTGTCTTCATAAAGGGGTATATTCCTCTTCCAACATTGACTTCGAGGATGTGTCAAAGTCCATTGCGTTCTTTTGTGAGATGGGTTGAGTTCATGGTGAGTGAGGAGCGTATAAATACCAACTTGACTCGGCGCAGGTCATTGATCTTGTCAAGACTTGATGGAAATCTCCAGATTAGGAAGGACATCCCAGGCTTGGTTGCTTTCCTCTCCGGATGGTGTTCGGACACCCATACAATCATATGTAGATGGGGCGAGATAACTTTCTCCTTGGAGAGTGTGGCTCTCTTCTTTGAATCTTCCCAGAATCGGGAATCTTAAAATCCAATTATCTGAAAGTGAGGTGAAGATGCGGGATGACCTTGCTAAGTTGGGGAATTTCGCTCGGAAAGACTCCATTGCGAAGTCGAAGGACTCTCGCCGGAAAGAGGATGAGAGGTGCCCTTACGGTTGGTGGATATCTCAATGGTTTCGGACGAGTTGGAGCACGAACAGAAAGCGAAAGTGATCTTCATGTCGTAGCATTTTTGGCTCTCTCGGTTGTCTAGAGACATTTTTGATAACGGCTCGGCAAGAAAGGAATAAGACCCGAGTTGTTAGCGATTCCGTGAAGTTGGCAAAGGGTGAAGTTCTTCCCATTGGCAAGTTGTTCCTTGGTTCCTGTATGTGCATCCGGATCACC
This sequence comes from Papaver armeniacum, assembly GCA_023531295.1. Lineage (NCBI taxonomy): Eukaryota > Viridiplantae > Streptophyta > Magnoliopsida > Ranunculales > Papaveraceae > Papaver > Papaver armeniacum. Next base: position 154,247 of record JAJJWW010016811.1, read on the forward strand.
TAGTTGCGAACATGCGAGTTTCGAATGGTTTCATGAAAGTGGTTTCATATGTGCATGTTGATTTTACGCAAGTCGGCTATGGGAGCACTTTGAGAAGTATGCTCCGAAACCGTTGCCTTCGCTTCCGTGAGTTGGGGTGGCTCCCGAATTCTTCGATGGGTGAATAGGCGTCCAAGAGTTGGCGTGAGCTTGGTTAGTTTTCTTGATAAGTTGCACGAAATCAATTTCCGTCCATGGGAGCCGGTCCATAAGTCAGTGACTCAAATTGACACTTTTGCTTCTGCTCCGCTCATGTCTTTGTCTTCTGATGGCGATTTGAGCGTTGGTGAAAACTTGTTTATTCAAAGTGCTTGCCGGTTATATGCCGTCTTTCTTCGTGGGGTCTTTCCAGATAGCTGCTTACAATATTGACCGTGCTGCTCGTCACATGGGTTTCGATCAAGGGGTACCTCTTGCTTACCAGCCGGTGCTTCCTAAGGATTCGTTGCGTGTCGCCCTCAATGCCAGTGCCCTCGAGCCGGGCATCCGTCTTCCCTTCTTACAAATGGGAAGAGTAACCCGATGACCTTTGGCTATAATGAGTTCCGGGTGCGACGAGTTTACCATGATCCAAGCTTTTGTGAATAACGTGGTAGAAAATGTTCGTTGCAAACCTTCCCCAGCGGTTCTGAAGGAGTATCCAATGTTGAGAGATCCCAAGCGAAAGCTGCCTAGCAATTCGGAAAGTCCCCAGGCCAAGGAACGGAGAACGAAAAATCGTCTTTGGCGGGTTCGGACGGTTTCACAAGATCCTCCCACGGCTCTTGTGTCTTTCGATTCTTCCAATAACCGGTATGTGTCGCCTCTTCTTTGGTTTGTCTCAAAACACGCGAGTTTGGTGAGAATATGTGTCTTGTTTCCTTGGCTTCGGTAGTGTTAATGCTTTCACGCTGCTCTTGCACGTTGCCAAGAGATGGCAATTTCTTCAAAGAACTCCAGCAGACATTGAGCCTTCTCGTAGCGATGATGAGTCGGAGAGAGAAGAGGGTTCGACAAGTGAGAGTGATTCCTCCGGCAAAGACTTGTACCGGTTCTGTTTCGGAAGTGGTTCGGTGAGTTTCGCACTTCTTTTCTTTCTTCTTTTTTGTTTCCTCTTTTGGGAAAATATCTCGACTCAAGTTCGCAGGAGGAATCCGATTCGGAGGATGATTCGGGGGTAGAGGCACACGAAAACTTGCCTTTGGTGACCACCGCTGGTGACTTGGAGATGGGCGTTAGCCAATTGCCGGGCACAGATGTGGCTCAAATGGTGGATGATTCTCTGATGATTGTTGCCGTAGACATGGAGGAAAACCCTCTGCGAGTTATGAGGCCAGGTGCAGGCGCCATTTTTGATCCTCCGTAATTGGTTCCTTATCAGGGCCATGTCTTTGGTTGGCGGCTTCAAGCGTGCCCGGCTAAGCACGAGGCGTTGTACACTAGAATCTGGGAGAAATACGGACATATGGCCACAACCAAGAAAGTCACTAGTCGATTTGCGCTGGCTAAGCGTGTAGAAGAGGCTTTATCTTCCATCGAGGATATGTGTGAGGTGGTGGTCACACCGTTTCGAGGACGTTATTGCTGGCCCCGGGAACACCATCGCGACGTGTGCGTAGAAAAGGAGTTCAACACTTCATGGTTTGTCGAAGGCCTTCTTTGAGATCAAAAAGTTGAAAGATGCGGCAATCGAAAGCCTTTCCGTGAGGAGATTGCACGATAGGAGGTAGAACTCGAAAAACTTTCCAAGATGTTGACTATGAAGAGAGCGGCTCTTGAAGATGCAAAGTTGACTTTCTCAAGAAGAACAGGACCTCTCTGTTGGATGATTTTCCTTGAATGTTTCTCCGTTAAATTTTCATTTTATGTTCTTTTTCCCTTTTTTTTTTGAAAGGCATATTGGATGTCTGGTTCAAAGGTTGACCGGTTTTGGTAGACAGCTGGTAGCTTTTGAGGATATTGGGTTATTTCTGGGATAAATGGTTTTGATAATATGACTCGATTATGTTTTGGGAAAGGAATATTGCTTCTATGAAAGTGCGTGCTAGCAATAGGCACAATACCCGGTAGTATAATGGTTTTACTAAGAACCGAAACAAATCGTATATCTTCTGTGATCTGAATTTACTCACTTCATAGGTTTTTTGCGAACATGCCTCTCTTCATGTAAAAAGGCGGTTTCTTTGATAGCATTGTCAAGCCCGTGGTTTCTTTGAAGTCCCCAATGTTGGTAGCATCTTGGCAAGTCCCAGTTCTCGTGTAGTTTTTACAACTAGTAACCAGGGTTACTGGTGGTTGAGTCGGATCGAGTAGCCTTCACCTACCATCTTGACGTGCGGGTCGAAGAACGAGATCGTGATCGACATTGTAGCCGATAGATCAATCCTCCATTTGTGGTCGCCAATTGTTTATGGGTAAAAATCGTTTCTGCCGATTTCGGTAAATGCGGTGGTGAGTGAGAAACTGGTTCAAACCCTAAACAAATGTCTTTACACGTGAGACCTTTATAGATTCGAGAGATCAATCGTACAAGTCCGGCCTAAACCAAGAAATGGCGTTCCGGACTTGCTTCGGTCACAAAGTGGAGGAGAAGGGTTGATTTGGGGAGGGAAGCGAGAGAAAGGTGTTGAGGAGAGTAGTATCTCGACTTGTATCAGAAAGTGAAAGCTTAGGAAGCTTGCAAGAGATGAAAGCTTTTTGGAGAGCTTGCAAAGTTGCCTTTACGAGAGTGTAGTATTTTTCTCCGACCGAGACTTGTTGTGCGGTGTAAATAGGTAAGACCTATTTATACAAGTCGAGATTGAAACGTACCACGGCCTCATGAAGGAAGAGAGTAAAGGGTGAAATAATGGGAGGAGGTGGTAACCGCATGGTTTAATGGGTGAAAACGTTTTTCACCATTATTTCCTCTTTTATTTGACCGCTTTATTCCTATTCACGCTTTCTTAATGTGAGCGTAGTGTACGCTGCATGCTGTGACCGCCAAACCAAAACCCTAAAGAAGCATCCCCCAGTTTTGTGTTGATATCTCGTTGGTTGCGCCTTGAGTGCAAGTGGTGCTGCTAATGGCGCGTGTGGCATGTGCCAATGGCATGTGCGGAATGCCTTGGTGGTAGGTTGCATGGTTTGCAAGTTAGGCTACCAGCGTGTGTGTTTGGCATGTGCGGAATGCCTTGGTGGTAGGTTGCACACGGTTTGCAAGTTAGGCTACCCGGCGTGTGTGTTTGGCATGTGCCAATGGCACGCAACGGCCATGTTGACCTAGTTGCAAGTCTTGCAAGCCTAGGGCGCTATATTTGGCGTGTGCCAATGGCATAGTGGCTTGGAATATGGCTTGCGGCACGTGTTGGCATGTGCCAATGGCACGTGCGGCCATGTTGACCTAGTTGCAAGTCTTGCAAGCCTAGGGCGCTATATTTGGCGTGTGCCAATGGCATAGCGACTTGGAATATGGCTTGCGGCACGTGTTGGCATGTGCCAATGGCATGTGCGGCCATGTTGACCTAGTTGCAAGTCTTGCAAGCCTAGGGCGCTATATTTGGCGTGTGCCAATGGCATAGCGACTTGGAATATGGCTTGCGCCACGTGTTGGCATGTGCGAATGGCATGTGAGGCCATGTTGACCTAGTTGCAAGTCTTACAAGCCTAGGGCGCTATATTTGGCGTGTGCCAATGGCATAGCGACTTGGAATATGGCTTGCGCCACGTGTTGGCATGTGCCAATGGCATGTGCGGCCATGTTGACCTAGTTGCAAGTCTTGCAAGCCTAGGGCGCTATATTTGGCATGTGCCAATGGCATAGCGACTTGGAATATGGCTTGCGCCACGTGTTGGCATGTGCCAATGGCATGTGCGGCCATGTTGACCTAGTTGCAAGTCTTGCAAGCCTAGGGCGCTATATTTGGCGTATGCCAATGGCATAGCGACTTGGAATATGGCTTGCGCCACGTGTTGGCATGTGCCAATGGCATGTGCGGCCATGTTGACCTAGTTGCAAGTCTTGCAAGCCTAGGGGCGCAATATTTGGCGTGTGCCAATGGCATAGCGACTTGGAATATGGCTTGCGCCACGTGTTGGCATGTGCCAATGGCATGTGCGGCCATGTTGACCTAGTTGCAAGTCTTGCAAGCCTAGGCGCTATATTTGGCGTGTGCCAATGGCATAGCGACTTGGAATATGGCTTGCGGCACGTGTTGGCATGTGCCAATGGCACGTGCGGCCATGTTGATCTAGTTGCAAGTCTTGCAAGCCTAGGGCGCTATATTTGGCGTGTGCCAATGGCATAGCGACTTGGAATATGGCTTGCGGCACGTGTTGGCATGTGCCAATGGCACGTGCGGCCATGTTGATCTAGTTGCAAGTCTTGCAAGCCTAGGGCGCTATATTTGGCGTGTGCCAATGGCATAACAACTTGGAATATGGCTTGCGGCACGTGTTGGCATGTGCCAATGGCACGTGCGGCCATGTTGATCTAGTTGCAAGTCTTGCAAGCCTAGGGCGCTATATTTGGCGTGTGCCAATGGCATAGCGACTTGGTTTGGCATTGTTGCCAAGGTGGCATGTGCGATGGGTGCGGCTTGGTTTGGCATTGTTGCCATGGTGCAAGCCTAGGTGCGGCTTGGTTTGGCATTGTTGCCATGGCGTAGCGTGCGGCTTGGTTTGGCATTGTTGCCATGGTGCAGGGTGCGGCTTGGTTTCGCATTGTTGCCATGGTGCGCGGTATGCGGCTTGGTTTGGCATTGTTGCCATGGTGCGTGATATGCGGCTTGGTTTGGCATTGTTGCCATGGTCGTGATATGCGGCTTGGTTTGGCATTGTTGCCATGGTGCGCGGATATCGGCTTGGTTTGGCATTGTTGCCATGGTGCATTGAGGTGCGGCTTGGTTTGGCATTGTTGCCATGGTGCGTGATATGCGGCTTGGTTTGGCATTGTTTCCATGGTGCGAGATGCGGCTTGGTTTGGCATTGTTGCCATGGTACGCAGGGGTGCGGCTTGGTTTGGCATTGTTGCCATGGTGCGTAGGGTGCGGCTTGGTTTGGCATTGTTGCCATGGTGCGCGATATGCGGCTTGGTTTGGCATTGTTGCCATGGTGCGCGGTGGTGCGGCTTGGTTTGGCATTGTTGCCATGGTGCGCGATATGCGGCTTGGTTTGGCATTGTTGCCATGGTGCGCGGTGCGGCTTAGTTTGGCATTGTTGCCATGGTGCGCGATATGCGGCTTTGTTTTGGAATTAGGGTTCGTAGTCGAAAACCCTAATCGGTATTTTGAAAAAATACCCCTATTAATTGTTTACACCGAGTTAAATGCTCTTAGTTAATGTGTTGCGGGTAACACTAGGTAATGGGGTTTTACGATTTTACCCCTTGTCTAAAAACCACCATCAACAACGGCGGAGCGAGTAAATGAAGACAAATGTAACGATATTTGTGCTTAAATCATGGAGGTGATCTTTAGATGATAAATCTAGCAACCTATGCGTTACGACCGTTAGAGTCTTTCATCTAGCATCAACTATCCTCAATAGATGTTGATAGGAGTACATTGAATCTCTCTTTTTGAGGTTTGAAACAATAAATCCCAGCGAGATGGGATTTCCTTCTAGCTTCTACCAACATCTAAAGATGTTATTTCGGGAGCTCACGGATCTTCCAATAACTCGCTGAGGTGTCTTAAGCAAACAGCCTAGCTTAATGAAACAATCTTGACGACTTTGTTTAAACGAAAGACACGTTTTGCTAGGAAAACATAGATAATAAACAAGAACACAAAGCGAACTCATATCAAACTCGACAAGGTTTTACTAAGAAAACAAAGATAAAACACAAGGCGAACTTATATCGAACTCAATAAGGTTTTGCTAGGAAAACAAAGGTAAAAAACCAAAAGAGTTTCTCACTTAGCGTCAACTAGCACACAAGGTGGCTTAGGAGCTTGAACTTTCCTCTTTTGGTAACCGATTTCAAGGTATCCGAAGATGTTATACGTCCCCTTAGTCGGCGCCAGAATGTAGATGCAGAAAATCCTGCTACTACATCCAAAGAAATTTTGTGCGTACACTATGAAGTAAAGTAAACAAGAGAAGATGAACACAAGATATATGTGGTTCGGCATGATTACCTACGTCCACGGGATGAAAGGATGATCTTATTACTTGTTTTATGACTACAAGTTGTGTGTTTTCTCTCAATACTCTTGGTGTGCTCTCTTCCCTCACTTCTCACTTACCTCTCTAGCTCTCTACATGATCTATATTTATAGTTATAAAATGGTGATACAACGATATTACAGTGTTGGGCCTAATACAGCTTCCTTGATGTTCTTCTCGGGTGTCTACCCGATGCTTCATCCGATCTTCCCCTCTGCTCGAGTCGAAGCATCTGGCCGAGTGGTAACTTCATCCGATATCGCTTGTTAGGTGGAGGTGATCGACGTCGCCTTTTAGATTCCTGGCCGAGTCCTACTTTGACCGATTCTTCCTTATCTCTTCATCAACTTTGTCGGTGCATTAATTGCCCTCGAACCCGAAGATCATCACATCAGAACTTTTCTCCCCCTTTGTGTCGATCTCTCGATCCGTCTTCATTCCTCTTTTCTCGTGCCCAGATCTAGTGGGGTGATTCGGTGCTTCTAGTACTTTGCTTTCCTCGGTGCGCCTTCGACTAGGATGGCTCCACCTGTCCCTGTGGATTATTCACACCTACACAGGGTGGAAAAAACCTTATCTTACAAGAGCTGGAAAAATTGCTTTCATTAATAGTGTTCTTTGCAGTTTACCTTTTTACTTTATGTCATTGTTTGATATGCCAAAATTTGTGGAGCTCAAATTGGAAAGAATAATGAGGAATTTTTGTAGAATGATAACAAAGGTCATAGGAAGCTGCATTTGGTTAAATGGGATGTGATATGTAGAAGGAAGAGAAATGGAGGTTTGGGAGTTAAAAAATTGAGAATTATGAATAATGCTCTCTTGGTTAAATGGTTATGGAGATTTGCAAATGAGTCTGAAGCTTTATGGAGGAAAATTGTTGAGGAAAAGTATGGTACTGATGGTATCGATTGGCTTTCTAAACAGCCAAAAGGTTCATATGGTGTTTCTGTATGGAGGGGTATTATGCAGAGAAAGGAATTCTTCTTACAAAGTTTTAGATTCAAAGTTAACAATGGTCAGAAAACTAGATTCTGGGAAGATAGGTGGCTGATGGATGATGCACTTTGCAATATTTTTTCCTCATCTTTATGCGGCTTCAAGGTCTAAATTTCAATCTGTTGCTACTATATTTTCGGGTACTTTAACTGATCTTTTTGAAAAATTAAATCTCCCTAGAAGATTATCATTTGAAGCTAATGGAGAATTCGATATCATTCATGAAAGTATGACAACTTTCAATTTAAATCCAAACTGTCAAGATATTTTTCATCGGGCTCTTACAGCAAAAAAGAAGTTTACAGTAAACTCTTGTTATAAGAAGTTATTGGCAATGATTTAGCTCCAAGTGAAGATATATTTCAGTTCCTATGGCAGCAAAAATATCCTCCAAAAGTGGCTTTCATCATCTGGTGTTTAAGTCATTTCAGGTTTCCCACTAGAGACTCTCTCATCCGTAAAGGTATTGCAACATCATGAACCTGCCTCTTCTGCAATAATGATGAAACATCATCTCATCTTTTCTTACAGTGCGAGTTTGTAGTTGGAATATGGCAGCATTTTATGGGAAGATTGAATGTTTGTTTCACAATGCCTTCTAATGTCCCAGCAGCTCTTTTAGCTTGGCAACTGAATTTTGATACTGAGCAGAAGAAATTACTTTGGAATCTCTTAGCAGCAGCTATTCTTTGGTGTACCTGGAAGGAAAGAAATGCAAGGGTGTTTACAAACAAAGCTCATAATAAGGCTCATTTCATTCATATGGTGAAGTACAGCCTGTTTGAATGGGCTTTGGCTATCAAGTAATTTGAAGATGTTTCTTTTAATTCAGTTGTTGAGAATTGGGTTATTTCTTTTTTCTTTCCCCTAGGCGGTTCAAGCCTCTTGTACCCCTTCTCTGATCAATAAATTCCTTTCTTTATCGATCAAAAAAAAAAAAAAAAAAAAGCAAGAGAACTTACAGTTGATCCACCAGGATTATTGAGTAGTTGCACTTGCACCAGCTTAGGCATATCTGCAGCCTTTCCTTCTCTATCAGCTGCCAAAACGGATTCATGTGAATTGGGTTATGCTCATCAACTGTAATTAAATTAATATTATTATTGATTGTGTTTGTTACCACAACTCAGTATCCTGAGATAAGGATGAAAATACCTGTGAAACCTTGGAAGATGTAGAGAACAATGTAATAAAATCATGAACCGAAAATGAAAGAAAGAACTATAAAGAGATTACCTGTTCCTACATCAAATTATATTAGATGGATTTCCTCGCTGCTCGTCTTTCTGAATAAAGTCAACCTGCAGTACTTCAAGAGAGGATATGGATTTGAGGTCATAGGTTAAAGACTCCTTCACCTGTGGGCAACCCTTAATACTCAATTTCTGAAGAGAAGTCCATCTTCGTAAATCAGGAAGAAACTTAAGAACCGAGCAATCAACGAAGTTCAAAATCTTAATAGAGCCACTGTAGACTTCGTCGGATCCTTCCAGAGCAACCACGTTTTCATCATCATTTATACCGAAGCCTTCTAACTGATTGCAATTTCTAATAGACACATCTCGAAGATTAGGATTGTTTTGGAGTATGTTTATCGGGAAGTATATAAGATCTTCAATATTATTCAACCCTAGGTATACGAGAGATGTCTGGCTTCTCCCAACTGAGGATACGCACTTGTAGTCGACCTTTTCTAATACCAAGTACTCCAGAGAAGGAAATGAAGGAATTTCTGTTAAGCTCTTGCAGCCGTTGATACTCAGAATCAGAAGACAAGGACATGAATAACTCAACTCCTCTAGAAGGATCATATCTGTGAGTACCAGTCGAGTCAAGGAAGGAAACAAAGGTATTTCTGTTAAGCTCTTGCAGCCGATGATAGTCAGATACCGAAGACAAGGATTCGAATGACCCAATTCTTCCAGAAGAGACATATCTGTAAGCTGGAGATTTATCAAGGAAGAAAACCCGCCAACATCTAAACTCATCAATGAAAACCCGTTAAGAGAAAGATTTCTGAGATACGGGAGCTGCCTAAAAGCTTCCGGAAGTTGTTTAACTTTAATCTCTTTGCAGTTTATAAGTTCCAACGTATCCAAATTTGGAAGACAAGATGGGACACACATCCACGAGGGAAGATCAAATCCCATGAAGTTATGGATAGTCAAACTTTTCAAACCGCTAGGAGGTTGGAGAGCTTCAAATACTTGAACATTACACGATTTGGAGTCCAACTCTTCTTCACCCCAACGTAGAAACAACTCACGCAGATTCTGTTTTCCTTTCAAATTTGCCCTCTCAAAGCATCTATTGGATCCTTGACGTTCTTAAGATCCCAAATATCTAGCACCTCAAGAAACTTTAGGTTTCCTATCTCTTCAATACCACCATCATCACTACATTTTGTTAGTTTTTGGCACCAAATAAACCAACTCTTGAAGGAACACTAGTTTTCCTACACCCAACACTACTTGGGTTACTCCTCCAATTGTAAATGAACTTTCTAAGTTTTGTCAAATTATTGACATCTTTGGGAAGCTCACAATTGAAAAGATTGAGATACTCTATATTTGAGGTTGGCAAAAGACTCGGGTAACACCATGATCCCAGTACCATCCAAGTTAAGGTATCTTAACTGAGTTAAAGCTCCAAAATCTTCAGGTAATTCCTTGATAACGGACAATCTTCGAAATTAAATATCCTCAGACTAGCAAGACCTACCACGGACTGGTAAGGCCTTTAAATGTTCACAGCGACTGACATCCAGCGTTTGCAAATTGGAGAGGGTGGTGACAGAAATAGGTAACTCTTCAATTGGGTTGGCTGACAAATTTAGATATCTTAGATTTTTCAAACCAGAGATGGAGTCAGGAATGACTTTTAATTCAGAACGATGGAGATCAAGTGTTTGCAAATTACACAGACTTGTGACAGAATTAGGTAGTTTTACCATTTCCGTCCATGAGACTTGAAGATATCTTAATTTTTGTAAAGATTGAATGTTTGAAAGAATATTTTGAATACCATGGATCTCAGTCAATATCAACGTTTCTAAACTATAAAGTTTTCTGATGAACTGGTCATTCTTTACTTCCCTAATATCCACAAATGAGAGGCAGAGGTACCTTAAATGTCTGAGCTTAAAACTCAAAGAAGGCAACTTTGGATAGTAATCAGGGTAAAAATAATCTGGGTAAGAACCTACATGGAGTATACGCAAGTGCTTATTTACTGAGAATACAGAAGGATGCAGTTTTGAACCTGTAGGGATAAAAAGTGCCCGCAACTTCTTAGCGTTACTTAACTTTTTCAGTAATGTTGCTGATATATCTTCATCCAACTCTAACTGTAACCGACGAACTTTAGAAACATCTTTAAACTTGCTTACCTTGAGGGATTCAAATTCATTTTCCCCGAGAACATCCTTTGCAAGATCATGCACAAGATCATGCATCTGGCATGTCTTTATGTCTCCAAAATCATCCTTTACTAAATTATGAAAAAAGGAGCTCCACACTAGATTTTGAAAATATTCGTTTCCAATGTCTTCTATCGATTCTCTATTTCTTATATCAGATGGTTTCAGAAATCCTTCAGCCATCCAGAGCTGAATCAAATTTTCTTTGTTAATGTCCCAATTCTTGGGAAAGATTGAGCAATAAGAGAAGCATTGTTTCAAATGTGATGGCAAGTTATTATAGCTCAATTTTAAAACTGGTAAGACTTTTCTTTGACCTTCTGGTGCATTCCAAATGTCATCATTTTGAATTGATATCCAATCGGATTCTTTGTTTTTTGAATGCAGCAGACCTCCAAGAAATTTTGCGGCAAGTGGTAAACCACGACATTTCTTGGCTATCTCCTTTCCTATGCATTCCATCTGTGGAGTATTTGATGCCCCACCTGGAGAAAAGGCTTTTTGCTGGATCAGAGACCAACATGCATCATCAGATAGTTGTCCCAACTTGTAGGGTGGAATACTCCCCCCTACAGTAGATGCAACTAGGTCTTTACGTGTTGTGATTAAAATTTTACTCCCTTGACCTCCAACGAGCAACACAGATTTGAGCATCTCCCATGGTTCCAGATCTTCGTTCCATACATCGTCAAGTACAAGCAAATATTTCTTACCATGCAACTGTTCTCTAACTTTATTCTCTAGCACATCGGAATTGGACATGCTATGAAATTTAGTCTGGATGATGGACTCCATAATGTTTGTCAAGATGTTTTTCACATCGAAACATTCAGATACATGGACCCACATTTTTAGCTCAAACTGTTTTTTTACCAGCTCATCTTGGTAAATTAGTTGAGCTAATGTAGTTTTACCAAGTCCTCCCATTCCAACCAAGGAAATGACAGAAACTTTCTCAGAATTTTTAGCACAAGTTATTGATGATGATGATGATGTTAATAAGTTTATTATTTGATTTGTATCATCTTTCCTTCCAACAATTTCTGGCTCGCTTGAAAATGATGTGGTATGTCGACTCTGTTGCTCACCGTGAGCAATAGTAGTGTCACTAGGTGCACTACTTTGAAGATGAAACTTATGCATATTTTCGGTAATTTCATCTAATCTTCGGTTGATATTCTTAATTTTCTTGGCCATTTTGAAACGAAAAGCAAGTGGGTTGGAAGATGAAATGAAATCCAGTACCTTATGCTTCAAGCAGTCCCCTCTTTGTTCCCGACGTGAGGTTTCGTAGGAGAAGTCATCCATCACATCATCAGCTTCATATACCACGTCCTTTAGCCATCTCAACCAAAGTCTCACAGCTTGTTCCGTCACTTGCCTCCTTTCGGCATCAGCTACCACGGCAAGAATCATGTCGATGGTTCTTTGAAGCTTCTTCAGTTCATCTTTGACACCCCAAGCCGGAGTAATCTCTTGATCAACAGCTAGAACCAACTTGTTTAATATTTCTGTCACACCATTAGTAAGAATCCCGTCTAACGCCATAGTGAGATAACTGAAAATCCGATGAAGATTTAGAAATCAAGAGCAATACAAATTGCAAAAACTATAGATAATAATCGGAACTGATATTTAAGACCAAGTAGTTGCTATTCTTATGAGTTGAATCTGTATTTATTTTTTATAATAAAAGAAGACTTAATAGGACTAGATGAGATAAGAAATTATTGGTGGTCAATTAGCCAGGTAATAAAAGTAGAAACTATTCGTTGAAGCTTTTAAGTCAATAATTGATTCACATGCATTGTATAGATGATCTGTCCTCTTAAACTTTAATCATGAAACTTTAATCAAATCAGTCTGATCGGTCCCAAGAGTATCCACTATCCAAGATATTCTGTCTGCTAAGAGGTCTTCTTTATGAAGCAAACATATTCTTCTTCCTTTAACGTGGCTTTCATTAGCAAAAGAGGAAGTACTACTTTATTCTGATTACTTATGTCCACTGCATTAATGGGTACCTTTATTTGCAAGTCTTCACAAGAAGATGAAGCTTAGTGGAAGTAAGAATTTGATTCGATACGAACAACTGACAAATATTTTTAACATTGTTAGTGAGTAGGCATGCAGCTGGGATTGAATTTGAGTGCGGCATATCTGCATGATGATAGTAATGGTAATGGTATTATTTAGTTACTTTCTCTTTTTACTGTCTTGTTATTACAGCTGTCTTTTCTGTTTTCTGTGGCTTAGATTACCACACGTGTGTGGCTATATTCTATATGAAAAACTAATGGATGCCCTAGTTGGAATTGATTTTATACCTTCTCAAGCAGATTTTTCTTTGTTTGTTGAGAAACTTGGTTCTAAGCTCATTATCATCTTAATGTATGTGGATGACATAATCATAACAGGGAACAACACATCACATTGTGATTCTATTATTCCTCATCTTTGTACAAAATTTCCAGTGAAAGATCTAGGGGCTCTAGACTATTTTTTGGGACTTGAAGTTAAAAGAAACAGCAAAGGGATCTTTTTTCTAAGTCAGACCAAGTATGCTCTTGACTTACTAGGTAAGACAAATTTGGTAGGTATTAAACCATGCACTACTCCTTACTCTAGTTCAGAAAGGTTGACTGCAACTAATGGTGACATTCTCTCCAATCCTATATAATATTGATCCATAGTTGTGCTCTTCTTAGTATTTATCTTGGACAAGCCCCGAGTTATGCTTTGTTGTTAATCAACTCTGTCAGCTTATGCAGACACCAACTTCTGTACATCTCACAGCTGCCAAAAGAATACGGAGATTTGTAAAAGGTACTATAGATCATGGACTTCTATTCAATAGAGGTTTCTTTGCTCTTGTGGTTTTTAGGATGCAGACTGGGCAAGTAATCATGATGATAGAAGATCAACAAGTGGATATTGTATATTTTGTAGAGAGAATCCAGTTAGCTGGTCAGCTAAAAAGTAAGCAACTATTTCAAGATCCAGTACTAAAGCTGAATACAGGTCCTTAGCTTCAACAGAAATTTGAAGTTGTTTGGCTATGCAATCTCTAAGAGACTTACATATTTTCCTACCAACTTCACCTACTATTGTTTGTGACAATAAGAGTTCAATATCGCTAGTTTCAAATCCTATCTTTCACAACAGAATGAGAGTTGGTTCAGTCTAAGTCAGTGCATGTTATATATCTCTCAACACTGGAGCAAGCAACTGACATATTCACCAAAGGTCTTGGAGCACCACGTTTTGAGTTTCTCAAATCAAAACTGAAGGTCTTAACACCCCTTCACTTTGCGAGGGGTGGGGTGGGGGGTGGGGGTGGTGGGTAGGTGGGTTGTAACATTATTATTTAGTTTACTTTCCCCTTTTACCGACTTGTTATTACAACTCTTTGATAGCTGTTTTTTTTTTTGTGGCTTAGATTATCACACGTGTGTGGCTGGCATTCTTTGTTGTCAGAGTCCTTTATGTATTTATTACTCTGTACGGATCACTTGTGAAGAATTTTGTTTCCCTTTCACTAAGAGTTACTGGATGAGCCTCTAAACCGCTGCAAGGAACAAACCATGGCCATCAACGTGGCTTTCACAAGAAAAGGCCAAAGTACTTTAATTATTGTGGGAGCAAGGCCGAAAACCCCCAAAAAAGATGACTTGAAAACTACCAAGTGATGATATTCTTACCCAAAAAATGACTCTTAGGCAAAGGAAAATATTGGCTCTTGACGCAATATTTGCTCATGATACGTCTACTGGCATGAGCATTGTTGAATCATGGCTGCTAATGGGGATGTAATTAACATTGTAAATCGGTCCGTAATCAACGATCTTTTTTTTCTCGTTTCCATTCTTGCAAATTTCCCTCAACTCTGTCTAAAATGAAACTACACGACTTAATTTTGGAGGTGTATACCTAAGTACCTGTCATTCAGGGAGATCCTCTTCAATCCTAGTGTGTTTATAACATCATCCAATGTGTTCTGATGGGAGTTTCGACTAAAAAAGACACCATACTTTTCCATGTTTATTAGCTGGCCAGATGCTAGACTAAACTCATTTAACATTCTCAAAATGTTCTCACTCTCAGCTTTATTAGCTTTACTGATAACCATCAAATCATCAACAAATAGAAGACTCGATATGGACGGAGCACTTTGTCCTACCTTTATCCCATGGATTAGGTTTAGGTCCTCAACTTTGGAGATAACTCTAGACAACATCTCCATGCAAATAATGAAGAGGTAGGGATATAAAGGATAGCCCTTCCTCAAACCTCTCGAAAGAGCAAATCGACACAGTACTTATGCATTGTGTACTAGCTTACACCAATTATTGTTAAAACCTAGTTTGTCTAGAATCTTGCCTAAGAAACTCCACTCCACCCTGTCGAACGCCTTCGACATATCTATCTTCAGCCCCATAAGGAATTCACCGCCTCTTTGATCTCTCATGGTATGTATAATCTCGGGTGCTATGAGTACATTATCTGCAATCTATGTACCTTGTATAAAAAATGCTTGGTATGGTGAGATAATGTTTGGGAGGAACCTTTTCAATCTATTAGCTAGGATTTTTGACATTATTTTGTATATGATGTTACTTAGGTTAATGGGTATATAGTCACTGGCTGCTTGGGGGTAATCAGTCTTGGGTATAAGGGTGATAAATGTAGTGTTTAGCTCCCTTATAATGAACCCAAAGGTGAAGAAACTCTCCACCATGTTAAAAAAATCATGCTGAACTACCTCCAAATTCAACTGAAAGAACCTAGGGGTGAAACCATCTAGCCCCGGGGCCTTGTCTGGCTCCATAGAGAAAACTACATTCTTAACTTCCTCCATATCATGTATCTCAGTCAGAAAATCATTGTCCTTATCACTTATGCTTGGAAGAATATCATCTAAGTACCTACTCTCTATATCTGGACTGGAGGTGGTTGCTACTTTTTTGAAATGGCATGTGAAGATTTCAGCTACCTTCTCAATACCTGCTACCCACTTCCCTGAGCTATCCTTGATGGCTTCTATCCTATTCCTCCTATACCTATTCACAGCTTTCTATGAAAGTAAGTCGTGTTCCTATCACCTAGTTTGACATCTTGCTCACAACTCTTGTCTCTCCAAAAACTTTCCACCACCTCATACCAATGTGCCACTTATTTTTCACATTCTCTTATCACTTCACTCCTATTTCTAAGATCAGTGCTAGAGCTAGCCTGTTGGAGATTATTTTTAGCTCTCCTCAGATTCTTGTCGATATCTCCGAACAAATTTTTATTTCTGTAGATCTCTTGTTTGGTACTCTTGAACTTCTGAACAAGTTTATGTGCCTTGCTCCCATTTGATTTCTTCTTCCAATTTTCCTTAATCAGTTTCCTACACTCTGGTTCCTTGAGCCAAGTTCCCATCACTCTGAACGGTTTACTTCCCTCTCTGCTCACCTTTTTGGTGTTGAACGTGATTGGTATGTGGTCTGATCCCATCCCCATCATGTGAGAGACAGTGGCACTGCTATTATTTCCACACCATCTCCCATTAGCCATAGCTCTGTCCAATCGAGCTTCTGCTAAGGCTTCGTCTTTCCTTCTCCATGTATACGGATAACCCACAAAACCCAGGTCATTCAGGTCTTCCATTTCCAGACAATACTTGATCTTATCACGTTGATCTTATTAAAATTCCCGTTCCTTTCTTGTCTTGCTCAATTAAAGTTAAGTTCAGATCCCTGTTGATGGTGGTTTTTAGACAAAGGATAAAATCGTAAAAACCCATGACCTAGTGTTACCCGCAACACATTAACTAAGAGCATTTAACTCAGGTGTAAACAATTAATAGGGGTATTTTTCAAAATACCGCATTAGGGTTTCGACCGTAACCCTAATGCCAAACCAAGCCGTGATATCACAAGCGACCATGGCAAAGAATGCCAAACCAAGCCGCATCTCTGCGCACCATGGCAACAATGCTAAACCAAGCCGCATCTGCGCACCATGGAAGCAATGTTAAAACCAAAGTCAAGCATATCGCGCACCATGGCAACAATGCTAAAACCAAGCCGCATACTGCGCACCATAGCAACAATGCTAAAACCAAGCCGAGATATTGCGCACCATGGCAGCAATGCCAAACCAAGCCCATATCAAGGCGACCATGGCAACAATGCCAAACCAAGCCGCATAACGCGCACCATGGCAACAATGCCAAACCAAGCCGCATATCACAAGTAGCACCATGGCAACAATGCCAAACCAAGCCGCATCTTGCGACCATGGCAAAGAATGCTAAAAACTAAGCCGCATCTTTAGCAAAGATGGCAACAATGCCAAACCAAGCGCATATCTGCACCATAAAGAACAATGCCAAACCAAACCGCATATCTGCGCACCATGGCAACAATGCCAAACCAAGCCGCATACTGCGCACCATGGCAATAATGCCAAACCAAGCCGCACCCTGCGCACCATGGCAACAATGCCAAATCTCCAAGCCGCTATGCCTTTGGTCCACGCCCAACATAGCGCCCTAGGTTTGCAAGACTTGCAACTAGGTCAACATGGCCGCACGTGCCATTGGCACATGCCAACACGTACGCAAGCCATATTTCTAAGACGTTATGCCTTTGGCTCACGCCCAACATAGCGCCCTAGGTTTGCAAGACTTGCAACTAGGTCAACATGGCCGCACGTGCCATTGGCACATGCCAACACGTGCGCAAGCCGTATTTCTAAGCCGCTATGCCTTTGGCTCACGCCCAACATAGCGCCCTAGGTTTGCAAGACTTGCAACTAGGTCAACATGGCCGCACGTGCCATTAGCACATGCCAACACGTGCGCAAGCCATATTTCTAAGCCGCTATGCCTTTGGCTCACGCCCAACATAGCGCCCTAGGTTTGCAAGACTTGCAACTAGGTCAACATGGCCGCCCGTGCCATTGGCACATGCCAACACATGCCGCAAGCCTTATTTCTAAGCCGCTAGCCTTTGGCTCACGCCCAACATAGCGCCCTAGGTTTGCAAGACTTGCAACTAGGTCAACATGGCTGCACGTGCCATTGGCACATGCCAACACGTGCCGCAAGCCATATTTCTAAGCCGCTATGCCTTTGGCTCACGCCCAACATAGCGCCCTAGGTTTGCAAGACTTGCAAATAGGTCAACATGGCCGCACGTGCCATTGGCACATGCCAACACGTGCCGCAAGCCATATTTCTAAGCCGCTATGCCTTTGGCTCACGCCCAACATAGCGCCCTAGGTTTGCAAGACTTGCAACTAGGTCAACATGGCCGCACGTGCCATTGGCACATGCCAACACGTGCCGCAAGCCATATTTCTAAGCCGCTATGTCTTTGGTCCACGCCCAACATAGCGCCCTAGGTTTGCAAGACTTGCAACTAGGTCAACATGGCCGCACGTGCCATTGGCACATGCCAACAAGTGCCGCAAGCCACATTTCCAAGCCGCTATGCCTTTGGTCCACGCCCAACATAGCACCCTAGGTTTGCAAGACTTGCAACTAGGTCAACATGGCCGCACGTGCCATTGGCACATGCCAACACGTGCCGCAAGCCATATTTCTAAGCCGCTATGCCTTTGGCTCACGCCCAACATAGCGCCTAGGTTTGCAAGACTTGCAACTAGGTCAACATGGCCGCACGTGCTATTGGCACATGCCAACACGTGCCGCAAGCCACATTTCCAAGCCGCTATGCCTTTGGCCCACGCCAAATATAGCGCCCTAGGCTTGCAAGACTTGCAACTAGGTCAACATGGCCGCACGTGCCATTGGCAAATGCCAACACGTGCCGCAAGCCACATTTCCAAGCCGCTATGCCTTTGGCCCACGCCAAATATAGCGCCCTAGGCTTGCAAGACTTGCAACTAGGTCAACATGGCCGCACGTGCCATTGGCACATGCCAACACGTGTCGCAAGCCATACTTCCAAGCCGCTATGCCTTTGGCCCACGCTAAACATAGCGCCCTAGGCTTGCAAGACTTGCAACTAGGTCAACATGGCCGCACGTGCCATTGGCACATGCCAACACGTGTCGCAAGCCATACTTCCAAGCCGCTATGCCTTTGGCCCACGCCAAACATAGCGCCATAGGCTTCCAAGACTTACAACTAGGTCAACATGGCCGCACATGCCATTGGCACATGCCAAACACACACGCTGGTAGCCTAACTTGCAAACCGTGCAACCTACCACCAAGGCATTCCGCACATGCCAAACACACACGCTGGTAGCCTAACTTGCAAACCGTGCAACCTACCACCAAGGCATTCCGCACATGCCAAACACACACGCTGGTAACCTAACTTGCAAACCGTACAACCTACCACCAAGGAATTCCAGCACATGTCATTGGCACATGCCACGAACACGCCACTAGCGACTCGGCATCGCCACTTACACTCAACGTATAACCTACCACCAAGGCATTCCGCACATGCCATTGGCACATGCCATGCACGCCACTAGCAACTCTGGCATTGCCACTTACGCTCGAGGTACAACCCGCAACAAGGGCATTCCGCACATGCCAATGGCACATGCCACACGCGCCACTATAAAGCACCACTTGCACTCAAGGTGCAACCAACACTCGAGATATCAACACAAACTGGGGATGCTTTCCGGGGTTTTGGTTTGGCGGTCACGACATGCGGCGTACACTACGCTCACATTAAGAAAGCGTGAAAAGGAATAAAGCGGTCAAATAAAAGGAAATAATGGTGAAAAACGTTTTCGCCCATTAAACCATACGGTTACCACCTCCTCCCATTATTTCACCCTTTACTCTCTTCCTTCATGAGGCCAGGAGTACGTTTCAATCTCGACTTGTATAAATAGGTCTTACCTATTTCCACCGGACAACAAGTCTCGGTCGGGAGAAAAAAATACCACGCTCTCGAAAGGCAACTTTGCAAGCTCTCCCAAAAGCTTCCATCTCTTGCAAGCTTCCTAAGCTTTTACTTTACGATACAAGTCGAGATACTACTCTCTCCGGCCTCAACACCTTTCTTTGCTTCCCTCCCCAAATCAACCCTTCTCCTCCACTTTGTGACCGAAGCAAGTCCGGAACGGCCATTTCTTGGTTTAGGTAGGACTTGTACGGATTGATCTCTCGAATCTATAAAGTGCTCACGTGCAGCACATTTATTTAGGGTTTGAATCAGTTTCTCACTCACCTACCGCATTTACCGAAATCGGCGAAACGATTTTTACCCATAAACAATTGGCGACCACGGTGGGAGGATCGATCTATCGGCTACAATGTCGATTGTCGATCTCGTTCTTCGACCCGAGATGTCAAGATGGTAGGGGAAAGCGACTCGATCCGAATTAATCGCCGACGACCGGTTACCGGTTGTAAAACTATACCAAAGCGGGGACTCGTTGAAGATGCTACCGGCGATTGGGGACTTGCGACCCAGTCAGACTCGGACAACCCGGTTATCAGTTGTTAAAACTACACTTTAAAAGCGGGGACTTTGAAGAAGTTACCAGCAATTGGGGACTTGCTGGGGATGCTACCAGCAAAGCCACCAGCAAAGAACCACCTTTTATATGGAGAGGGGCGTGTTCGCAAAACCTATGAAGTGAGTAAATTCAGACTGGGCAAGGTATACAATCTATTTTTAGGTTCTTAGTAAAACCGTCGTACTACTGAGTCTTATGCCTATTGCTAGCACACACTTTCATAAAAGCAATATTCCTTTCCCAAAACATAATCAGAATCATATTATCAAAACCATTCATCCCAGAAATAATCCAATACCCTAAAAAGCTACCAGCTGTCTATCAAAGGTCAAGTTTTGAACCAGACATCCAATATGTCTTTCAAAAAAAAAAAAAAAAAAGAACCTAAATGAAAGTTTAACGGAGAAACATTCAAGGAAAATCATCCAACGAGAAGTCATGTTCTTCTTGGAGAAGGTCAACTTTGCATCTTCAAGAGCCGCTCTCTTCATAGTCAACATCTTGGAAAGTTTTTCGAGTTCTACCTCTGTCGAGCAATCTCCTCAGCGGAAAGGCTTTTCATTGCTTTGCATCTTTCAACTTTTGGATCTCTTGCAAGGCCTTCGACAAACCACGAAGTGTTGAACTCCTTTTCTATGCACACGTCGCGATGGTGCTCCCAGTCGGCAATAACGTCTTCAGAAACGGTGTGACCGGTCACCTCACGCATGTCCTCGATAGAAGATAAAGCCTCTTCCACACGCTTAACCAGCGCAAATCGACTAGTGACTTTCTTGGTTGTAGCCATATGTCCGTATTTCTCCCAGTTCGTGTGTACAATGCCTCGTGCTTAGCCTAAGCCGCTGAAGCCGCCAACCCGACACATGACCGGATAAGGAACCAAATACGGAGGATCAAAAATGGCGCTGCACCTGGCCTCAAGACTCGCAGAGGGTTTTCCTCCATGTCTACGGCAACAACCATCAGAGAATCATCCGCCGTTTGAGCCACATCTGTGCCGGCAATTGGCTAACGCTCATCTCCAAGTCACCAGCGGTGGTCACCAAAGGCAAGTTTTCATGCGGCTCTACCCCAGAATCATCCTCGAACCAGTTCCTCCTGCGAACTCGAGTCGGATATTTCCCAAAAGAGGAAACAAAAGGACAAAGAAAAGAAGTGCGAAACTCACCGAACCACTTCCAGAAAGCAGAACCCGATCTTTGCAGGGAGGAATCACTCTCACTTGTTGAACCTTCTTCTCTCTCGACTCATCGTCGCTATGAGAAGGCTCAATGCTGCTTTGGAGTTCTTTGAAGAAATTGCCGTCTCTGGCAATGTGCAAGAGCGTGAAAGCATTAACACTACCGAAGCCACAGAAGGAAACAAGACGCATATTCTCGGCCGAAATTCACGTGTTTTGAGACAAACCAATGAAGAGGCGACACATACACAGTTATTGGAAGAAATGAAAGACACAAGAGCCGTGGGAGGATCTTGTGAAACCGTCCGAACCCGCCAGCACGATTCTTTGTTCTCCGTTCCTTGGCACAGGGGCTTTCCGAATTGTTAGGCAACTTTCGCTTGGGATCTCTCAACATTGGATACTCTTTCAGAACTGCTGGGGAAGGTTTGCAACGAACGTTTTCCACCACGTTATTCACAAAATCTCGGATCATAGTAAACTCTTCGCACCAAAACTCATTATAGCCGAAGGTCGTCGAAGTTACTCTTCCCATTTGAAAGAAGGAAAGACGGATACCGGCTTAAGGTGCGGCGTCAAGGGCGACACGCAATGAATCCTTAGGGATCACCGGCCGGTAAACAAGAGGCACCCCTTGATCGAAACCCATGTGACGAGCGAGCACGGTCAATATTGTAAGCGGCTATACGGAAAGACCCCCACGAAGAAAGACGGCATATAACAAGGACGCTGACTTTGAATGAACAGTTTTTCACCAACGCTCAAAGCGTCATCAGAAGACAAAGACATGAGCGGAGCAGAGGCAAAAGTGTCAATTTGAGTCACTGACTTATGGATCGGCCCCCATGGACGAAAATTGATTTCATGCAACTTATCGAGAAAACTAACCAAGCTCACGCCAACTCTCGGACCTTTGTTCACCCATCGAAGAATTCGGGAGCCACCCCAACTCACGGGAAACGAAGGCGGCGGTTTCGGAGCATACTTCTCAAAGTGCTCCCATAGCCGGACTTGCGAGAAAAGCAACGTGCACATACGAATCCACTTTCATGAAACCATTCGAAACTTGCATGTTCGCAACTAGGTGATCCAGATGCACATATAGGGAACCAAGGAACTGACTTGCCAATGGGAAGAACTTCACCCTTTGCCAACTTCACGGCAATCGCTAACAACTCCGGTCTTATTCCTTTCTTGCAGAACCGTCATCAAAAATGTCTCTGGACAACCGAGAGAGCCAAAAAAAAGCGGCGACATGAAGATCTTTGCTTTTCCGTTCGGGCTCAACTCGTCAGGAAACCATTGAGATATCCACCAACCGTAAGGACACCTTTCATCCTCTTTCCGAGCGAGAATCCTTCGACTTCGCAATGGAGTCTTTCCGAGCAAAATCCCCCAACTTAGCGGCCAGGTCATCCCGCATCTTCACCTCACTTTCGAGATAATTGGATTCTAAGATTCCCGTTCTGGAAGATTCAACAAGAGAGCCACACTCTCCAAAGATAAAGTTATCTCGCCCCATCTACATATAATTGTATGGGTGTCCGAACACCATCACGGAGATGAAAGCAACCAAGCACAGGATATCCTTCCTAACGGAGATTTACTGAAGTCTTGAAAGCATCAATGACCTGCGCTCGAGTCAAGTTGGTATTTATATGCTCCTTGCTCACCATGAACTCAACCCATCTATCAAAAGAACGCAATGGGCTTTGACACATCCTGAAGTCAATGTTGGAAGAAGAATACACCCCTTTATGGAGACAGAATCGAATGGTGCTCTCTGGGCAAACCGAACATGTCTTCCTTTCATCCTCACCACCGGTTAGCAAAATTGGCACGAAACACTGGGTGATTCTTCCGAGCGGGGGCAAGGGCTCTAGTGAAGAATTCATCATACGTGTTCGGTTTGGAATTATGAGCATCCTTCGACGAAGTGAAATTTGATTCGGGTAACATCTTATCGAACTCCTTCACAACAATTTGGTAATAAGATATCTGCACAAAACAAACGGAGAAAGACGAAGTTATCTCCCTGACACATAATCGTACCCAACAACAAAAAAAAAAAGAAGAAAGGGGAAGGAGGACGTATTTTATTCGCGTTCAAGACTATATACACAGTATTTTATTCGGGTTCAAGACTATACACACAGTATTTTCTTCGGATTCGAGACTATATACGCGGCATTCTATACGGGTACAAGTGCGTCTACAGTATCTTTCTTCGGGTTCCGGAATTATATACGGAGCATCCTCTACGGGTTCGAAATACACACGTAGTATTTTCTCCGAGGGTTCAAATATTTCTTTCGGGACCCAGAAAATTCATATATGCAATATTTCCTACGGGTTCAAACAATATATGCAGTATTTCCCTTGGTCGCATACATACAATATTTTCTACAAGAGGCACGCCAAGAAATCATATGCAAGGATTGTGGGAGCGCCTACTCTTAAGGTTTACACCTACGTAAAAAAAAAAAAAAAAAAAGGAAAAGTACTCGAAGACATACCTGGAAGCCGGTTTCTCTTTGTCGCTAGTATGAAAAGAGGAAGGAATAAAGCGCAGGATGGGGAGAAAGGGGCTTTATATATATATATATATAGGCGTGAAGACTTTGAAATAGGGAAGGATTTCCCTTTTACCAAAATCACGCGTGCAAGTAATGGGCCCACAAAGGGTGCGATTTCCCGATGCGCCCAAGTCACGCCTACAAACACGGTTTCCAAGCTGCACCGGCCCCACCCAATTGTGCCGACCTGCAAGCACGCACGGCTTCTACACTTTGCGCCGGTCCCACCAGCTAGCACACTCGGTTTCCCAACTCATGCCAACTTCCCAACGTCGCCCAAGGCTGCGCAGGGCCCACCAATTGTGCCTAGCCTCCCGATTTGTGCAAAACTACCAGAGGCAAGGATTCCAAATCCTATTTATAGAAGGTCAGGCAAGCCTCCCTCAATTCTCTTTACGGTTTGCTGTTAATAGTTTGTCACCATCTTATGCTTACCTCGCAACAAAGCCCCTGTTCCGAGCTAAGCAGGGGACTTAATGTTGATGGTGGTTTTTAGACAAAGGATAAAATCGTAAAAACCCATGACCTAGTGTTACCCGCAACACATTAACTAAAAGCATTTAACTCGGGTGTAAACAATTAATAGGGGTATTTTTTCAAAATACCAGTTAGGTTTTCGACACGAACCCTAATTCCAAAACCAAGCCGCATCTCTGCGCACCATGGCAACAATGCCAAACCAAGCCGCATATCGCGCACCATGGCAGCAATGCCAAACCAAGCCGCATATCGCACCATGGCAACAATGCCAAACCAAGCCGCATATCTGCGCACCATGGCAACAATGCCAAACCAAGCCGCATCTGCGCACCATGGCACAATGCCAAACCAAGCCGCATATCTTGCGCACCATGGCACCAATGCCAAACCAAGCCGCATCTGCGCACCATGGCAACAATGCCAAACCAAGCCGCATATCGCCACCATGGCGGCAATGCCAAACCAAGCCGCTGCGCACCATGGCAACAATGCCAAACCAAGCCGCATACCGCGCACCATGGCAACAATGCCAAACCAAGCCGCATACTGCGCACAATGGCAACAATGCCAAACCAAGTCGCACCCTGCGCACCATGGCAACAATGCAAAATCTCCAAGCCGCTGTGCCTTTGGTCCACGCCCAACATAGCGCCCTAGGTCAACATGGCCGCACGTGCCATTGGCACATGCCAACACGTGCCGCAAGCCATATTTCTAAGCCGCTATGCCTTTGGCTCACGCCCAACATAGCGCCCTAGGTTTGCAAGACTTGCAACTAGGTCAACATGGCCGCACGTGCCATTAGCACATGCCAACACGTGCCGCAAGCCATATTTCTAAACCGCTATGCCTTTGGCTCACGCCCAACATAGCGCCCTAGGTTTGCAAGACTTGCAACTAGGTCAACATGGCCGCCCGTGCCATTGGCACATGCCAACACGTGCCGCAAGCCTTATTTCTAAGCCGCTATGCCTTTGGTTCACGCCCAACATAGCGCCCTAGGTTTGCAAGACTTGCAACTAGGTCAACATGGCCGCACGTGCCATTGGCACATGCCAACACGTGCGGCAAGCCATATTTCTAAGCCGCTATGCCTTTGGCTCACGCCCAACATAGCGCCCTAGGTTTGCAAGACTTGCAACTAGGTCAACATGGCCGCACGTGCCATTGGCACATGCCAACACGTGCCGCAAGCCATATTTCTAAGCCGCTATGCCTTTGGCTCACGCCCAACATAGCGCCCTAGGTTTGCAAGACTTGCAACTAGGTCAACATGGCCGCACGTGCCATTGGCACATGCCAACACGTGCCGAAAGCCATATTTCTAAGCCGCTATGTCTTTGGTCCACGCCCAACATAGCGCCCTAGGTTTGCAAGACTTGCAACTAGGTCAACATGGCCGCACGTGCCATTGGCACATGCCAACACGTGCACGCAAGCCACATTTCAAGCCGCTATGCCTTTGGTCCACGCCTAACATAGCGCACTAGGTTTGCAAGACTTGCAACTAGGTCAACATGACCGCACGTGCCATTGGCACATGCCAACACGTGCCGCAAGCCATATTTCTAAGCCGCTTATGCCTTTGGCGCACGCCAACATAGCGCCCTAGGTTTGCAAGACTTGCAACTAGGTCAACATGGCCGCACGTGCCATTGGCACATGCCAACACGTGCCGCAAGCCACATTTCCAAGCCGCTATGCCTTTGGCCCACGCCAAATATAGCGCCCTAGGCTTGCAAGACTTGCAACTAGGTCAACATGGCCGCACGTGCCATTGGCACATGCCAACACGTGCCGCAAGCCACATTTCCAAGCCGCTATGCCTTTGGCCAACGCAAAATATAGCGCCCTAGGCTTGCAAGACTTGCAACTAGGTCAACATGGCCGCACGTGCCATTGGCACATGCCAACACGTGTCGCAAGCCATACTTCCAAGCCGCTATGCCTTTGGCCCACGCAAAACATAGCGCCCTAGGCTTGCAAGACTTGCAACTAGGTCAACATGGCCGCACGTGCCATTGGCACATGCCAACACGTGTCGCAAGCCATACTTCCAAGACGCTATGCCTTTGGCCCACGCCAAACATAGCGCCCTAGGCTTGCAAGACTTGCAACTAGGTCAACATGGCCGCACATGCCATTGGCACATGCCAAACACACACCTTTGGTAGCCTAACTTGCAAACCGTGCAACCTACTACCAAGGCATTCCGCACATGCCAAACACACATTGGTAGCCTAACTTGCAAACCGTGCAACCTACCACCAAGGCATTCCGCACATGCCAAGCACACACGCTTGGTAACCTAACTTGCAAACCGTACAACCTACCACCAAGGCATTCCGCACATGCCATTGGCACATGCCACGCACGCCACTAGCGACTCGGCATCGCCACTTACACTCAACGTATAACCTACCACCAAGGCATTCCGCACATGTCATTGGCACATGCCACGCACGCCACTAGCAGCTACGGCATTGCCACTTACGCTCGAGGTACAACCGCAACAAGGGCATTCGCACATGCCAATGGCACATGCCACACGCGCCACTAGCGGCACCACTTGCACTCAAGGTGCAACCAACACTCGAGATATCAACACAAAGCGAGGGATGCTTTCCGGGGTTTTGGTTTGGCGGTCCACGGCATGCGGCGTACACTACGCTCACATTAAGAAAGCGTGAAAAGGAATAAAGCGGTCAAATAAAGAGGAAATAATGGTGAAAAACGTTTTCGCCCATTAAACCATACGGTTACCATCTCCTCCCATTATTTCACCCTTTACTCTCTTTCTTCATGAGGCCAGGGTACGTTTCAATCTCGACTTGTATAAATAGGTCTTACCTATTTCCACCGGACAACAAGTCTCGGTCAGGAGAAAAAATACCACGCTCTCAGAAAGGCAACTTTGCAAGCTCTCCCAAAAGCTTCCATCTCTTGCAAGCTTCCTAAGCTTTCACTTTCTGATACAAGTCGAGATACTACTCTCCCAGAATTATTCGGCCTCAACACCTTTCTTTGCTTCCCTCCCCAAATCAACCCTTCTCCTCCACTTTGTGACCGAAGCAAGTCCGGAACGGCCATTTCTTGGTTTAGTAGGACTTGTACAGATTGATCTCTCGAATCTATAAAGTGCTCACGTGCAAAGCACATTTGTTTAGGGTTTGAATCAGTTTCTCACTCACCTATCGCATTTACCGAAATCGGCAGAAACGATTTTTACCCATAAACAATCCCCTATCAGCAACCATTCCTGGTTCCATTCTCAGCTATTTGTATCATGTAATTCCAAAACTTGAACTTCTCATTCCGCTCCGAAGGGCCATACACACAAGACAAAGTACTTTCCACTCCCGTAATCAGATTCTTTAGATGACAATTGATCAGATTTTTGGAGAACACCCCCACCCTAAGGTTAATTCCTAATTTCCATGCCACCGCCAGCCCTCCTGCCGCACCAATTGGGTCTACCATAAAACAGTTTCTATATTCTAACTTTGTGATAATGGGGTTCACCACAGATCTGATGTTCTTAGTTTCACACATAAATAAAATGTCAGAGTTCTTTTCTTTGATCATGTCATTGAGGTACTCTCACTACGGGAAAATTAGTAATCTACAACTGTAGATTGACAACTCGTAAATTAAAAGTTGTAAAATGTAGTATGTTTTACAACTTTTTCCAACAAAAGCGTTGTCAAAGTAAAATATGTCCAACTCTTAGGACCAACGAGTTCCTAAGAGTAGTGACGAGAATCAGAACCACAACTTGTTGTGTGAAAAGGGTTGTAGAGAGAAGTGACCACCTTTAGAATTTACAACTCACATCCTAAAGGTAGTGAATGATTTTAAAACAACACTAATAAGAGTTGTTGAAGATAAGAAAAAAAATTGAAAAATGTTCTTGTAGAGAATCGAACCCAAGCTTACTAGGTGTTAGTACAAGACGTCAACCATCTGCCAGGATTCACAATCTTGGTAGATTTGTGGTTTTTCTTTTAATCAACATTCACAACCTTTACAAGAGTTGTAAATGATAAATTGACTTTGAAAAAAAAAGGAGGCTAAGGTGAATCGAACACGAACCTCCTCTGTCTAAGACTTGATTTCAACCACCCTTCCACATTTACATGCATGTCTCGCTTATATTTTACATTTACTTTTATAAAAAAGTGATAAGGAAAAAACATGTTAAGGAAAAGAAATAAATGGACGGTTATGATGTAAATGGATGGTTATGATGGGAGATGGAAAAGATAAGAAGAAAAAGGATAAATAGACCTTCTACAACCCCCTTAAGAGTCGTCGTAAAGGTATAAACACTTCTGCTAAAATTTTCTCACTTCGCAAAAAATTCCACTTCGCTAAATTTTATTCACTTCGCAAAAAACTTCTAACTTCTCGCTAAATTTTTCTCACTTCTCGCTAAATTTTCTTTTCATCGCTATTGACAACCTTTATAAGAGTTGTCGTTGAGGTATTAACACTTATGCTAAATTTTCTCACTTCGCTAAATTTTATTCACTTTCGCTAAGAATATTCCCATGGAATCTTACCCGTAAATGGGTGGATTCATCGTCTTTCCGAACTTTCGGACTTATAGTAGTCCGCTCATGGCCAAGTTTTGATCCGGTGCAAGTTTCTTTTCGAAGTTGATGAATTTGTATGTGTTTAAGGTTTATGAGAATATTCCCATGCAATCTTACCCATAAATGGTTGGATTCATCGTCTTTGCAAACTTTCGGACTTATAGTAGTCCGCTCATGGCCACGTTTCGATCCGGAGCGGTTTCTTTCTCAAAGTTGACGAATTTTGTGTGTTTAAGGTTTCTGAGAATATTCCATGGAATCTTACCTGTAAATAGTTGGATTCATCGTCTTTGCGAACTTTCAGACTTATATTAGTCCGCTCATGGCCAGGTTTCGATCTCGAAGCCAATTTCTTTCTCGAAGTTGATGAATTCGTGTGTGTTGAAGGTTTCTGAGAATATTCCCATGGAATCTTACCCGTAAATGGTTGTATTCATCGTTCTTACGAACTCTCAGACTTATACTAGTCCGTTCCTGGTCAGGTATCAATCTCGGAGCAGGTGGTTTGCATACAATATGCAAGAATAGGGCTTGCTTAATGTTTCTGTGGAATATTACAAAGAATATTACTTGTAAATTGATGGATTCATCGTTCTTACGAAATTTCCAACTTAAAGTAGTCCAGGTCGGCCGGTTTCGATCTCGGAGCTGTGGTTTGCATACAATATGCCGAATAGGGTTGGTTTAATGTTCTCCGGAATATTCCAAAGGAATCTTAGGTAAATGGATGGATTCTTCGTTCTTATGAAATTTCGGACTTAGAGTAGTCCAATCACGGCCGGTTTTGATCTCGGAGCCGAGGATATGCGTACAATATGCCGGAATATGGTTTGTTTAAGGTTTCGGTGGAATATTTGAAGGAATCTTTGTAAATGGATGTATTCATCGTTCTTACGAAGTTTCGGCAGAGTAGTCCAATCACGGCCGGTTTCGATCTCGGAGCTGTGGTATGCGTACAATATGCCAGAATATGACTTGTTTAAGGTTTCAGTGGAATATTTCGAAGGAATCTTACCTGTAAATGGATGTATTCATCGTTCTTACTTAAGTTTCGGACTTATAGTAGTCTAATCACGGCAGGTTTCGATCTCGAGCCGGGTATGCGTACAATATACAGAATATGACTTGTTTAAGGTTTCAGGGAATATTTCGAAGGAATCTTACCTGTAAATGGATGGATTCATCGTTCTTACTAATTTTCGGACTTAGAGTAGTCCAATCACGGCCAGGTTTCGATCTCGGAGCCAGGGTATGCGTACAATATGCCAGAATATGACTTGTTTAAGGTTTCAGGGAATATTTCGAAGGAATCTTACATGTAAATGGATGGATTCATCGTTCTTACGAAGTTTCGGACATAGAGTAGTCTAATCACGATGAGTTTCGATCTCGGAGCCAGGAATATGGTTTGTTTAAGGTTTCAGGGAATATTTCGAAGGAATCTTACCTGTAAATGGATGGATTCATCGTTCTTACGAAGTTTCGGACATAGAGTAGTCCAATCACGGCCAGGTTTCGATCTCGGAGCCAGGGTATGCGTACATTATGCCAGAATATGGTTTGTTTAAGGTTTCGGGGAATATTTCGAAGGAATCTTTCCTGTAAATGGATGGATTCATCGTTCTTACGAAGTTTCGGACATAGAGTAGTCCAATCACGGCCATGTTTCGATCTCGGAGCCAGGGTATGCATACATTATGCCAGAATATGGTTTGTTTAAGGTTTCAGGGAATATTTCGAAGGAATCTTACCTGTAAATGGATGTATTCATCGTTCTTACGAAGTTTCAGACATAGAGTAGTCCAATCACGGCCAGGTTTCGATCTCGTATGCGTACATTATGCCGAGTATGGTTTGTTTAAGGTTTCGGGGAATATTTCAAGGAATCTTACCCAGTAAATGGATGTATTCATCGTTCTTACGAAGTTTCGAACTTAGAGTAGTCTAATCACGGCCGGGTTTCGATCTCGGAGCCTGTGGTATGCGTACAATATGCCGAATATGACTTGTTTAAGGTTTCGAGACAATATTTCGAAGGAATCTTACCTGTAAATGGATGGATTCATCGTTCTTATGAAGTTTCGGACATAGAGTAGTCCAATCACGGTCGGGGTTTCGATCTCGGAGCCGGGAAATGCGTACATTATGCCGAATATGGTTTGTTTAAGGTTTCAGGGAATATTTCGAAGGAATCTTACCTGTAAATGGATGGATTCATCGTTCTTACGAAGTTTCGGACATAGAGTAGTCCAATCACGGCCAGGTTTCGATCTCGGAGCCAAGGTATGCGTACATTATGCCAGAATATGGTTTGTTTAAGGTTTCAGGGAATATTTCGAAGGAATCTTACTCAGTAAATGGATGTATTCATCGTTCTTACGAAGTTTCGGACTTAGAGTAGTCTAATCACGGCGGGTTTCGATCTAGGAGCCAGGGTATGCGTACAATATGCCAGAATATGGTTGGTTTAATGTTCTCTGGAATATTCCAAAGGAATCTTACCGGTAAATGGATGGATTCTTCGTTCTTATGAACTTTCGGACATAGAGTAGTCCAATCACGGCCGGTTTCGATCTCGGAGCAGGGTATGCGTACATTATGCCAGAATATGGTTTGTTTAAGGTTTCAGGGAATATTTCGAAGGAATCTTACCTGTAAATGGATGGATTCATCGTTCTTACGAAGTTTCGGACTTAGAGTAGTCCAATCACGGTCAGGTTTCGATCTCGGAGCCAGGGTATGCGTACAATATGCCGAATATGGTTGGTTTAATGTTCTCCGAATATTCCAAAGGAATCTTAGAGTAAATGGATGGATTCTTCGTTCTTATGAACTTTCGGACATAGAGTAGTCCAATCACGGCCGGTTTCGATCTCGGAGCCGGGGTATGCGTACATTATGCCGGAATATGGTTTGTTTAAGGTTTCGAGGAATATTTCGAAGGAATCTTACTCAGTAAATGGATGGATTCATCGTTCTTACGAAGTTTCGGACTTAGAGTAGTCCAATCACGGTCGGTTTCGATCTCGGAGCTGGGGTATGCGTACAATATGCCAGAATATGACTTGTTTAAGGTTTCAAACAATATTTCGAAGGAATCTTACCTGTAAATGGATGGATTCATCGTTCTTATGAAGTTTCAGACATAGAGTAGTCCAATCACGGTCAGGTTTCGATCTCGGAGCCAGGATATGCGTACATTATGCCAGAATATGGTTTGTTTAAGGTTTCAGGGAATATTTTGAAGGAATCTTACCGTAAATGGATGGATTCATCGTTCTTACGAAGTTTCGGACATAGAGTAGTCCAATCACGGCGGAGTTTCGATCTCGGAGCCAAGGTATGCGTACATTATGCCGTAATATGGTTTGTTTAAGGTTTCGGGGAATATTTGAAGGAATCTTACCTCGTAAATGGATGTATTCATCGTTCTTACGAAGTTTCGGACTTAGAGTAGTCTAATCACGGCCGGTTTCGATCTCGGAGCCAGTGGTATGCGTACAATATGCCGGAATATGGTTGGTTTAATGTTCTCGGAATATTCCAAAGGAATCTTAGGTAGAATGGATGGATTCTTCGTTCTTATGAACTTTCTGGACATAGAGTAGTCCAATCACGGCCAGGTTTCGATCTCGGAGCCAGGGTATGCGTACATTATGCCAGAATATGGTTTGTTTAAGGTTTCAGGGAATATTTCGAAGGAATCTTACCTGTAAATGGACACTACACCAAATTCTGGGATTAGAAATAGAACCAGGCCGTTACAAAAACGGGTTGTAACGGCCTACTTTGTTGCAAAAGTGGGTGTTACATTTTTTGTAACGGCCAGGTCACGTTACGAAATTTTTTTACTACCCTCAGAATGTGCTTGAGCCACAGCGAATTTGCCACGTGGTAACGTACTCGAGCCGTTACAAATTTTTTTTAACAGGGATGTTGTAACAGCTCAGAGTCGTTATTCTAACTTTTTTGTAACAACAAAAAAATTATCACGGTCAACCTTGACTTTGGTCAAAATTGGTCAACATCGACCAATTTTGACTAGGTCAAGATTGACCAAATAGTTCATTTTCTCAGAAATAAGCCGGAATTTCTATTAACCTGCATCAACCTTTCATATCATCCACATTCAACAATCAATTCATATCACATTCAACAATCATTTTACATTACATTCAACCAATTCATGTCAAAAAAGAACACAAATTCTTCTGAGTACAATTTTTTTTTTTGTTAAGTACACAATTTTTTTTTTGTTAAGTATCAAATTCTAAGGGAATAGATAGAAACTAAGTTCCAAATTTCTAATGCAATACATAGAAACTTACTAACTTCCTACATAGAAGTTGATTGGTCCAGTTTCTGTAGCAGTCAAATTATCAGTCCCTAATTGGCAAAAGAGAAATTCGTTAGTCAGGTTACCAGCAACAAATGTAACGCACAAATCTAAATCCAAAAATAAAATAGTCATTGGTGTTAGAAAGACACCATCACAAAGAAAGATCATCAAATGTAATTGCATCATGCCAATAGCTCGTCACGGATTTTTTAAGCCTACAACATAAATCTGATCCTAAAGCATGAAAACTATGTCACTTAGAATTATCAATTATGTTTATCAAGCCTACTTAATGAAACTGTTTATCCACTACTAACAATCGTATCCAACAAAATTGTTTATCGACTACTAACAATTCGTATCCAAAACACAACAATAGACCCTCCATGAATAAGCATTTTAATTCGGCGGAACTATAAATTTCTTAGGTAATTCACAGATTACTAGTAATTCCCTAATCATTTGAGATTGGTAAACATTTCACATTTCCCACTTCTTCAAACCCAATTATGAAATCTGAGATATAGCATTCTGAGTAAACACACAAAATTTCCAATAGTCAAATGAAATTAGATCCAGTAACAACTAAAACAAATTAATCTTTACACATTCAGGAAACTCAGTATCAGATCAGAATCATGTGAGTACAACAATCAAAAAAATTAAGCAATGAGAATATGAAATATAACACCTTTTCCAACAGAGATCTCTACAAACAGATGAAACAAACAAAACCCATATTCCAAAAACCAAAAAACAAAATTATAGACCCAGAAGAAAACCCCCCATTGCAATTATAAATAGAACAAGACATGTGCAGTAATTTCCTAATGGGGGTTGGGTAGATGGATCCGAAGAAAAAGAGAAAAAAGAAGTTACCTTTTAATTTGTTTGATTATCTTAAAGGGGTTAATGCATATATACATACCTTAGAGAAGGTCTAGCACTAGCAGTCAAAGCTCAAGGCTTCCTTCAATCATCTGTGAACCCTTATGAGATAGTCCATGTACCAGCTATTAAAACACATCAATAAAGTTCATACAATCAGCACCATAGACAGTTAATTCTCCACGTTCTACAACTTTACAAGAATTTGAGCTTCAAATATTCGAAACCGGTACCAAGTCAGAAATTACCTTTGTTAAACTTGCTTTCTTCACTAACCTATGTCTTAAAATCGCAACAAATTGTTGTGCAGCGTTTTACCTCGATAATGATCATCATTACCTGATGAGGTTGCGGTACCTTTGGATGCAAGTCCTCAGTTCATTGATAGTTCATAAGCCAAGGAGACTTCCATGCCGAAGGAGATTCAAACCCTTTCTTGATGAAGGTATCCCACCAAGCCCGCAATCAAGATATGTGAATTAGATGAGGCAAAGCAAATGCTATCTACTATAAACATGATGTTACCAAGAACCACATAACCACTATGAAAAGTAAACATGTCAAGTAGTGTTAATCCACACCCACAAGAGAATATAGTTAAGTATATGATGTAATCAAAAGGGACTTACGAATCGCTATTCTCGGTTTCACCATCCATTCTAGCGTTATCCTATATGTCGATTAGTGTTATGCTTCACTCCATTGATGATGTAACTCCATGACCCACTATCGGGAACCCAAAAATTCAAAGCACCAGTTAGCCTCTAGTTCATCATATACAAAACACCACAAGGAAAATTCTTTCAAATATGTTTAAGTTTAAAGTTTTGGTTCATTTGGGTCATATTTTCATAAGAGTATAGATCTTCAACCAGAGAAATCTTATGACTGTGAATATTTTTTACAGGGATTGAGAAAGTTCTAGAGAAGGAAACATATAGACTACACATTAACATATTTAACATCAAGAAGTGTATCAATCTTACCATGTAAAAACCTTGGAAGCGATCACTGAGGAGCAATTGAACCTTCTCATACAAATTTGGATAGCTTTCAGAGTCCTTGTTGGAACACCCCCCACTCGTACCCTGAAGGTGTAAGTTTGTAGGCAGTTAATGATAGCTACCTTAGTCACATATGATTTGAAATCCATGATGCTTTATAAAGAAGAACCTGTTGTACATAAGGGGAATTGAAAGTATATAATTCAGAAAACAGAACTGATTTGAGAGGGTTTACAAATTGAAACAGAGTTTTAATGGGTTAACCTTAAACTCTCTTTTCCCCACTCTAGTTGAAGGCAGAGAACCATTATGTGCATTTGCCCACTCTTATGCCATCTTAACAAGAATAATAACACATGGAATGTGCTTATGGACAACAGGATCATGGATTATTTAATAGGAGATCATCCAAGAAATTATCAGGATTTGATTCAATCACCTTGTGTTCCTGCCACACACACACACACGCACAAGGAGTTAGCATTTTCCTTTTTTGTTCATGTCATACTAAGTTGCTGACTTAAACATAATTTGTCTATGTGGTCAGACCAAACCAGGGAGAAGAACATAAGATAAAAGATGGCAGTCAAATACATAGTGAAGATGTAGACAACGGTCATGGAAAATGGGAGGAGCAATTACAACAACACAACTTGTGATAAACATGTAAATGACATCAAGGCCAGGAGACTACAGGATGGAACTCCAGCGTACTCTATAAGGACATTACCTTCAAACTAATCCTCACAAGGCTAGTTAGGCCATAAGAGCGTGCAACCACCTACATAAAATCAGGCTGCCTACATATTTATCCATCTTTAGCATAGACGATTCCTTCAGCTGATAAAGCAACAGAGAAACTTCATTAACATTTTCACATATCGGAAGTATATTGTCATGATACTTGGTCATACTTCAACTGTTAATTTGATTTTACGATGAAAGAACAAAAATAAGACCTCAAACCTCAATAGATTACGTAACATGAAACTGAGCCTCACTTGATGAAGCTTCACAGGTAGTCCCTCAACCTGCTACTAGTCCACTCAAGTTCTCACTGCATTCAGGAGTTTCTCACAATGCTTCACATCGTATATTCATCAACAAGTATGTTGACCATCAAAAAATTAATGCCCCGCAAAATCACTTTATTTTAAAACACTTGTAAACCATAAATATCAAAGAACCACACTGACCAACCAAGCTTTATATCATAAAGTGCCCAAGCAAAAAAAACACCACGCAGAATGAATCATTGATGTAGTGATTCTTAACAATTCTGCATATACTAGTGGAATTAACAAACAATATGGTGAATCACTGAATTAGGTTAAGTTGCAGAATATAAGATCAAGCTATCTATAATACCTCAAGAGAATGGCTCAGCATATGTTGTTTCAAGTGAATAAGCGGGTGAATAAGCCCCATCTTCCATCATACCTGTCGAAGAGATGACCTATAATCATGAACTACCTCACTTTCAAAGGGTTCCCTCTAACACCATGCCCTTGGGAACTACCCATACCAAATTTCTGGTTTTTATTCTACAAACCATATTACTCCACATAAGGATAATGCAAAAACAAGCCTAAAATCCAAATTTCTGGTCTCTTATAAACCTATACGAACTATAAATCAAGAAATTGCTTACAGGAATTCGGTGATTTATAAGTCCTCTTTGTGTTGGTTTCTTGGACATCTTGATGATAATGTCATATATCCATCTTCTTCTCTGTAAAAGAAATTGCTTCACTTGTTAGTGGTTTTAAAGTCTCCGCTATCTACAAAAAGCAAACAAAATAAGAAAAATCCAACATCAACGAACAAACCCTAGAAAAGAACCAAAACGAAGAAATCAAGAAACCGATGATGATGAAACTAGAAATTGAAACCCTAAACTAATGATGATGATGATTAACAGATGATTGAAGAACTGAAATCTTCAATTGAGAGTGAAGATGAGAAAACCAGACGATTGAAAACCAGGCGATTGAAAAACTTAGAAACCCTAAAAATCGAAAAACTTATTGAAGTGATCGATGAACACTTACATAGATCGATGATTACAAATATTTCGTGAGATTTATGTGATGATTTACTCATCGGTTGAAAGAAAGAGAAGAGAGAGAAGAGAAGAGAAAAAAAGAGAAATGAAAACTCGATCTCGATTCACTAGGGTATATCCTCAAAAGCACGCATGTAAACGGCACAACATGGGAGGAAATATCCCTAGTGTTACTCATATGGGGTGGAAACATAATAATACGCGTGTGAATGACACACGCACCACTTCCAGGTGTTACGTCCCAGGTGTGACGAAGCGTGTAGATGGCACGCCTAAAAAAAAATCGTAACGCTGGACCTCGTTATTAATTATAAAAAATATTGTAACGGCCGTTACCGTTACAATTTTTTTTCAGTAACGGACATTTGTAACGGGAATTTGTAACGGCCAGTAAGCCGTTACGAATTGCTGTTACTAATCCCAGAATTTGGTGTAGTGGGATGGATTCATCGTTCTTACGAAGTTTCGGACTTAGAGTAGTCCAATCACGGTCAGGTTTCGATCTCGGAGCCAGGGTATGCGTACAATATGCCAGAATATGACTTGTTTAAGGTTTCAGACAATATTTCGAAGGAATCTTACCTGTAAATGGATGGATTCATCGTTCTTATGAAGTTTCAGACATAGAGTAGTCCAATCACGGTATTCGAGCTTCATATTTATCGATTTCGATTATGTATCCCGCTAAGTTTGAAGGTTGAACCCTCTCGGAGCTTCTTGGTTCATAGTTTATTTGTCGTTATACCACATTTGAAGTTGGAATCAACACTGAGCTTCATATTTATCGATTTAGATGATGTATCCTGCTAAGTTTGAAGGCTGAACCCTCTCGGAGCTTCTTGGTTTATAGTTTGTTTGTCTTTATGCCACATTTGAAGTTCGAATCAACATTGAGCTTCATATTTATCGATTTCTATGATATATCATGCTAAGTTTGAAGTTAGAACCTTCCCGGAGCTTCTTGGCTCATTGTTTTTATGTTGGTATACCACATTTGAAGTTCGAAACACAAAGAAAGCATGAGTTCGAATTAAAGATAAAACACAAAGAAACACACCAATTATCGAATTCATTTTTCATTTTACCGATTCATTCTTATACATTTTTTAGATGTTTTTCTATCAAAATGTCGAGAACGATGTCCTAAATTTATTAATATTTTTTTTGGATTTTTTTTCATGTCGAAGGTTGATGATTAAACCGAAAACATGAGTTCGTATTAACACAAAGAGAAAGCACAAAGACCTCAATCCGTATGACCATCCCAAATACAATATCACCCGTCAGATCTTTTCTTAATCCGTATGGTTGATCAAACAAAACGTGGTCCGTCAGATCTTTCCATCGGATTCATTAGTTTTTTTTTTTAATTTTTTTTTTCTCTCAACCACTCGAACTCTAATTTTCTATTCTACCCGTTTCTATCGTTCTTCCTCTCCCAAGAACACCTATCTTTCCTCCTCCACGGATGACCACCATTTGAAATATTTTTGTGAGAGAATAAGAAAGAGATCGAGTTAGAGAGTAATCAGTAAAGATTAGTTCACTCATTTTTACCATTCTCCACAAACATTATTTCATCAGAGTGATGAATGACGGCAGAGTAAGTACCGATTAGGGTTTCGATTTATGAAGAGAAGAAGATCAATTCAATAATCAGCTAGAGTTTGAATCGAAGATGACAGCGATCTAGAAGATGAAGATGATCTTGCTAATAATCGGCTAGAGGTTGAATCGAGATTTGGATTTTGAAATCAATATGAACAGTGCAAGAAACGGTTGAGCCGATGATTTTCTTTCGCTTGTGTTAGATCTTCGTTGAAGCTTGGGTTATTCTCAGATTGAGATATGGAGTTGATTACGTGGGTCGTATGGAAGAATTGGTGAAGATTAATGGTAATTTAGGGTTTGTAAAGGATGAATTTGGAAATCGAAATGAGGGTTTCTGAGCTTCAACTGAAAACAGAGATGGGTTCGATCATCTTTTGATTCTTGGTAAGATTTCTTCAATCAATTTGAAGTTTTGATTTATTTATTTTTAATTTTGTTTGATTTTTTTTTTTTGTTGTTGTTTTTTTTTTGCTTTTTTGCAGAAACTGATTAAATTACAGCATCAATTGTTAGTGACTAGTTCTATTGTTCAGTCGCGCGAGCTTTTACCGAATCCTAACTATGAATTGTTAGTGACTAGTTCAATTTTGTTGGTTCTTCTAGGTACGAGCTCGGTCGTCAACCCGCTAACACCAAGTTGTCAAGCAACAAGACAGTGAGGAGAGTACGTGTTAGAGGAGGTAATGTAAAGTGGAGGGAACTCCGATTGGTGAAGAGCGCTTGTCAGGACAATGAGCTTGTCAGGACACAGACATTAGTTAAGAGCGCTATTGTTCAATTTGATGCTGCTCCTTTCAAGCAATGGTACCTTCAGCACTATGGGTATTACTCTTCTCAGTATGTTCCTTAAATCTTTCTCAGTATGTTCCGAGAAGTCAGTTGTGCCAAGGTAATTACTCTTCTCAGTATGTTCCTTGTTTCTTTCTCTTAAATCTCTTGTTTTTCTTGGTACTAATCAAACCGATTTTGGTGTATTGGTTGCCTCATTGTTCCTTGTTTTGTTTGATTCATGATTCACCATAAATCGGTATTTTGTGATTCCCTTGGTCTCACAATTTATCATCTTGTATTATGGTAGCATCAATTTTCAATCTCTACTTGCCTGTGGTATTTATGACGGATTATTGAAAAATTTAACAAGTCTTTCATATTTGTTGATTCAACTCCAACTATTGTCAAACTGAAATTTTAAAGTATCGCTACCATGTTCTCTTGAGGCTTCGCGAAACAAATATGTACTTGAGTTCTTTTGTTACCAAATTTTATGTTAAAGAGGTCTTCCTCTAGTTTTGTCAAGGCCACCACTAAATGAATTTTACATGAATTTTCTATGAGAGACTTACGAATCAATTTTTCTCGAACATGGTCTTTCTTGTGCCGTTTTTTCTCGAACATGGTGTTGTTCAGTGCCGTTTTTCCGAGGCTTTTTCACTCGATATGTATCTCAATATTTCTTATTATCATTTTTATGTTAAAGAATACTTTCTTAGCTTTTCAACGAGACTGAATTTCTTTGAATTCCATTACTTAATGAATTTTGTATGAATTTTTGATCGTAAACTACCGAAACCGCAATTTTCCGAAAAATGTGATCTTGTCCTGTTTTGATGAGTGTTTTCAACAAAGATATAAACCTTATTGTATCCTATTATAATTTTTATGTGAAAGGGGACTTCTCGGCTTTCCAACGATCCATAGTTTGTTCAATTTCGTTGCCTAATGAATATTGTACATATTTTTGATTGTAAACTAGCAAAAATGCAATTTTCATGAATACCTATTACCAGGATTTATGTTTTAGCTTTCTGTGTGTTGCTATTGTATGCTTCAAATCCTTTGTCGATTTCATGGAATTTCTTTTCTCTTTATTATCTTTAGTTATAACAAAATTTTCGAGCCTCTTTCACCGAAATAATTCCTACGAGCATGTTTTGAATTGAACTTACCGCATTGCGCTAATTCTGTTTAGCAATACTATTGTTACTTGCACATATGGTTTTTGGGCCAAAGAAAAGAATTGACCGTATTGTCTTTCAAATTTGAACGATTTTCTCCTGGTTCCTCTCTAAGACAACGGTAGGTTGGTTTCCGTTATGTTTTAATAGTATGCGAAGCTTTCAAATTTTGTGAATTTTGCAAAGAATGCTTTACCGTGCTTACTCGTGTCTTTGCTTGAGGGATGATGTGTGAGCTTATACAATCATTATTTTTTTGTTTCAGTTCAACACCGGTGTCAATCGATGCTACGCCCTTCGTACGAGGTTGCCAAGAGGGCGTTGGTTGATGGCTTAGTCTTCCCGGTTTCGCGTGTTTGGTTTGCGGTCAGGCCCTCGTTTTGTCGGCCAGTAAAGAAAACTCGCAAGAGCTCTCGGTGAAGCACTATTAAATGCGAGAGAAAAGAGTTTGTTCCGGCCACATGGTGTTGTCTTGGTGCGGTCGTAATGCGCAAGGGCTAGAAAGGTTTTAACGAAAATGTAGTGTTATAAGTTATTTTTTTTTTTTTGGTGTTGAAGTTTTGTAAAATTGCTTATGTAGTAGTGATTATAATTGGAAATCTAATCTTCTTTTTACTGCATTTAATTTTGTATTTAAATTCTCAAAATTTAATTTTTTTTTCAAATCGAATATGTACCACAACTCATAATCCTAGTTGTCAAGGAATTCACATACAACTCTAATCATAGTTGTCAAGGAATTCACATACAACAAGAACTAAAGTTGTCATCGAAATCACATACAACTCTTAAGCATAGTTGTCAACGAATTCACATACAACTCTTCCCAAAGTTGTCAACGAATTCATATATAACTATAATCATAGTTGTCAACTAATTCACATACAACTCTAACCATAGTTGCAAATGAATTTTCCATAACCCCAACAAG
Source organism: Papaver armeniacum (assembly GCA_023531295.1). Classification (NCBI taxonomy): domain Eukaryota; kingdom Viridiplantae; phylum Streptophyta; class Magnoliopsida; order Ranunculales; family Papaveraceae; genus Papaver; species Papaver armeniacum. The sequence continues at coordinate 195,953 of JAJJWW010016811.1, forward strand.
TGTAGTGTATAGTTATTTTCACAACCCAAGTAAGAGTTGTGTTAGGCATAAATAAATTTTTTTGAAAGACATTCACAATCGAGCCGAGCGTGGTATATAATGGAACCACAACCGTGTTTACGACTATTATTGACGAGTTGCAAAGAATTGAGGACTTTCTACAACCCCCCCCCTTGTGCAACCTATAGATAAACGTCGTCTTACATGGTACCACAACTGATTTCCGGGGTAGTTAATCGATATTTTTCCCGTAGTGTCTTGTGTATTTGGGTTTCCTATTCCCTGGAAATTCTAGGAAATGATTCTAACATTGCCAGCATGGTGCATATAATGGTTATTGAAAATATGGTATTTAAATGATTTGATTAAGCCATTGCTATCAAGATGCACAATATGTACTCTAACACTGTAGTATTGGAAGAACTGCCTACTGTTTAGGGAAAAGTTGTTGAAATATGAGTGTACCTGGTGTCAAAATCGGAATGCATATCTGGGTTTGCCTGCGTGATGCCATGACCCCCCCAAGATGCCTCCTCTAGAACCGGTCCATCGTACTTGTCCGAGTGCATACTGGTGACTTTAGAGCCAATTTCTGTAGAGTCTTTTTTTTGTTATGAGAGGGTTTTCGATTAGTTTGTTCTGGATGTTCTTCTTTCCTGAGTCTCCTGATAGGTGTAGAATACACCGTATTTAATATCTAGTATTTATGCTTTCTTTGCGAGTTTTCTTGTAAATTATGTATCTTATGTGTGCTTTTGAGTTTATTAGGTGCAATGGAGTCATTTGGAGCAAAAAGACCAATTGGAACTCGTTCAAATACAAGATTTCTACTTTTCATTGTGTAGAGGACGAGAAGACGAAGGCAATGGCGAAAGAACTAGTCATTCCGAGTTCGTATGAAGAAGTTATGAGTAAAACAAGAACTTGGAAGACCAAAAGGGTAAAATGGTCATTCTAGGCCAAGTGCTATTGCCACCCCACTGTACGTTAGGGGGCATTCATTCTGTTAAGGGGTGACCTGTTTTAATGGAATTGCTAAACACAGTCACGTATTTTACAAGGGGGTAATCTTATTCAAAATAGAGAATCCCGCGTATGGTTTCTCGCATGAGCGGAAAAGAATACTCGACGAGTTTGGTAGTAAGGATCGATGGTTCTTTGCCATTGTTGATGCCCGATGGGGTTTAACTATAGCTTGCAAAAAAGCAGTACGAAAGATGCAGAGAAGATGGCCAAGCTCGACAGAACCAAGAGAGGAAGTGGTTGTGGCTGTTGGTTGATCGGTGATGATCACCATTAATGGTCTGCTCTCGAACTCAGGTAAGAAACGGAGATGAGTGATGGGAATCAGTCGAGCTAGTAATGATCGAGGCTTGGAGTTGTTTGCTGCTGCTGTGGCTTGGTGGGCTGCTGGCAGAGACGAGATGGAGTTGGAATGAGGATGTTGTGACTTGCCGGTGTTGGGCTCAATATCCAGTGAAGCAAGATGGCTTCTGCCATCGGTTTGGTGGTTAATTGGCAGAGAACGATGCCGGCAGACGAGAATGATTGTTTGCTGTCACTCAATGGCTGCTGGCAGATGATAATGACATGGAATGATGGTGATGGAATGGGCTGGTTCACGAAGTACAGCAGAGGCATGAAGATTAACCGAGTGGAGTCTGGGTTCTGCCATTGATTGCAGCTGATGAAGGGTGTTGCGGGTTAATGATCGGTGATAGAAGAGCATTGCAGAGAAGGTGGAGCGCGCTGTGGTGTTGTCGATGAAGTTCAGGGAGCTGAGTCAGAGCAGGATATGGATGAGTTGTGTTGCTGGCATTGATGAGAAGAGATGCTGCTGCCATTCACGATGAAGCTGAGTTTATTAAATGCATGGCATCGAGAAAATGGGTTCTCTGCGAGTATGGGTGCTCGGAGTTGTGTTGTGACTGTCGATGAAGTGATCATGGCAGTATTCGGTGAGGTCGAAGATGGAGATGGCAGCGATCATTGGAGTTGGAGCTGTTTATGGCAGTTCGTGTTAATGGAATTGATCAGGGTTTTAGCTATCTCTGGTGATCAGAGTTTGAGAAGTTATGGACGAGCTCAACTAGAAAGTAGAGAAGATGAAGTCACATGGTCGATGATGGTTATGGCTTGATGCCAATGTTGATGCTCGAGTTTTCGTAGCTTGCGAGCGAGTGGACGAGGATACGGAGGAGTTTGTGAAGATGTGAGTCAGGGACGATGAGTGTTATGGACGCAATGGAGAAGCTAGAGTCCGAGTGAAGGTTATCATGGATGAGGTATGGCCGGAACTTACACAGGAGAAAAGATGGAATTGAATAATGGGCTGGGTTCCATAATCTGCCGCACGAGCTCAATGGGCAAGTGCATAGCAACTTCTTAATTTGCATGGCCAAGACATGGACGTGAACGATATTTAGAAGTTTCAACAGATTTCGAACGGGGCTCATGCACGGGACACAATTCTTAAGGAGGTGCAATTTCCTATTTTTACTGGGTTTCCTAGTTTCTTCAAGAGGAGGTTACAAAACTCCATATATAGAGAAGCCTAGGCACAAATATAAAATATCTAAGACCTTTTTTATTATTATCTCTTCTATTTTGTTCTAGGGTTTAGAACCATGAAGTCTTTTCTCTTTCTTCTTGTGATGAACTCCTTGAATATGAGTACCTAATTATCTTTTGGTTATGGAATAGTTGGATTTCACAAAGCATGATTCTTTGATTCAATATATTAGTTTTGTCTCATATTTATCGTTTGCAATTCTCTGAAAATATTGTTTTATGATTGATTGATTGTTTTGTCAAGTTGCAAATTGGTAGAACTTCTAATCACATCTATTGCTAGTTTAGGGTTTATTATACGCAAAAGTGATATTCCTTGGATACAAGTAGCATAATATGATTATAGTTTGTAGTGATATATTCTTATGATCATATGTGAATCGTAACCTTTGTTAAATCGGATTAGTGCACTTTCCACGTTCGATTGCTTTGATTGGCCTGATTTCATAGAACTTAACGCATCTAGGGAATTAAACTTGATTAGTGCTTTTACACGTTAGGTTGTTCCTTTAGGTAGAATTCATATTCGCATCTTTTAATGTGTTTGTTGATGATATGAGGAGATTTGCGGGATATTCTTGCGATCAAGGTATTCTAGGGTCTTTGATAAAAGTTGAGATTAAATATCAATTCTAGTTATTGTGAAAAGCATGTTAGTGAATGAAAACGAAATCCTTAACCAATATCTTTTCTATCTTATTTGTTTGCTTTTATTCCTTTTATTTCATAAAACCACAAAACTACCGGTGTTATTTATAAGGAACCATAACAATTTGACAACCTAGACCTCTCTGTGGGATCGATCCTTTCTTGCCCTTGCTATATTTATATTTTGAGTAGTAAGAAAGTGTAATTATATTTGTGTCGCTTACGACAACGGTCAATTTTTGGCGCTGCGTTGTCGGGGAGGCAGCGGTTGTCAATTGTTTTTGGTTTCTTATTTTTGTATTTAGTTTTTGTTTTATTTTTTTTGTTTTTATTTTTCTTATTTTCTCGGGGTTCTAACTTGGTTTGAGAATCTTATTTCGTGTGCTTATTTCTATGGAAGGAGCATACTATATGGATGGATACGGATTTTCAACAACCTCAACAATACGATAACTACCAATTCCATGGGTATAATCAAAACCAATTCATTGGTTATGACCACTATTCCATGGAACCTTGTGGATTTCCTCAACAACCTTATGGTGAGTATGTGTGAACAACAACAAGGATGGGAGGATTCTTATGCTATTGAACAAAAAGTCTCTAATTTTATAGATAAAGTTTCCAACTTTTTAAAAGAGGAATTTCAAAAGCTAAAGAGACTACAAACGAGCAACTCCAAGAACTTCGTGAAAGTATGACTATCTTGCGAAGAGACATTGATCAATACAAGGAAGATATGGATAATTCTAATGTGCATATGGTTAGTGATGAATATTTGATTGATGCTAATGTTGAGAAAGGCGAGTCCTTGGGCACTTTTGTGGATAATTGTGTAGTTAACTCAACTCTTGATCGTAATAATGATCATTCACCTATTCAAAAGGATGAGTTAGAGATTAGCAACACTAAATTCGCGAGGAACAATCTTATGTTGACTATGATAGTGACGGTGATTATGATACATTGCTTGAAACAACTCATGGTGACATCTCCGAGGAGTCTTTTTGGGATCAAGATGAAGATGAAGAGGAATATGATGACACTTGTGTAGATTACTCAAGCATTGATCTTAATAATGATCAAGAGCCTATTCAAAGGGTGGAGCTTGAGGATGATGCATTTTCGAGTGTTCTAAAAAAGTTTTTTATAATAAAATTTGGATCCGCAAAAGAGTATGTGCCTTACAACAAAGAGGAGTATGTTGAGAATGAGACCGTTATGACCAATATGTGGAAGACCCAATTGAGCTTGCAAATGATTGTGATGATGATGTTTATGTCGATACTATGGTTAAGGCAGAAACGGACGAAGAATGGTTGCAAGGTTTGATAGAGGACCATGATACACAAGAGGTGAATAATTCACTTGAGTTTTTCAAGGATGAAGAGGATTCCGTGATACAAGAGATTGTGCAAGGTTTATCTAACCCTTTGCCTATTATTTCTTCTCCTTTACCTCTTATTGGTTTGAATGTATGTGCTTCGAGAATATCGTTGAATGACTTTGTTTCTCGTTTTCCGCCATTAGAGACACTTGATTCTCATACTATGCAGGTTATGGAACCAGAAACCGTGGAGGTACCCGACTTCTATATTGTTTTTACACTTCCATGTGTGGACAACAATAAGTGTGGGGGAAGTTTTTATCGGGGTTCATAGCTTCACTTTTGCTTTATATTGCTAATATTTGTGTGAAGCTAGTGTTTGCAAAACAGGTTCTATGGACGGATCCCCAACTTTTCCGATTATTGGTGTATGGGGAATGAATCTTACAAGAAGTTAAGTCGGGCCGTCGACTTTAAAACAAGCGCTTAGTGGGAGGCAACCCACCGGTTTTGTATCTCTTATCCTTTTTCTTTTTATTTTTGTTTCGTTTATTTATTTTTTTTACTGTTTTTATATCATATTTGCATCCCTATGTTTAATTTCATTGAGTCCGTAATCTATCTTAGAAGAGAATTATGACGAATACCTTTTCGTCAGAAAATTTTCAGACTGCGCGTAGTTTAGTCCAGAGACCATAACTGTCAGACCGTTTATCAAAACACTGTGAAATTTTGACACTGTGTAGAAAAGACGTATGCAAACAGCTTTTGTGAAATGGAGTTTTTCCAAATTCCTTACCAATTTGCACAGTTTTTGCGTTTTATCTGCTGTTACGTCAGAATTCAGAACTTTCGGTTTTACACATTGAGGACAATGTGAAGTTTAAGTGTGGGGGAGCATTTATATGTTTGTATAGTTTGTTTTTGACACCATTAGTGGATAGAACCATTTTGAATGCAGGAGTTGAGGAACTAATTAACTAAAAGGGAAGAATATAACTCAGAAATCACAAATTAACATGATAGTTGTTACCATATCTTGGAATATCACCATATCACATTCTATTTTTATTTTTCCATATTTATCTATTATTCTCTAAGTGCTTTGGTGGGTCACTAAACATCGACGTGTTATTACTGCTAGGATGAAATAGAGTGGTTGAGTTACTAGAAAAAGAAAAAAAAATTGAAAAAGAAAAAAAAAAAAAAAATGAAAAATATATAAAAAAAAAAAAAAAAAAAAAAGACCGACCAATTAGACCAAAACGGAATAAAGAATGACACTTGGGAATAGCAGTATGTGTAAAACGTAGTCCCTGTCTCCGTCGCCTAAACAAGCGTGGAATGCAGGATCCAAGGCAACTATCATGTACTTGCTGACAAGAAGCATGCGCTTGGATCCAAAAGATCTAATCATGCCGTCTAAAAAAAAAAAAGAAAAAAAGAAATTGGATCCAGTTTGATTCAATATATATAAACAAAAAAAAAAAAAAGAAGAAAATATTATTGTGTTGAATAAAGTCACTTTTGGTTCCCTTGTATATGCCAATTGATTTGATGTAGCATTCAGCACCGAGTAGCTCAATCCAATAGGATTAGGCTCATCTTAGCAAATGACCTTCGAGACAGATATGGGAAACATCGAACATTTGTGAATATTCGCCAACATCTACATCTATATCCATCTTCTTAATCTTTTCATTGTGATTGTGGTTTGTTAGTTTCCGAGTATTGTGGCTTGTTCGACTATCTAATTAGAGTTTATTTACTAATATATGAATTGAATTTGCAAGGTATCTCCTCCCGTAGTCATTTTGGATTCATTCATTGATTTGTCACAAATAGACGGAGTTTGAAATATAGGTTTTGTAGGTATATCTCTAGTAAACCTTCACGAGACTATAACTCGTCCACTAGGGACACCTAGGGGTTTAAAGGCTTGTTATTTATGCTAAAATTAACCGTAGCCTCGGGTGACACGGAGTTGTTGTATTTTATTGTTTTGTTTGATTTGCTCGAGGACTAGCAAAGTCTAAGTGTGGGGGAATTTGATAGGTGTAGAATACACCGTATTTAATATCTAGTATTTATGCTTTCTTTGCGAGTTTTCTTGTAAATTATGTATCTTATGTGTGTGCTTTTGAGTTTATTAGGTGCAATGGAGTCATTTGGAGCAAAAAGACCAATTGGAACTCGTTCAAATACAAGATTTCTACTTTTCATTGTGTAGAGGACGAGAAGACGAAGGCAATGGCGAAAGAACGGAGTCATTCCGAGTTCGTATGAAGAAGTTATGAGCAAAACAAGAAATCATAAGCAAAGGGGCAAAATGGTCATTTTATCGGGAAGTATCATTGGCACCCCTGCTGTACGTTAGGGGGCATTCATTCTGTTAAGGGGTGACCTGTTTTAATGGAATTGCTAAACACAGTCACGTATTTTACAAGGGGGTAATCTTATTCAAAATAGAGAATCCCGCGTACAGTTTCTGCATGAGCGGAAAGAATACTGACAGAGTTTGGTAGTAAGGATCGATGGTTCTTTGCCATTGTTGATGCCCGATGGGGTTTAACTATAGCTTGCAAAACAGAGTACGAAAGATGCAGAGAAGATGGCCAAGCTCGACAGAACCAAGAGAGGAAGTGGTTGTGGCTGTTGGTTGATCGGTGATGATCACCATTAATGGTCTGCTCTCGAACTCAGGTAAGAAACGGAGATGAGTGATGGGAATCAGTCGAGCTAGTAATGATCGAGGCTTGGAGTTGTTTGCTGCTGCTGTGGCTTGGTGGGCTGCTGGCAGAGACGAGATGGAGTTGGAATGAGGATGTTGTGACTTGCCGGTGTTGGGCTCAATATCCAGTGAAGCAAGATGGCTTCTGCCATCGGTTTGGTGGTTAATTGGCAGAGAACGATGCCGGCAGACGAGAATGATTGTTTGCTGTCACTCAATGGCTGCTGGCAGATGATAATGACATGGAATGATGGTGATGGAATGGGCTGGTTCACGAAGTACAGCAGAGGCATGAAGATTAACCGAGTGGAGTCTGGGTTCTGCCATTGATTGCAGCTGATGAAGGGTGTTGCGGGTTAATGATCGGTGATAGAAGAGCATTGCCAGAGAAGGTGGAGCGCTAGAGTGGTGTTGTCGATGAAGTTCGTGAGCCGAGTCGAGCAGGATATGGATGAGTTGTGTTGCTGGCATTGATGAGAAGAGATTCTGCCATTCACGATGAAGCTGAGTTTATTAAATGCATGGCATCGAGAAATGGGTTCTCTGCGAGTATGGGTGCTCGGAGTTGTGTTGTGACTGTCGATGAAGTGATCATGGCAGTATTCGGTGAGGTCGAAGATGGAGATGGCAGCGATCATTGGAGTTGGAGTTCGTTTATGGCGTTCGTGTTAATGGAATTGATCAGGGTTTTAGCTATCTCTGGTGATCAGAGTTTGAGAAGTTATGGACGAGCTCAACTAGAGCAGAGAGAAGATGAAGCTGCTGCGGTCGATGATGGTTATGGCTTGATGCCAATGTTGATGCTCGAGTTTTCTGTAGCTTGCAGAACAGGGACGAGGATACGGAGGAGTTTGACAGAAGATGTGAGTCAGGGACGATGAGTGTTATGGACGCAATGGAGAAGCTAGAGTCCGAGTGAAGGTTATCATGGATGAGGTATGGCCGGAACTTACACAGGAGAAAAGATGGAATTGAATAATGGGCTGGGTTTCCATAGCTGCTGCACGAGCTCAATGGGCAGTGCATAAGCGTTTTCTTAATTTGCATGGCCAAGACATGGACGTGAACGATATTTAGAAGTTTCGGCAGGATTTCGAACGGGGCTCGATGCACGGGACACAATTCTTAAGGAGGTGCAATTTCCTATTTTTACTGGGGTTTCCTAGTTTCTTCAAGAGGAGGTTACAAAACTCCATATATAGAGAAGCCTAGGCACAAATATAAAATATCTAAGACCACGTTTTATTATTATCTCTTCTATTTTGTTCTAGGGTTTAGAACCATGAAGTCTTTTCTCTTTCTTCTTGTGATGAACTCCTTGAATATGAGTACCTAATTATCTTTTGGTTATGGAATAGTTGGATTTCACAAAGCATGATTCTTTGATTCAATATATTAGTTTTGTCTCATATTTATCGTTTGCAATTCTCTGAAAATATTGTTTTATGATTGATTGATTGTTTTGTCAAGTTGCAAATTGGTAGAACTTCTAATCACATCTATTGCTAGTTTAGGGTTTATTATACGCAAAAGTGATATTCCTTGGATACAAGTAGCATAATATGATTATAGTTTGTAGTGATATATTCTTATGATCATATGTGAATCGTAACCTTTGTTAAATCGGATTAGTGCACTTTCCACGTTCGATTGCTTTGATTGGCCTGATTTCATAGAACTTAACGCATCTAGGGAATTAAACTTGATTAGTGCTTTTACACGTTAGGTTGTTCCTTTAGGTAGAATTCATATTCGCATCTTTTAATGTGTTTGTTGATGATATGAGGAGATTTATGGATATTCTTGCGATCAAGGTATTCTAGGGTCTTTGATAAAAGTTGAGATTAAATATCAATTCTAGTTATTGTGAAAAGCATGTTAGTGAATGAAAACAAAATCCTTAACCAATATCTTTTCTATCTTATTTGTTTGCTTTTATTCCTTTTATTTCATAAAACCACAAAACTACCGGTGTTATTTATAAGGAACCATAACAATTTGACAACCTAGACCTCTCTGTGGGATCGATCCTTTCTTGCCCTTGCTATATTTATATTTTGAGTAGTAAGAAAGTGTAATTATATTTGTGTCGCTACGACAATGGTCAAATTTTTGGCGCCGTTGTCGGGAGGCAGCGGTTGTCAATTGTTTTTGGTTTCTTATTTTTGTATTTAGTTTTTGTTTTATTTTTTTGTTTTTATTTTTTCTTATTTTACGGGTTCTAACTTGGTTTGAGAATCTTATTTCGTGTGCTTATTTCTATGGAAGGAGCATACTATATGGATGGATACGGTTTTCAACAACCTCAACAATACGATAACTACCAATTCCATGGGTATAATCAAAACCAATTCATTGGTTATGACCACTATTCCATGGAACCTTGTGGATTTCCTCAACAACCTTATGGTGAGTATGTGTGTGAACAACAACAAGGATGGGAGGATTCTTATGCTATTGAACAAAAAGTCTCTAATTTTATAGATAAAGTTTCCAACTTTTTAAAAGAGGAATTTCAAAAAGCTAAAGAGACTACAAACGAGCAACTCCAAGAACTTCGTGAAAGTATGACTATCTTGCGAAGAGACATTGATCAATACAAGGAAGATATGGATAATTCTAATGTGCATATGGTTAGTGATGAATATTTGATTGATGCTAATGTTGAGAAAGGCGAGTCCTTGGGCACTTTTGTGGATAATTGTGTAGTTAACTCAACTCTTGATCGTAATAATGATCATTCACCTATTCAAAAGGATGAGTTAGAGATTAGCAACACTAAATTCGGCGAGGAACAATCTTATGTTGACTATGATAGTGACGGTGATTATGATACATTGCTTGAAACAACTCATGGTGACATCTCCGAGGAGTCTTTTTGGGATCAAGATGAAGATGAAGAGGAATATGATGACACTTGTGTAGATTACTCAAGCATTGATCTTAATAATGATCAAGAGCCTATTCAAAGGGTGGAGCTTGAGGATGATGCATTTTCGAGTGTTCTAAAAAAAAGTTTCTTATAATAAAATTTGGATCCGCAAAAGAGTATGTGCCTTACAACAAAGAGGAGTATGTTGAGAATGAGACCGTTATGACCAATATTGTGGAAGACCCAATTGAGCTTGCAAATGATTGTGATGATGATGTTTATGTCGATACTATGGTTAAGGCAGAAAACGGACGAAGAATGGTTGCAAGGTTTGATAGAGGACCATGATACACAAGAGGTGAATAATTCACTTGAGTTTTTCAAGGATGAAGAGGATTCCGTGATACAAGAGATTGTGCAAGGTTTATCTAACCCTTTGCCTATTATTTCTTCTCCTTTACCTCTTATTGGTTTGAATGTATGTGCTTCGAGAATATTGTTGAATGACTTTGTTTCTCGTTTTCCGCCATTAGAGACACTTGATTCTCATACTATGCAGGTTATGGAACCGAGAAACCGTGGAGGTACCCGACTTCTATATTGTTTTTACACTTCCATGTGTGGACAACAATAAGTGTGGGGAAGCTTTTATCGGTTCATAGCTTCACTTTTGCTTTATATTGCTAATATTTGTGTGAAGCTAGTGTTTGCAAAACAGGTTCTATGGACGGATCCCCAACTTTTCCGATTATTGGTGTATGGGGAATGAATCTTACGAGAAGTTAAGTCGGGCCGTCGACTTTAAAACAAGCGCTTAGTGGGAGGCAACCCACCGGTTTTGTATCTCTTATCCTTTTCTTTTTATTTTTGTTTCGTTTATTTATTTTTTTTACTGTTTTTATATCATATTTGCATCCCTATGTTTAATTTCATTGAGTCCGTAATCTATCTTAGAAGAGAATTATGACGAATACCTTTTCGTCAGAAAATTTCAGACTGCGCGTAGTTCAGTCCAGAGACCATAACTGTCAGACCGTTTATCAAAACACTGTGAAATTTTGACACTGTGTAGAAAACACGTAGGCAAACAACTTTTGTGAAATGGAGTTTTTCCAAATTCCTTACCAATTTGCACAGTTTTTGCGTTTTATCTGCTGTTACGTCAGAATTCAGAACTTTCGGTTTTACACATTGAGGACAATGTGAAGTTTAAGTGTGGGGGAGCATTTATATGTTTGTATAGTTTGTTTTTGACACCATTAGTGGATAGAACCATTTTGAATGCAGGAGTTGAGGAACTAATTAACTAAAAGGGAAGAATATAACTCAGAAATCACAAATTAACATGATAGTTGTTACCATATCTTGGAATATCACCATATCACATTCTATTTTTATTTTTCCATATTTATCTATTATTCTCTAAGTGCTTTGGTGGGTCACTAAACATCGACGTGTTATTACTGCTATGATGAAATAGAGTGGTTGAGTTACTAGAAAAAGAAAAAAAAATTGAAAAATAAAAAAAAAAAAAAAAATGAAAAATATATAAAAAAAAATAAAAAAAAAAAAAGACCGACCAATTAGACCAAAACGGAATAAAGAATGACACTTGGGAATAGCAGTATGTGTAAAACGTAGTCCCTGTCTCCGTCGCCTAAACAAGCGTGGAATGCAGGATCCAAGGCAACTATCATGTACTTGCTGACAAGAAGCATGCGCTTGGATCCAAAAGATCTAATCATGCCGTCTAAAAAAAAAAAGAAAAAAAGAAATTGGATCCAGTTTGATTCAATATATATAAACAAAAAAAAAAAAAAAAAAAAGAAAATATTATTGTGTTGAATAAAGTCACTTTTGGTTCCCTTGTATATGCCAATTGATTTGATGTAGCATTCAGCACCGAGTAGCTCAATCCAATAGGATTAGGCTCATCTTAGCAGTGACCTTCAGACAGATATGGGAAACATCGAACATTTGTGAATATTCGCCAACATCTACATCTATATCCATCTTCTTAATCTTTTCATTGTGATTGTGGTTTGTTAGTTTCCGAGTATTGTGGCTTGTTCGACTATCTAATTAGAGTTTATTTACTAATATATGAATTGAATTTGCAAGGTATCTCCTCCTGTAGTCATTTTGGATTCATTCATTGATTTGTCACGAATAGACGGAGTTTGAAATATAGGTTTTGTAGGTATATCTCTAGTAAACCTTCACGAGACTATAACTCGTCCACTAGGGACACCTAGGGGTTTAAAGGCTTGTTATTTATGCTAAAATTAACCGTAGCCTCGACGACACGGAGTTGTTGTATTTTATTGTTTTGTTTGATTTTCTCGAGGACTAGCAAAGTCTAAGTGTGGGGGAATTTGATAGGTGTAGAATACACCGTATTTAATATCTAGTATTTATGCTTTCTTTGCGAGTTTTCTTGTAAATTATGTATCTTATGTGTGCTTTTGAGTTTATTAGGTGCAATGGAGTCATTTGGAGCAAAAAGACCAATTGGAACTCGTTCAAATACAAGATTTCTACTTTTCATTGTGTAGAGGACGAGAAGACGAAGGCAATGGCGAAAGAACGGAGTCATTCCGAGTTCGTATGAAGAAGTTATGAGTAAAACAAGAACTTGGAAGACCAAAAGGGTAAAATGGTCATTCTAGGCCAAGTGCTATTGCCACCCCACTGTACGTTAGGGGGCATTCATTCTGTTAAGGGGTGACCTGTTTTAATGGAATTGCTAAACACAAATCACGTATTTTACAAGGGGTAATCTTATTCAAAATAGAGAATCCGCGTACGGTTTTCGCATGAGCGGAAAGAATCTCGTGAGTTTGGTAGTAAGGATCGATGGTTCTTTGCCATTGTTGATGCCCGATGGGGTTTAACTATAGCTTGCAAAAAAAGAGTACGAAAGATGCGAAGAGAGAAGATGGCCAAGCTCATGTAACCAAGAGAGGAAGTGGTTGTGGCTGTTGGTTGATCGGTGATGATCACCATTAATGGTCTGCTCTCGAACTCAGGTAAGAAACGGAGATGAGTGATGGGAATCAGTCGAGCTAGTAATGATCGAGGCTTGGAGTTGTTTGCTGCTGCTGTGGCTTGGTGGGCTGCTGGCAGAGACGAGATGGAGTTGGAATGAGGATGTTGTGACTTGCCGGTGTTGGGCTCAATATCCAGTGAAGCAAGATGGCTTCGCTTACCTGGTTTGGTGGTTAATTGGCAGAGAACGATGCCGGCAGACGAGAATGATTGTTTGCTGTCACTCAATGGCTGCTGGCAGATGATAATGACATGGAATGATGGTGATGGAATGGGCTGGTTCACGAAGTACAGCAGAGGCATGAAGATTAACCGAGTGGAGTCTGGGTTCTGCCATTGATTGCAGCTGATGAAGGGTGTTGCGGGTTAATGATCGGTGATAGAAGAGCATTGCAGAGAAGGTGGAGCGCGCTGTGGTGTTGTCGATGAAGTTCAGGGAGCTGAGTCAGAGCAGGATATGGATGAGTTGTGTTGCTGGCATTGATGAGAAGAGATGCTGCTGCCATTCACGATGAAGCTGAGTTTATTAAATGCATGGCATCGAGAAAATGGGTTCTCTGCGAGTATGGGTGCTCGGAGTTGTGTTGTGACTGTCGATGAAGTGATCATGGCAGTATTCGGTGAGGTCGAAGATGGAGATGGCAGCGATCATTGGAGTTGGAGCTGTTTATGGCAGTTCGTGTTAATGGAATTGATCAGGGTTTTAGCTATCTCTGGTGATCAGAGTTTGAGAAGTTATGGACGAGCTCAACTAGAGCAGAGAGAAGATGAAGCTGCTGCGGTCGATGATGGTTATGGCTTGATGCCAATGTTGATGCTCGAGTTTTCTGTAGCTTGCAGAACAGGGACGAGGATACGGAGGAGTTTGACAGAAGATGTGAGTCAGGGACGATGAGTGTTATGGACGCAATGGAGAAGCTAGAGTCCGAGTGAAGGTTATCATGGATGAGGTATGGCCGGAACTTACACAGGAGAAAAGATGGAATTGAATAATGGGCTGGGTTTCCATAGCTGCTGCACGAGCTCAATGGGCAGTGCATAAGCGTTTTCTTAATTTGCATGGCCAAGACATGGACGTGAACGATATTTAGAAGTTTGGCAGGGATTTCGAACGGGGCTCGATGCACGGGACACAATTCTTAAGGAGGTGCAATTTCCTATTTTTACTGGGTTTCCTAGTTTCTTCAAGAGGAGGTTACAAAACTCCATATATAGAGAAGCCTAGGCACAAATATAAAATATCTAAGACCACGTTTTATTATTATCTCTTCTATTTTGTTCTAGGGTTTAGAACCATGAAGTCTTTTCTCTTTCTTCTTGTGATGAACTCCTTGAATATGAGTACCTAATTATCTTTTGGTTATGGAATAGTTGGATTTCACAAAGCATGATTCTTTGATTCAATATATTAGTTTTGTCTCATATTTATCGCTTGCAATTCTCTGAAAATATTGTTTTATGATTGATTGATTGTTTTGTCAAGTTGCAAATTGGTAGAACTTCTAATCACATCTATTGCTAGTTTAGGGTTTATTATACGCAAAAGTGATATTCCTTGGATACAAGTAGCATAATATGATTATAGTTTGTAGTGATATATTCTTATGATCATATGTGAATCGTAACCTTTGTTAAATCGGATTAGTGCACTTTCCACGTTCGATTGCTTTGATTGGCTTTGATTTCATAGAACTTAACGATCTAGGGAATTAAACTTGATTAGTGCTTTTACACGTTAGGTTGTTCCTTTAGGTAGAATTCATATTCGCATCTTTTAATGTGTTTGTTGATGATATGAGGAGATTTATGGATATTCTTGCGATCAAGGTATTCTAGGGTCTTTGATAAAAGTTGAGATTAAATATCAATTCTAGTTATTGTGAAAAGCATGTTAGTGAATGAAAACGAAATCCTTAACCAATATCTTTTCTATCTTATTTGTTTGCTTTTATTCCTTTTATTTCATAAAACCACAAAACTAGAGGTGTTATTTATAAGGAACCATAACAATTTGACAACCTAGACCTCTCTGTGGGATCGATCCTTTCTTGCCCTTGCTATATTTATATTTTGAGTAGTAAGAAAGTGTAATTATATTTGTGTCGCTTACGACAGCGGTCATCTCCCTTCCCCATTTGGAATTCTGAACCATCGTGAATACTCTGCAGCCTTCCATCTTGCTTTTCATTCATTTGCTTTTTGTAACCTTCCATCATCACTTCATCATCACTTAATCCAAAGTACTTTAATTATTGTGGGAGCAAGGCCGAAACCCCCCAAAAAAGATGACTTGAAATCTACCAAGTGATGATATTCTTACCCAAAAAATGACTCTTAGGCAAATGCAAATATTGGCTCTTGACGCAATATTTGCTCATGATACGTCTACTGGCATGAGCATTGTTGAATCATGGCTGCTAATGGGGATGTAACAATGTAAATTGGTACCTTAATCAGCGATCTTGTGTTTTTTTTTTTCTTCTGAAAAGAGGATAGCTCCTCATGATATATATTGATAGATTTGATTCTCAGGAACCTGAGGATCATTAACTGTTACAAGGTTGTGACAGTTTTCAATATAAAGATTATGTAAAACCAGTAAAAGTCCTTCACCTATCCAATTGTGCTGGATGGCATTAAGATTACAAAAAGTTGCTATAGTTGCTGCCTTTCTAATATTGAGATCTGGAAATCAAAATAAAGCAGTAGCTTTGAAGTTAATACAAATGTTTATGTTATCTTCAAAGTCTTCACTAATGTTATAACGATGTTCTCTAGCTTTAGCGTATCTTCCCATCAACAACTTTAAAGTTGGTTGTGAATCAGTTTGAAAGGTAATGTTGTATCCACTCCATTCAGTTGCCCACCGGAAGGCATCTTTAGCACCCTTTTCCTCTAGTTGTTCTCTGGTTATGCAGTTTGCAAAAGATCCTCTTGCATCAATTGTTTTTTCTTATAAAGTCCATCAAAGTTGATCCAATTCCACAAGTATTTATTGGAACATGCATAGTTAGGGATATAGACATTCTCATACTCAGGTATGTAATATGTTTGTCAGGTTCTCTGTCCATAATTTGAAGAGTTTCATCATGCATAGGATCAGAAAAAAATGTTTGCATTATGTTGAAACCTGGTCTGCTAACAATCAATATATTGTTGACATATTGAACTATATTTTTTGCTGTGTAGGCACTATTTTTTTTTTTTTTAAATGTGATTTCGCACCTCGCTTTCTATATATTCCATATAACAATACTACAAAAATCTGGCCATTCTAATATATTGTCTCCTTTGTTTTTATCATGAAACCAATCAGTCAACCATTCATGAAAACAAGTTTTCCCATTAGTTACATAATTTATTTCAAAATTTAGGTGCATCCATACCTGAATTGCAAAATTGCAGTTGAGAAAAAGATGAGATAAGGATTCTTCATTCTCATTACAAAGATTGCATTTAGTATTAATGTTAGGGAGAATCGCAGCTACTCTCATACCTGTTGGTAAGATTGAATTTGCGGCTTTCCATATGAAATGCTTGATGGATGGAGTTACTTTCAATTTCAATATCGTGCCCCAATCACTTCCATTTCCATTATTGTTATTATTACTATTTATTGAATTATATGACTTAACTGTGAAATTACCTTTTTTCTCCAAGCTCCAGTGAGCAATGTCGTCTAAATCATTTACAGGGATAGGCATATCTAGAATTATGCTAACTGTACTATCATCAAAGCAAAATTTTAGTTTGTCTTCATCCCATTTTTTGTTTATTGTGAAAAGATGACATACCTTTTTCAAGTTTGCTGTACCCGTTGTTGGTTTATGCAGAGGAGCAATGGTATTTGGGATCCATTGATCTTCCCAAATATCAATAAGTTTCCCATTTCCTATCTCCCGTGTACAATGTTTCTTAATCTGTTCAACTCCCGTAAGAATTCCCTTTCATACCCAACTGTCTCCATCTTTTGGTTTAGGTTTAATATGTAGAATATCACAATTTGGATAATATTTTGCTTTTAATATTTTAGCCCCTAAAGAATCTTGTTTTTCTTTTAGCCTCCATCCCATCTTTGAGATCATTGCTAGGTTGAAATTTTCAATATTTTGTATGCCTAAACCACCGTCTTCTAAAGATTTACACATCGACTCCCAAGCTTTTAAGTAAACGGTAGCAATGTAAACAATGCTAGAAGAACAGTTATGGTTAAGAATGTAACATCCTCTCTTGCAGTGTACCAAATGAACTGCTTGAAAATTCCAAAACAAATATGTAAAACTCTCTAATCTTCAAAGAGATTATTGGTGGGGAAAGGATGAAGATCAGCGACGGATCCAGGATTTTATGTCTGGGTGGGCTAAAAATTTTTTTTTAGCCAATACTCTATTTTACTTTTTCGATTGCAATATTGATAGCTGCAGTTATAATACTTGATGCGACATGCTATTTTTTCTTTTCAACATATCGGGTTTCAACTTTGAGACTTGTTTAGGAGCAAAATACTTTAAGTGGTTGAGGTTTTTGCTATCACACGGCTCTTTTGTCTTTCTAGAATGTTGCTTTGGGCTTACACTATGTAATCTTCGTCAATATACTTACAGTTGCCGAGGAAGAAAAGCAAAAATGAACCGATGCAACAATGATACATCTAGGAAGTTATGTTATTCTTAAGTAGACACGAGGAAGTTATGTTATTCTTCACACCCTTTGCTTTTTTATTTTCGTAGCATGGTGAAACATGAGGAGTTAAAAGAAAAAGAAGAAGTAGAACAAGACCTAATACACGTGGTGCTATCCTAATAAGATTTGACCGTATCAAACTAACACAGTGTGTGAGAGAGAATTTGAAGTATGAGTTCTTTACTTTTGTCTTTGGAATCCTTTAACTTGAGATCATATTATCAAGGATTATCTATATGGGACCGAGTTTCAATCTTCTTGCATAATTTCAACGTAGCATCATAGTATCATAGAAATAAAAATAAGAGTTTCAAATTATAGTTGCGCGAATTTCTTGTCTTGATAATTGGCTAACTCAATTTTACACCTGGGCTAAATCTTAGGAACAATGAAAATCAAGTTTTGGACTTCAGCATAGGTAAGCCACCCCTAATTCCGTCACCGTAAGAAATGGAGGTGGAGATAGGAAAATGGTAGTACTTGTTATTAAAATTATAGATTTTAAGATCTTTCCTAACTTTCGGTCTTTCTTACACAAGAAAATTAAAAAAATACAATCATTTTTTTTCTTTTAATCATATCAAATAATTAACAAATAATCAAATTTGATAAAGAAATAAAAAAGAATATGTATTTTAACCAATAAAATGAAAACAACTATGTTTTATTCCTCTCCTTAGTCTTTGAAGGGCTAATAAGATCACCTAATTGATGATTTATTTTTGTGGAACCGTGTTACTAATTCTTTGAACGGCTACCGTATGGTATAACAACGTAAGATTCTATGACTAGAAACACCAAAACGATTCAAAATTGTAGTTGGGCTAAGTCAATACTTGTAAAATTGTAGTTGGGCTATGTCAATACTTGTAAAATTGTAGTTGGGCTAAGTCAATACTTGGGCTAATTTTAATTATCATCTGGGCTATTTTTTCAAAATCTGAAAATTACAAGGGCCAAATCATTTTTTACAAAGTTTTGGGGGGGCTGTAGCCTGGGTAAGCCACCCCCAAAACCGTCCCTGATGAAGATGGAAAGAATACAAATGGTAAAAAGGCATTTACTTAAAAATATGATCTTGTGTTGGACGACCAAATAGACTATAACTGCGCGGCGACTTGAGATTTACACCTTACTCAAATGCGTCATATATCATTAAATAGACTATCATGAATCCAAAATCTGTCACATGACCTATAATCTGCTTCATAAGCTATCCTTTTTCTTTTAACACAAAATATGAATGACACAACATTGATGGTAATGTGAAATGGGTTGCCCCAAAATTTATAAACGCAAGCCGAAATATGTCCCATTGATTCAAAATCTACACGATTTGTGCGAGAAATGCTCCACGCTTGTAAACGACATCGATGTTAACAAAGTGTAACAAAATAGGAACTGTTTCTTCTATCAATTTGCCCTACTATTTAAACAACACCTTTAATTAGGGTTTTCTTTTTTCACTCACATTCTTACCTTCTCTTCGTTGTTCTTTTGTTTTCTCCCCATTCCAAAACCACCGCCGCCGCCACCACAGATGATGGAGTCAGATGTCCATGATCATCATCAACAACAAGATATTAATGTGATGATATCTCCTCTCATGCATGAGTTGTTAGGAGATGCTCTCTGCATTCCGTTTTTCTTAATTTTTCTTCTTTGGTCATTGATTTTTGACTCTCCTTTTCTGTATCCTCTTTGATCTATCATCTCGTCATCGTTCTGTTTGCTTCCTTTTTTTGGTAATTTCCGCCCTTTCGAAGTGATGTTGATGCAGATGTTCAAATCAGTGGTTTGCCAGATTTATTGACTCCGATTCAATTGATTTATCGACTCGTTGTAGTGGTTCAGCAGTAACTTTGCCCTCAGTTCTCTGATGACGTAAGTCTGCTTTCTTTGTTCAAGATCTACCAATCAATAATTAGTAGTACCTTAATTATATTTATCAACTGGTTGATAGTTAGATTTTGTACTACTTCTTACAGGGTTTAAGGCATCAGTTGCAGGATCTCAAAAACGACGGTACTGGTGAGTTTCACATCCATTGATTTACTGGTGAGTTTCACATCCATTGATTTATTAACTCCGATTCAATTGATTTATTGACTCGTTTTGGTGGCCCTCAGTTCTATGTTGATGTAAGTCTGATTTCTTTGTTTAAGATCTATCAATCATTAATTAGTAGTACCTTAATTATATTTATCACTGAATTAGATTTTGTACAACCTGAATTCTTACAGGGTTTAACGCACAGATTACGGGATCTCAAAAACAAAGGAAGGATCATAGTGGTGAGTTTCACATCCATGGAAAAAAATTTTGAATTTGGTAGATGATTAGGTAAGATGCATTTTCGCATGAGTTTT
The DNA here is from genome assembly GCA_023531295.1 of Papaver armeniacum. Taxonomy (NCBI): domain Eukaryota; kingdom Viridiplantae; phylum Streptophyta; class Magnoliopsida; order Ranunculales; family Papaveraceae; genus Papaver; species Papaver armeniacum. Next base: position 216,202 of record JAJJWW010016811.1, read on the forward strand.
GAGTTAGCATCAAACAAAGGATGATGCATAAGATGTACTAATTTTTATTGGAATGAATATTCGAAGCAACCAATTTGCAATTGAACGATAGATCAGGTACATTTTGTGACATTTGAGGCTTAAACACGCTTCATTAGCGTCAATCACGCTGTATGGTATTTTAATACCCTGTATCAGCATTAAGCACACTTCATGAGCCTTAGCCATGCTCATTTTGGTGGTCCTCTTGATAGAGGAATTGCCATAGAGTAATAAGTGCACATGTTTATATTTGTACATAATTGAAACACTAAAAATTCATTGCATATTTGCATTTGAAGTCGAACTAGATATGGAACTGTAATTATTTTCAAATGCGATTCATTAGAATTTGGACTAGATACTGTGATGAAGTTAGACTAGCAACATAGGGCATAAACTAACAATAGACAGAAAATTTGAAGAATAGAACGATAGAAAATCAACAAGACGTTGATAAATTGAGTCTAGGGCTAGAAGCCAAATTACTCATTGATAATCTAAAGATTATTTTCATAAAAACAATAATAAAGTCTGCCTTCTAAGAGAAGGCCTAATAACCTATTTATACTAGTAAATAAAACCTAAAGAGAGAAAACCCTAGACTAACGGACATAAACGCCCTTTCTTAAGAGATAAACTAGCAAACGTCCTAAATAGAGAATGCTCATGACTAATCAGAATATGCCCCGCATCAACCACCCCGGGTTGAAAGAAATCTCAACTCCGATGAGATGCTTTATAAATTGTGCATAAATCAGAATGTCACTTCTCGCTTCTTTCCGCGATCGAAAACAAAACTAGGTACATCCTTAAAGAACACCACATCTTGTTCTCCTTGAAGTTTCTCATAAGATATCCTAGCTGCTTTCCCACGATCAAACACGAAACCAAAATCTTCATTTCTGATTCCTAGCTTAGGTATGCCAATAACAAGTATTGGTTCCATCACCTCACTTCGATACTTAACACATGCCAATCTCTGGTCCGAGTTAGTCGCCGAACCACGGTAAGCAAGTAACAATTTTCTACTTGAGTTTCCTTGTAATCCCTTATACCATTGATTAGAAGAAGTTGTCGCCCTTGTGTGCTTGCCAAGTAACCCGACTACCGGTTACAACCAGAAAAGTTAGCTTACCCAGCTTGTGAATCCCGCTGATCACTAATCGTTCCCTTCCATCTAAGACCTTTAGAACATCAACAAGGTGATGAGTTACTTAGGACTGCAACAGGATGTTCTAGCCAAAAGGTGACCAAACTCTCTAAGTGAATAATCACTAATTTTAACCACGGTTGTAGCAGAAAATCGTAGCTCTTCTTTGCCGGTAACCAACAAGATGGACTGGAATTATGCTTTCTTGTTTCTGCCCGCAGTGAGATACTTCGAATGTTGGTTCGATTCACCCTTGCTAATGTGAAATCGGTCACTTCCATCTTTTGTTTTGACCTTCCTCGATCAAAAACAAAACCCATAAAGCACATGAGACAATGAACTTTCATCATTTGTTCTGGATGAAGCTTTCTGCAAGAGAGCAGTCATTAACACACATTGTGTTGCAAAATTTGTGATGCCGAGATAGTGTAGCAACTCCTTCCGCATGTCTTTTGAGTTATGAAGAATGAACATCTCAAAAAGTATATCAAAACTACTTCTCCGAAAGTTCACATCAACGAACAGCTCTACCAGACTTCTCCTCGCTACTCTTTTGCAGATGATAAACAACTGTAGTATCCGTCCTTCGCAAACACTCCTCGAAATTCAACATGTAAATGTAAACTCGAACATGCATCTTCAAGACTACAGTTGGTAACATAATTCGAGAGGGTAATAAACATTAACTTCTTCTCGCTCTTGATTAACTGGTGAAATTCTGACACATTTGATTGCACCATTAGTTTCCCAACAAACCAAGTCATGGAAATAAGAGAACCCAACTTTACCGATCGCTAGAAACAATCTCCGAATGCAAAAATAATGGTCGCAGTAGCGGAAAAACCTTGTAGAAACTTTGCAGTTTGAACACCACCTTGTAGAAACCTTGCAGCTTGTCCATTTCTTCACCACCTCCTTTAGCATACTCCCAATGTGCTTCTCTATAAAAGATAGCATAACAACAGCGTATAGAACTTGTAACAAGTTTTTTTGTAATACCACAGTCGAGAACAATGAAAACTTCCTTTTCTTGGGTAAGATTTCAAATACTTGCACGAGACCTTTGAGGACGATAAATCTTCTTGCTGTAACTTCAAGGTCGTTTAAGAGTTTGACGCTCCTTGAGGTTACATCATTCGGATCATAAACATCTCTGTGGGATGTTGTACAATCTAGCAAAGTGTTTTACCGTTGTGTTCGCAGATTCCGGATGACAGTAACACGCGATCTCTCCCTTTTTCCTCGACTTGGGTGTGCTTCCTCGTTCTTAGTAATTACTCTGTCAAACTGATTTATTATTATTTGTCAAAACTACGCAGATTACGTGTTGAAGAACCAACAAGTCCCTTGGCAGCTAGAATTGCACAATAGCATAGGTACCAATATGCGAAGGTTGTCCAGGAGGGAAGTTTCTCAAGAACACTATTAAAGAAGAATTTAGGCTCACTAATTTTAAAAGAATACATGCCTTTTGACGTCGATACTCCCGACCCTTCTCCCGATAATAGACCTTTGTTGTCCAATAGTTCTTTTCTCGCTAGGATGACGATACTTCTTGGACGAGACACATATACCAAACAAGAGGTAATACTTAACACTGAACAATAAAGAGAAGTAACTCTTTATACTCACAATGTCAATTCTATGAGTAAAACTTCCCTGGCTTTCCATAGTTTGTAAAACCGGTGGGAAAAAACTATCATTTTCCTCACAGTCATAGTATTCCATTATTATCGTTTCTTGGTAAGATTCGACCAAAGAAACGATAAAAACATGCATCATCACGATAACAAGACCAATGCCATGGATACTTCTTTGAGCATCATAATACGATGCCTTAACAACAGCACAAGCAATTCTAGGAACACTAATAGAAACCGGCAGACTGTATACGACGAATTTGCTAGCGCTAAGCAATCTCCATGCCGTGAACCTCCGTGCCGTGAACCATCTCCCCGACTTGGTAAAAGCAAGACCAATGCAGCGATGGAAGGTGTTAGACGTTCAGTAGTCCATCGTGTACCTGTTGTTGCGGGCAATTGCACGAGAGTGTCCTTCACGTAAGCACCAATGTCATGATAGGTCTGTGACGTTGTTTCGAATCTTTCTATTAAGTCTTCTCGCCATAGAATTCCTCCCGGAGTTCAAGAGAATTCGCCTCGAATTCTACTTGCATAATTTTTCGGCACAAGTTTTCTTGTGACAAAACTTACTCTTATACAAATCGAACTTGACGCAATAATTGGTCATACATGAAACTTGAGTTTCATGAATGGAACATTCGTACCATAGTAGTGAAATACCAACACACCTTGATAAATCTTCCATCATAACACTCCTCCCATTGTTAGAAAAAATTCGCCCACGAATGCTACTAAAATAATTTCCTCCAGTAGTTTCTTTGCAACGAGCCATTTCCCTTTTCTTATAAAAATCGATATCATCTTATTAGATCTCAAACTAAAATCAGCTCTTTGGACATGTAGCTTGATTCTTGTAAACAGAATCAAAGTTGGTTCACCGGAATACTTACTATGCTAGTCTTTTCCTCGACGAAAGGATGAACATAGTCGATGTAAAGAAAACTTCTTCTTAAACTTCTAGGTAGTCTGTCTTCCGTGATCAATACCAACAGAAGTAAGCAAAACTTTGTCTTCAACTCGGATAACTATCGTAGACTCGGGTAGTAAGTCCCAATCCACAATAACTCTATCTTCTTCACTCTCACACAATGAGAATGGTGTTTCCTTACGAACAACAAGAAGTTCGTCTTCACTCTCACACAAAGAGAATGGTGTTGCCTCACGAATAACAGGTCTATGAAAAAGAGTTTCATCGACTACCGTGTCTTCATGTTGATATACTTTAGAAACGCCTTTAGGTGAATCTAAAGGTTTGCGTCGGCCTTAGGTATCTCCATAAGGGCTCTCGCACGTCTCTGTTGCTCCAGCCTTTCCAACCGTGGCAACATGTTGTCAACTATAACTCTAATCTCGTTAAGTTCTGCTTGATAAGTTTGAGTACCTCTTCCACCACCACCTCTAACTCTTCCTGCCATTATAGCTAGCTAGGGTTTGTGGTTTTTCGTTCTAGCGCCAATTGATGAAGTTAGACTAGCAACATAGGGCATAAACTAACAATAGACAGAAAATTTGAAGAATAGAACGATAGAAAATCAACAAGACGTTGATAAATTGAGTCTAGGGCTAGAAGCCAAATTACTCATTGATAATCTAAAGATTATTTTCATAAAAACAATAATAAAGTCTCCATTTTCTAAGAGACGGCCTAATAACCTATTTATACTAGTAAATAAAACCTAAAGAGAGAAAACCCTAGACTAACGGACATAAACGCCCTTTCTTAAGAGATAAACTAGCAAACGTCCTAAATAGAGAATGCTCATGACTAATCAGAATATGCCCTGCATCATACTGAAACTTTTTGACCAAAAATTAATAAGCAATTGGCGCTAATCCAATGCAGCATTCTTGAATAATGCACTTAGTAATATGGTTTGGTGAGTTTGTGTTTCTAACATTTGTTGATAAAAGGTCTAATCACTTTTCTGATTGTCCATTTAGTAGTTGGTATCTTTTGTGCACTAACATCAATCATTACTGTTTTCATATGTTCTGGGATATAGAAGGTGATCAAGAGTAGCCAAGTACAGAAAAGGGCACAAGTGAAAGTTCCAATCCAATTTGTGAAGGACCTCTACGAAGTAGAGAAGCTTGGAGTTCTCCATTTGACGGAGACAGCGCAGCAATCTGGTTCATTGTATGGCTATGTAGCTACTCCTCCAGCTGAGAATGGACTTTCCAATTTAGCTCAATTCTAGCACTTTAATGCGTTACGGTAAGAATACTAAACCTTTTTTTTTTATTGCATAATGTAGAAGTTCTTTTGCATTAATGATAAGTATCAGTTGTTCTGATTGGTTCTTACGCAATAATGCTATTTGGTTACATGGGTATATACACTGTTGGCTTCTTATGGTTTAGCAACAAATCAGGATTCCCTTAGCTTAAGTTAATCTGGGTTGGTGGTAATCCTGATTGAGGTATGGTTTAACGTCTACTTGGTTAATGCTACAGTGCAATTGAGTTGTCTCTCTATCTCTCATGATGAACAATGCTAGAGAGAAACACTAAAAGCATGGCAAGGTCTCTTTTGTAGGCGTAAAACCAATTTTTTTTAATTCTCCCTCATCCAAGCACTAGGAAATAGAAAAGCTAGAAGTCTCAGTCAAAAACCGAGGAAATATAAAAGCTTGTAAAAGATGGAAATTGTTCGAGTCTTTGTGCGCTTGCTTATCGAACATAGTATTGTTTTTTGAAGCATAGATTAGGCTGTACTATAATATTATATTGTTTCCGATGCTTCTGCGGTCATGCCAGAGTTGATTGTTTCTTTTGTCTTTATTCTTTTTACGCGTATACTAGAATCTCATTTGCAAAATCTTTAGTCATTGAATGTCTTACAATTGCAACCAGGAGTGATTTTTTAACTGAACGCATTTTGATGCAATTGACAGGCTTCTGGAAGTGGTTCTCAACCACTGGTTGTAACTTCTCCACTGAAAACTTGGCCAGGCACATCCGATTTCAAACAGAACTAGCAACATGGGGCAAGTAGGAATTACCAATCCTGGGGATGATGCAGTGGACATTGGGTCCAGTAACAAGTTTAGCAGCAAATCTCGAAGCATGGAGGCAGCAGATAACAATTTTCGGGGTATTGATTCATCATCTGCCTACGACCACCCACCAAATCATGGAGAAATGACAGTGGACATGCCTAGTACTAACCGTAGTGAAGTTAAAACTTTCGGAGATGGTATTGATGAAAATGATCTGTAGTTCAGTGTTCGGTTTGTCTGCTTTATTGAATGGTTCGGTATAATTCTGCCATATAACAAGTTCACAAACTATTGGGTATATAATGCTGAAATCATTTGAACTTTGCAGAGCCATTAACTGTAAGAAAAATAGACAACGGATGTGAAAGGTTGCTTTTCCTCCATTTTCCCCAAATTCTAATCTTATACCTTGCTGTGTAACTCCACATAAATGGAACACCACAACCGAAGTTTAAGAATTTAGCCTAAAACTAGGTTCAAAGGTCACGAACCATGAAAAGAAACCTCTACAAATTCTATTGGCTTTTTCTGCTTCGAATTCCATATGCACTCCAAATCTCCGGATACAACTTTAAATCTACTACATATTAATTCTAAAAAGTATTTATTGACCATTCTTTTTCGTTTAACACAAAATTTGACTTATAGTTTAAATATTCTATCAATGCAAGACCAAATATGTCAAAAATGTACGCAATTGAACAATGATGTTAGCGAAGTGTAATAATATACCCTTCTTTATTAATTTTCCCTAGTATTTAAACAACATCTGTAATTGGGTTTTCTCTTTTTCACTCTCATTCTTAGTTTCTCTCCTTTTGTTTTCTCTCCCCTTTCAAAACCGCGCCGCCACCACCGCAGATGATGGAGTCGATGTCCATGATCATCAGCAAAATGATCTATCCTCTCACGCATGAGTCGTATACATATATACTTTGTGGCTGGGATTCTTCTTGGCCTCATCTTCTCGTGGCCGAGATTTCTGACCATCCTTTTCTTTTCTGTATCGTCTTCAATGTTTGATTTATCTTTATCATTTTCTTGGTTGTCACATTTCCGGTGACTTTCACTCTTTCAAGCGATGTCGATGCGATATTCAAATCGGTGATTGATTGACCGTTTCTCCCGATTCAACCGACTCGTTTTAGTGGTTGTGTTAACTTTGTCCTCGTTTCTCTCGTTGATGTAAGTTTGATTTCTTTGTTTTAGATCTATAATTAGTAGCTTAATTTATCTAATTGATTGATAATAATTAAGATTTTGTACTACTTGAATTTTCTTACAGGGTTTCTACGGCACCAATTGCTTTGGTGTTCAAACTTATAGCATGTAAGGCTTTGCCGGTGGTGGTTGTGGAAGTTTTGGAACTTGCCCCCGCACCGCCTTGAGCATCACAGTTCTTCCATCTTTTGGGTTTTTTGTGTTTTGATGATAGCCCATGTAGGACTATTGGTGGGCATCCAAACCATCACTGGTTGGCAATTTGTATTGCCAATTGGAAGGGCCACATCGCTATAATCCGCTTAATTAACAAAAGAAGAAATACTGCATTCACATAGATCACAACTCAAGGTAGAAAAGTTTACAGAACCAATAACTTTGGTTTATGGAGAACGGACGTAATGGATGCTCTTGTTCACCTTGATCTAGAAGAAGCTCTAGATGGTCAGTACCGTTATATGCATTGTCCTGGTAAGGGACATTGGCATCTTTGTGAAATGGATTTTAAGGTATCTTTATGGTACAAGTTGATGTTGGCTTTGAGTTTGTGAAGGATAGAAGAAACAATCGGTTATGTGTTGGGTATGTGGATTCCGACTATGCCGGGTGATTTGGACAAGAGACGTTCAACTACAGTGGTATGTATTTACCATAGCAGAGCACCAGTTAGTTGGAGATCAATATTGCAGTTAGCCGCGTGGCGCTTTCAACTACGGAAGTGAGTATATGGCGTGATGAGGCATTTAAGGAGGCTATATGGTTACAAGGTTTGCTAGATGACTTAGGAGTTGTGCAAGATCAACTGCCTGTGCATTGTGATAGTATAAGTGCAATTTATTTGGCTAAGAATCAAGTGCATCATGCTAGAACCAAACATATAGACGTACGGTTTCACTTTGTGAGAGAAATTCTTGAAGAAGAAGACATTCTACTTGTGAAGATCGATACCAAAGACAATCCAAATTGATATGTTGACTAAAGTAGTATCTGGGATCAAGTTTCAAATTGTTCGAAATTGATCCACATCCTTCCGGTTTGGTGAAAGGCCCTTTTAGGGTAGAGGTTCTTAGAAACTCGGTGGAGGTCTTCTAGCAAGACCATTTGAGAGAACTACGGTCGGGTTTGATTCCTATTGAGGATACGTAGGCAGCCAGTGATGGTTCAATCGACGTTGGAAGATGGAGGTGATTTTATCTATTGATCGTCTCATGCATGAATGCATGATCCGAGGTGGAGAATTGTTGGTAGGTCGGTCAAGGTCTAGATTAGGAAATCTAGTTGGTTAAAGAAACCAAGTACTTGTGTCCTAAGTATAGCAGCTTAAGAGGTTTGTCTCTTAGAACTAAGTTAGGAAACCCTATACTTGTAGGAAAGTAATCCTTGTTAAGGAATGTGTCCGATCCTATTGATGTGTATAAATAGCCATAGAGAGAACTAGAGAAAACACACCAGAACTAGTAAGAGTTCTCTTCTTCTTTGCTTAGGCTTTGTATATTCCAACCTATACGGTGATATATAAAATTGCTTATTCCTTCCCGAGGATTCAACCTCGTTAAATACTTGTTCTTCTTGTGTGTGTGATTGTGTTCTTGGTGATATTGAGATACCTCGTAGTAGTGCAAACCTAACGCTACGCAAGCTTTGGCACAACAATTGGTATCGGAGCGATCCAATTGTCCCAACAATTGGCAAATAGTCCCACATCGCTATAATCCGCTTAATTAACTTAAATATAATATGGAAGGGCCGCTCCACTCATTGCCAATTGGTTTTGAGTTGGATGCCCGTATTCTAATATGGTATCAGAGCAGTCTATTTGTGTCGAGTCAGTTGACCGCACCTTTACTCGTGTCACCCGATTTAATTGTCCACGTGTTTGTAAGACCCGCCGAGGCTACACGTGAGGGGGCGTGTTGAGATTATTAGTCCCACATGGTTGGGTTATTTAAGATCCTGCGGTGTATAATCTATTAGGGCCTCTCCACTCATTGCCAACTGGTTTTGAGTTGGATGCCCGTATTCTAATATGGTATCAGAGCTAAGCCCAGGCACCTGCACCCAGACCTGCGTACGCCGGGTGTAGGCCGAGTTACTGGCCGAAGTGTTTAACCTACTTTGTCACTTGTATACCTGGGGTGTAGGCCAGTGCACCGATCATCGCCGAGGTGTTACCCCCGATTTAGTCACTCACTGCGTGTATACCGTTACCGATGGACTGGTAACTCAGACGTAGGTCCACGTGTGAGGCCCAGTGGACCGGCCTTACACGTGAGGGGGCGTGTGAAAGGACAAATAGTCCCACATCGCTATAATCCGCTTAATTAACTTAAATATAATATGGAAGGGCCGCTCCACTCATTGCCAATTGGTTTTGAGTTGGATGCCCGTATTCTAATATGGTATCAGAGTCTATTTGTGTCGAGTCAGTTGACCGCACCTTTACTCGCGTCACCCGATTTAATTGTCCACGTGTTTGTAAGACCGCCGAGGCTACACGTGAGGGGGCGTGTTGAGATTATTAGTCCCACATGGTTGGGTTATTTAAGATCCTGCGGTGTATAATCTATTAGGGCCTCTCCACTCATTGCCAACTGGTTTTGAGTTGGATGCCCGTATTCTAATACAATCCCAATCTAATATATAGAAGATCCTTGGAATTCCCTTGTCCTGTGTGGGGACTATTTGCCAAGGATATATATTTTGGATTGCTGTGGCAGCTCGGTTAATCAAGCACTGTCCTTACAAGCAAATATCTACTTTGTTTATGAAGTATATAAACATATAATGATGGCTTGGCGAATAAATTAGATATTACATATCATATTTAATCTGCAGGTTCTAACTTATAGCATGCAAGGCTTTGCCGGTGGTGGTTGTGGAAGTCTTGGAACTTTCCCAGCACCAGTTTGAGCATCACCATCTTTTGGGTCTTGGCCGGCCGGTCATGTGGTAACATTCCAAGTGATCATATGTTTCCGATTCAATAGACATTCTCATGATCACTTCAACTTACAATTAAAATGTTTTTGAGAGGATAAAATATCAACTCTCTGATTTAGTGGTGATTGTGGAACTCGATCCTATAGTACTCAAAGTTGCTCCATATATATATTTATACCGTTTTGGGAAAAGGCTTGTATCCATATCTTCTGGTTACATCTTGAATCACTCTTTCATTCACCTTCTCTTACATTTGCGTCGTTCCCTAGGAACATATGCTAGTCATAACAAACAATTGCCTAGATATTTGCGTGTCGATCCTCCATTAACCGTCTCAGTTCAGGTTCACCGTCGCCTGGTATTGGTGGCCTGAGCGTATTGCTTAGGACACCAGCTGTATCAAAAAAGAAAATGTTACTCTTACAAGAAAAGAACAAGGACAAGCAGGTAGGTTCGAGGAATTAATACCACGAATTAATACCCAGGTTTGCGTAAGGACTTTCACCCGTCATGATCTCCCACAAGACGATCCCGAAAGAGAACATATCAACATGCCATCAACAGGAATTATCAACCTAATTAAAGAATTCAAATCGATCAAAAGAAGGAAAGTAAATTCAAAAAATCCAGAAAAAAGAAAAGAAAAAAATTTACTATATAATCACATAATTAATTAGAAGGGGTTGATTAATTAACTTACAATTGTTTTGATAGGAGGCGGTTATAACTACCCCATAAAACATCGCAGTTTTCACATGGTTGAGCAGGGTTTCTGAGAGGAGATACCATAATGCTGGTGATTCCGGTTTCCGAGTCTCCACCACCACGTTCCCATACGAAACCTCTCTTTAACCCAAGACCCATTTGTATTCGTTTCTGTCTTCAAAAATGAGTAAACAGGCGGGCTGATCACTAGCTTATATAGAAACAGATGGCAAGACCCATGCAGTCGTATGGTTTACACACTGATCACAAACATATTCTTCTCCGTACAAATAGTCGGCAGTGCGGTCCATTTCTCTATTGACCTTTTGCATCCTTTAGCATATAGTGCGATACGAATCCGAGGCCATGAGGTACTCCTCAATGAACCATGGCCATTAACGTGGCTTTCGTTAGCAAAGGAGGATGTACAATTTTATTCTGGTTACTTACGTCCACTACTGCACTAATGGGTACGTACCTTTATTTGCATGGCTCCACATGCGAACAACTGACGAATATTTTAACACTGTTCTTGACTAGCTAGGCATGCAGCTGAGATGGAATTTGAGGGTGGGATATATGCATAATGAGGCTCTAAACCTCCGCAAGGAACAAACCATGACCAATTGACCATCAAACGTGGCTTTCACAAGCAAAGGCCAAAGTACTCTAATTATTGTGGGCACAAGGCATATGCATATGTTTCCTCTCAAAAGAATGGTGCATGGAGAGGAGAGGGCCATGAGCACATGCAACTTAATCTCTATGTGACTATGCTCATATGGAACACACAGAAAACGAAGCGTACGTCTTGATTTTTCACAGTGACTTTTCCTTCCAAAAAAGAGGACCAACTTGAGAGAAAAAATCATTGTGCAGGTGGTTCATACTTTCTTACTTTTTTTGGGTGGCATAGTTTTTACATCAAATACAAAAATAGGATTTCCATGGTGAGCTTTCCTCTCATAAACCAAGGAAATTTGACACTAGTTGAAAGTTTGTCAGAGTTTAGTGTTGGCCGGCTGGCCATGTGGTAACATTCCAGAAGATATGTTATTCTTTCTCAAAAATAAATAACTCGCAGGAAAAGGCTAAAGTATTGGCTCTTGACACTCATGATATGTCTACTGGCATGAATGACCACATAGACAATCATAACCGCACCGAGACCCAAGGTTTACACCTTAGTCAAATGTGTCATATCATCGTAATTTGATTTGAAATTCGCCAAATATCCAGTGTTGGAAGTATGTTTGGATAACATATGAGAAGCTACTTTTTGACTTCTAAAAGTCGAAAAGCCAAAAATCATAAACATTGTCAAAACGACTTCTACAAGTCGAAAATTTAATTTTTCGTGGAGCAAAATAATTTTACTTCTGACTACTACTTCTGATTTCTTTTCTGTTTCTGGAAGAGCAAAACTATTTCTGTTGTTGATATCCATTCGCGCTAGAAATCTCCCACTATATTCAACTTTAAATCTATTACATACCCTAAAAAAGTATTTTTTGACCACTCATTTTCTTTTAACACAAAATTTGACTCTTAATCTAAAGATTCATACATGTATACACCACCTAAACCTGAAACCAGATTTATATTCAGAGGTGGCGGTATGGAGGAAGAAGTTGATATTGATACAGAGGACCATACGGTCGCAATAATTATAGCTGTTGGGTCTATTTTCATTGTATTAGTGATTTTATTCTTCGGTTGGATTCGTTAGAAGAAGAAGAAAACTGACAGTCCCGCCACCAACAACAATGCACTACCGCCCGGTTTCTGAGAGGAGATACCATAATGCTGGTGATTCCCGAGTCTCCACCACCACGTTCCCATACGAAACCTCTCCTTACCCCAAGACCCATTTGTGTTCGTTTCTGTCTTCACAAATGAGTACAGGCTGATCATTTATATAGAACCAGATGGGAGGACTCATGTGGTTTACACACTGATCACAAACATATTCTTATCCGTACGTAGTCGGCAGGGTGGTCCATCTCTCTATTAACCTTTTGCATAGTGCAGTACGAATCCAAGGGCATGAGGTACTCCACAATGAAGCATGGCCATTAACGTGGCTTTCGTTAGCAAAGGAGGAAGTACAATTTTAGAACCATTTTTTGGGCACCATGGTTTTTTTTGGGGGACCATGGTCTTATTAGGCCACCTTCCCTATAGTTATAAGGGGTGTCCTAAAGTGTGGAAATGACTAACCTACCCTTAACCTAATTTAATTTAAAACTAACCTAATAACCACCTCTCTCTATATATATATACTTAGTACGACCGTTGCCACGGTGGGAGGGCCGATCAAGAAGAATATGAAGATGAAGTTTGTCCACGACTACTTTCGTCCCGTTGAAAAGGTAATACTTCCACCTCATTTGAGAAAAAGTGACATTTTCGCCCGTTTAAAAAAGTGATACTTTCTCCGTTTGAAAAAATCGATACTTTCACCGTTTGGGAAAAAGTGATACTTTCTCCCAGTTTGAAAGCGATATTTTCGCCCCATTTGAAAAAAGTGATACTTTTTCGAAATGACGCGAAAGTATCATTTTTCCGAAACGGAAAAAAGTATCACTTTTCTCAAATGTAACGAAAGTATCACTTTTCCCGAAACGGAGCGAAAGTATCACTTTTCTCGAAACGGGATGTGATAGTATCATTTTTCCTGAAACGGGATGTGAAAGTATTATTTTTTCTAAAACGGAAAATTAGTCGATCCATAAACCAAAATTTGGTTGCATGATGTGTTATGCATCCTTTGTGGTGGTTTGCATAATGGTTATGCATTCAATTTTCGAGAATTGTGCCTAAAATGATAATATCATTTTTCTTGAAACGGATGGAGTACATCGTTTTATTAGTTGCAATGGAAAATTAGTTGATGCATAAACCAATATTTTGCTACATAAAGTATTATGTATCCTTTGTGATGGTTTGCATAATGGATATACATTTAATTTTCTAAAATTGTGCCTAAAATGATATATATCTCCGAATTTTTCGTAAAAATTCCAAATTTGATATTGTTGTTTGTACTTGTTGCGTAGAGTTTTTTATAACCTTTCTAACGAGATAAAATTTGTAAAATTCCAAGGCACGGATTTTTAGATATGTTATATTAAAGTTTGATTTCCAATTATACCCCTGAAAAGATAGGATACACAAGGAGTTAAAGTAATTGGACTAAAAGGGAGGGACATTTTTGGTTTTTCGGCCCTAACCATTTCCAATCTTTTTGTGGTAATTGATCACTTAGATTTTACAAAAAAGTGGTCATATAAAGGACCTCCCTCGCTTCGTTCGTTCGGCCCAATAACCACCACCTCCTCCCGCCGCCGCCCACCACCACCACCTATATATAACCACCACCTCCTCCCACCGCCCACCACCACCACCACCTCCGACTACCACCGAGAGAAAAGTTTCAATTTTTGGTAACTAATCATACGAATCACTAATAAATTTGGGAAAGTTCTTACAGGTAACTAATCATACTAATCATTACTAATCATTAAGTTCGGTTCTTGGTAAAAATTTGGGAATGAACTTTAGTTCGGTTTGATCGTAACAACTTTTATTTTTTTTTTTGTAACCGAACTATATAGTTCGGTTTGATCGGAAGGAAAATTTTCAATTTTTTTTAACCGAACTTCTTACTGGTAACTAATCATTACTAATCATACTAATCATTACTAATCATTAAGTTCGGTTCTTGGTAATAAATTTGGGAAACCGAACTTTAAGTTCGGTTTGGTCCTAAAAAGTCTTAAATTTTTTTTGTAACCGAACTATATGGTTCGGTTTGATGGCAAGGAAAATTTTCAATTTTTTTTAACCGAACTTCTTACCGGTAACTAATCATTACTAATCATTAAGTTCGGTTCTTGGTAATAAATTTGGGAAACCGAACTTTAAGTTCGGTTTGGTCCTAAAACTCTTAAATTTTTTTGTAACCGAACTATATGGTTCTATTTTGATCAAGGAAAATTTTCAATTTTTTTTTTAACCGAACTTCTTACTGGTAACTAATCATTACTAATCATACTAATCATTAAGTTCGGTTCTTGGTAATAAATTTGGGAAACCAAACTTTAAGTTCGGTTTGGTCCTAAAAAGTCTTAAATTTTTTTTGTAACCGAACTATATAGTTCGGTTTGATCGCAAGCAAAATTTTCAATTTTTTATAACGGAACTTCTTACTGGTAACTAATCATTACTAATCATTAAGTTCGGTCCTTGGTAATAAATTTGGAAAGTCTTAACGAAAATTTTCAATTTTTGTAACCGAACTTCTTATCGGCAACTAATCATTACTAATCATACTAATCATTAACTAACTTTTTGTAATAGAGTAACTAATTATTACTAATCATATTAATTACTAATCATTAACTAATAGCTAATTAATCATTAAACAAAACATTTAATTAAGGAGGGTAAGTTTGGTATTAAGAAAAATATTTAGATAAGGGGTGACTTAGGATTACTTGTAATGTCTTTTCTAAAATAGAATCATAGTCCCCACAAAAAAACATGGTCCCCAAAAAATGGTTCCAATTTTATTCTTTACGTCCACTGCACTAATGGGGTACCTTTATTTGCAAGGCCTCCTCCACATGCCCCTTTGGAAAGATGAAGTTTAGTGCAAGGCCTCCTCCACATTGTTCTTGACTATAGGCATGCAGCTGGGATCGAATTTGAGTGTGACATATATTTATGCTGTGAAGAAGAAGAAAACTGAGAGTCCCGCCACCAACAACAATGCACTACCGCCCGGTTCTACTGAGCCGTTTAACTATCCAGATACCATAATGCTGGTGATTTTATTCTTTACGTCCCTTTATTTGCATGGCTCCACATGCCCCTTTGGAAAGATGAAGTTAAGTGGAAGTAAGAATTCGATTCTATACGAACAACTGACATATATTTTTAACATTGTTCTTGACTATAGGCATGCAGCTGGGATCGAATTTGAATGTGCCATATATTTTTGCTGTGAAGAAGAAGAATGCCAATTGTTGGCTCAAGGGGACAGAAACATTTTCTAAGGAAATACATTTCAACCCTGGTAAGGACATGCTAGTACTCGGTGCACATGCATGTCTTTACAGTTTGGTCAGAGTAGGTCTTGTCTGTAGGGCACAACCACAATATCATCGACCTTGACTCATTTCTTTCTTGGCCAGAGACTTTGACTGATGTAGACACTTGAGAACTGATAACGATATGATTGTTACATCTTTTGTGGATAAGACTTATTCAATGCATTTGCAGTACAGAGAATATGCCATCGAAGACTTGCACTGTTTGGGTTATAAAGTCCTCATTTGGAGATAGCTAATAATTAAGTAAATCTTCATTTTCATTCATTCAAAGTAGGAGGATTACATAAACTACCAGGAAATGTCTGGTCTGATTAAATGATACTAAAACCCAACTGAGACAAATTCTACTACAGAAACAACAGCAACAACACAATAGGGTACTGGGTACTGGGCACAAATCCGCATAATTACATAATGCTTCATCAACTAAACATCCATTTTATTCTTTATCATATCAGTCTCCAGTGGTGTAATTTTGATATTTACTGCACACTGCAGCAACACACATTAACAAACAACATTTTAAGCAACATCGATATATTTAAATTAGAATTAGAGTTCGTTACTCTTCAAAATTTGGACGATTTAATATCATCTTTATTAAGAAATTCTTAATTAACAACTAAAAGAACAGATAACTGTGATGATGAAGATTATGCTACATATACGTACTTGGTGCAGTCAGTAGAGGGGCTGATACGGCGCAGCTGGTCAGGGATGTAAACACCACACTTGCTTGGGAGTGAAGCAGCATCATCATAGTTAATCTCGGGGGCAGGAACTGCAGCTGATGCGATCTTCAGGCAACTGCAAGCATCTTGACGTTCAGAAGTGGTCTGAACAGCTGCAATGACAGACTTGACTCCTGGGCAACAATCAGGATCAAGATCACCCCCTGTCAAGTAGCCAAGGCATGGTGTCAGTGTGGATTTTATCGTATCACATGACATTGCTCCTTCAGATGTATATGGTGCAACCATGCAAACTAGAACAAGACATGCCAACTTCAACATTGCTGCCATTTTCTAATTATAGTTTCTACTCTCTGAACTCGAAAAAAAGAACTTTTTTTGCTCAAGGAATGAACTGAGATGAATTGAAAAGCTTATGAGTTTGTGTTTTGGTTGTAATCCATAAAAGGATTTATATAGGGGCTGGATGCTTGTCATATTTTGTAGTTTGGTTAATTATACTTGGTGGTTGGATCAACTTAAGATTGCTTGCGAAACAGTGATGAAACCTGTTTGTGGACAAACCTATTAGATATCCCATCATTTGTGGACAAAACTGACTCACTTGGAAGTATAATTTTGAGTAGTTACTAGTTAGGTTTGGACACTACTCACTTGGAGTTGGACTAGAGATGGCTTTAATTAATTAGTGATTGAAAAGCTTGACTAAATTCATTATTACATACACCCATATTTAGTTGAAAATGAAAACGTTCAAAAACTCGGCGTGGAAAACCTTCATATTCCATTAATTAAGCATTCACCTCAACAGACAGGAAAAATCGTACATGACTTTCATTACCCACTGGTATTTTTACCAACAAGCTCAACCATATTTGTCTACTATATTGATCGATTTCACATGCTGTACGTAACATAATGATAATGATACCCCAATAAGGAAATAGTCAATAGAAGTCTACATAAAAAACCCCAGAAATAAATTAAAGTGGGAATTATATAATTGCCCTCAATTCTGACGGGCTACACAACTACCCTTATCCTACAATAAAAATACCCCTCTCTATCCAAAGCCCATCAGGGGTCCATTAAGAATTATACAACATTACAAATTTACCCTCATCCTCATTCAAATATACGATTTTTAAAGAAAATCTTTTCTTTATTTTCATTTTTCAGATCTAAACCTTCTCTCTCTGCCGCTCTCTTGAAAATCTCCGCCATTATCATCTCCAACCTTTTTTTTTTGCCGTCGTGAAGATTTACAGAAGCTGCAGATAATTTCAGGAATTCAAACCCGTCCCGATGAAGCATCTGAAATCCGAGCTGAAGAATACGAAACAAAACCCAACATCAAAGAACCCAATTTTTTTGGTTGATGATGGTGGTGGGGGGAGGGTATTGATTCTTCATCGCGTCAGTTTGTTCTTGATGACGATAATAATAGAGGTGAAGGTCGTGGCAGTGGTGAATGAGGATATCAAATCTCTGTTTTATTAGAAGAAGATGATGGTGGTGGTGGAGGAAGATACTGGATCTACAATGATGGTGGTGGCGGCAATGATGAAGGAGGTATGTATTTCAATCTATCAATTGATTATCTTCTTTCTCTAGTTTGAGTTTTCACTGTGGTGGTGGTAGTATGTAGATTAAATCAGTAATGAATATTGTGTTGGTTCAGGTTCGAATGATGAAATAAAATCAGTCTTGAAGATAGTGGTGGTTATGGTTGTTGTGGTGTTGGTGGATATTCAGTGTGGCCGGTGGTGTTGGTGATCTTTGGTGAGGTTAGACAAATGAATTTTGATGATGGAGATTGTGTTGGTTGTGGTTGGAATGATTAATTAAAGTTGTTCATGAAGATAATGGTGATTCTGGTTGTTTGTGGTGTTGGAAATGTTGTACACTGCTGGCGGTGGTGGTGGTGAGGTTGGACGAGAAGTTGTTGAATACTACTCCATCAACTATTTAGGGAGTCAACAACCAATGTTTGTGTATCAACAACCTTAGTTTGTGTATCAACAATGGAAAAATGGTAGTCAACAACCAATTTTTGTGTATCAACAACCTTAGTTTGTGTATCAACAATGGAAAAATGGAATCAACAACCAAATTTGTGTATCAACAATAGAAATTAATCTTAGTGTAAGGAGTCAACAACAAATATTTGTGTATCAACAATAGAAATTGACCTTAGTTTAGGGAGTCAACAACCAATGTTTGTGTATCAACAATGGAAAAATGGAATCAACAACAAATATTTGTGTATCAACAATAGAAATTGACCTTAGTTTTAGGGAGTCAACAACCAATGTTTGTGTATCAACAATGGAAAAATGGAATCAACAACCAAATTTGTGTATCAAAAATAGAAATTGATCTTAGTGTAATGAGTCAACAACAAATATTTGTGTACAAATAATAGAAATTGACCTTAGTTTTTATTTATTTTCAGTTTTTTTTTTCTGGATCAACTCCGGTTGTTGACACCACCGTAGGTGGTGGCGATGGCGGCGGAGTTAGCGGCGGCGCCACCGGAAGTGGTGCCGCTAGTGATGGTGGTGGTAAATGGTAGTGGTGGACTCGGCGGCGGTTGTTGTGGCACTGGGTGGTGGAGGCGGTGTGGTGGCGGTGGTGGTAGGCCGGCGGCGGTGGAGTTGGCGGTGCTATGGTGGTTTATTTGGTGAAATGAGATATTTACTTTTTTTTTAATGGAAAAATATGTTTGTGTGATAAAATAGGAAAAAATTATATGCTAAAGGGTATTAATGTAATCTATCTTTAAGTGGATAAGGTGAGGGGTATATTTATTGTGTGGTAAGGGTATATTTGTTGGTCATGAAAATTAGGGGTATATAATTAATGTACCCTAAATTAAAACCAACTAGAAATGGGTTTTCATAAATTCTTCAACCAGAGTGGTTTATATATGATCGACAAAAAGTAGTTGGATTTGAATCGACGGGTCCATCCAATAGCAGCAGCCTTTGGTGATGACTTCTTTTGTACATTGACGCCAGTGGTAAAAGATTTGTGCGGATTAAGACATTTTAATGCAACACCACATGTTGCAGCATTAACAAGAAGTGACGGTCAATTTGTGTGGATTATTAGCAAATAGTTAAGTTGAGATGATGTTTGTGTTAGATTGTGTGTCAGGTCAACATTAGTTGACTTCTTAGTACTATTTTTCAGTTTTGTGATTCAAACTGTTATTATCCTGAGTCTGGTAATAACAGTTTGAGGGAGTGTGTTAGATAGTGTGTCAGGTCAACATTAGTTGACTTGACTTGTGTCTGTGTGGAACACTTGTGTGTCTGTATTATTCCTACACATTTATTATAGTTGTCTTAAATAGACATTATCTACTCTGTAAGAATTATTAAGAATATTCAATATCAGTGTTATTACTTTCTCAGTTTGTGCTGTTAAAGGATTTTATTGTCCGGGAAAAGTATCAAGAAACTACAGCAGCATCAAACACTCAAGTGACTCGATACAATGATCAAAATGAACCCCATGCACCTCCAATGAGAGCATCGAGAAAAGAAAGAAAAAAAAAAAAAAAAACCCGGCAGAGTATGGATTTTGGTAACACTCATTTCTTTAAGATGACCACCATGCACCTCCTTCCTAGCTATACGACCATCACCCTTGGATTTTTAGGAATGTGTCGTTGTCGTAGATATTGAGCAACAAAATCTGGGTCATCGATGATAGAATACCATCTTCTAGATACTGACTTGAATACAAGGAGTGATCTCACAGGTAGACCTGTCAAAAGATGTCTTAACAGAACAGTGTCTTTCTCTACAACAGAAGAATATGATTGAGCAGTTGACGAAGATGAAGACTCAGAAACCGTAGAAATCGTCATCCTCAGATTTCAAAGCTGCAGGTATATGCTTTGATGGGTTTTCTAGCAATATTTGCTGCTGTGCTTAGGGCATCCTATATTTATAGGCTTCACCGTGCATGAGCAGCACTATTCTTGGTAAGAGGTAGAAATATTCCAAACAAAATAAAATTCCTACCCAAATTAGGCTACCTATTAGGGGAAAGAAAACAATTTTATGGTCGGTATATCCCTAATTTATTTCCTTTTTATTTGGGACGGGCAAGTTTCCGGGCCTCTTTGTCTAAATAGGCCCGGTGAAAAACAACAAGGCCCAGTAGACAAGACCGATAAGATCGTCAACCTCCCAAAATCTTGATGAATATCAAAATACACAAAGAACTCGGACAAAAAAAAAAAAAAAAAACACAAAGCTCTTGATCTACTACTTTGCATAACTGATGGCCATTGGGGTCGGTGGAGAAACTTTGAAGCCCTGGAGTGCCTGCATGGCGATTGACGATTGCAAGTAGTTTCCTTAAAGCCAGGGTATTGTTGGAAAAGCAATTGCAGCATCTGGCTTGTTGTTTCGTGTGTGGGAATTCGGTTGATGAACAGTATGTAGTTTGGAGCTGAATTAGAATCTTGCTAGCCAGATTTTCTTGGGCCGAAAGGAGCCTGCAAATGTTGAAATAAAAATGCTTTCCCGTAAGCACCGATATAGACCAAGTTGCTCATATAGTAATGGATAAAACGGAAAAGTGCCAATGAACAGATAAATTTTAACTCAATGCGGTTCAACATCATATCTTAAAAACTAAAAATCAAGACAACTTACAGTTGATCCACCGGTATTCTGAGTAGTTGCACTTGCACCATTAGCTCTAGCACCAGCTTCCGGCATATCTTCAGCCTTTCCTTCTCTATCAGCTGCCAAAACGGATTCATATGAATACTTATTAAATAAATAAAAATAGTTAAAGTATCTGGTGATTTTAATTTCACCATGCATGCATGACCAATCGTATTAAAGTGACAACAAGAGCACTGATAACACAGTTATACAAATGCACTTACATTTTTCTTCTTGCTTCTTTTTCTTCTCATCTTCAGTTTTAACACAGTCTGATTTTGTTTTGCGTATTGTATCCTCTGAAACAAGTTAATCATGTATCCTGATTAACTAACAATGTAAATGCATAAGCCCAGAATTAAGGTAGATGCAAAGAAGATGAAACTTAGAAGTAGAATAAAGTACCACACAGATTGCAAAGATTTTAACTGGGGAAATTCCATTATGCAAGTCCCAATTCAACATAAAAACAAATACAATTGCATAAACATTGTAATAAAATCATGAACCAAAAATGAAAGAAAGAACTGCAAAGAGATTACCTGTTCCTCCATCAAATTATATTAGATGGATCTCCTCGCTGCTCGTCTTTCTGAATAAAGTCAACCCGCAGTTCTACAAGAGAGGATATGGATTTGAGGTCATAGGTTAAAGACTCCTTCACCTGTGGGCAGCCGTTAATACTCAATTTCTGAAGAGAAGTCCATCTTCGTAAATCAGGAAGAAACTTAAGAACCGAGCAATCAACGAAGTCCAAACTCTTAATAGAGTCACAGTAGACTTCGTCGGATCCTTCCAGAGCAACCACGTTTTCATCATCATTTATACCGAAGCCTTCTAACTGATTGCAATTTGTAATAGACACATATTGAAGATTAGGATTGTTTTGGAGTATGTTTATCGGGAAGTATATAAGATCTTCAATATTATTCAACCCTAGGTATACGAGAGATGTCTGGCTTCTCCCAACTGAGGATACGCACTTGTAGTCGACCTTTTTTAAATCCAAGTACACCAGAGAAGGAAACGAAGGAATTTCTGTTAAGCTTTTGCAGCCAATAATATACAGATCCCTAAGACAAGGAAATGAAGGAATTTCTGTTAAGCTCTTGCAGCCGTTGATAGTCAGATACCGAAGACAAGGATTCGAATGACCCAATTCTTCCAGAAGAAACATATCAGTAAGCTGGAGCCTTATTAAAGAAGAAAACCCGCCAACATCTAAACTCATCAATGAAAGCCCTTCAAGAGAAAGATTCCTGAGATACGGAAGACAAGATGGGACACACATCCACGAGGGAAGATCAAATCCCATGAAGTTATGGATAGTCAACCTTTTCAAACCGCTAGGAGGTTGGAGAGCTTCAAATACTTGAACATTACACGACTTGGAGTCCAACTCTTCTTCACCCCAACGTAGAAACAACTCACGCAGATTCTGTTTTCCTTGCAAATTTGCCCTCTCAGCATCTATTGGATCTTTGACGTTCTTAAGATCCCAAATATCTAGCACCTCAAGAAACTTCAGGTTTCCTATCTCTTCAATACCACCATCATTTGTTAGTTTTTCTGGCACCAAATAAACCAACTCTTGAAGGCAAACTAGTTTTCCTACACCCAACACTGTTGTTGGGTTACTCCTCCAATTGTAAATGAACTTTCTAAGTTTTGTCAAATTATTGACATCTTTGGGAAGCTCACAATTGAAAAGATTGAGATACTCTATATTGCTGAGGTTGGCAAAAGACTCGGGTAACACCATGATCCCAGTACCATCCAAGTTAAGGTATCTTAACTGAGTTAAAGCTCCAAAATCTTCAGGTAATTCCTTCAGTAACGGACAATCTTCGAAATTAAATATCCTCAGACTAGCAAGACCTACCACGGACTCTGGTAAGGCCTTTAAATGTTCACAGCTACTGACATCCAGCGTTTGCAAATTGGAGAGGGTGGTGACAGAAATAGGTAACTCTTCAATTTGGTTGAATGACAAATTTAGAAATCTTAGATTTTTCAAACCAGAGATGGAGTCAGGAATGACTTTTAATTGAGAACAATGGAGATCAAGTGTTTGCAAATTACACAGACTTGTGACAGAATTAGGTAGTTTTACCATTCTTTACTTCCCAAATATTAACAAATGAGAGGTAGAGGTACCTTAAATGTCAGAGCTTAAAACTCAAAGAAGACAAATCTGGATAGGAATAATCTGGCGAAGAACCTACATGGAGTATACGCAAGTGCTTATTTACTGAGAATACAGAAGGATGCAGTTTTGAACCTGTAGGGATAAAAAGTGCCCACAACTTCTTCGCGTTACTCAAGGTTTTCAGTGATATTGCTGATATATCTCCATCAAACTCTAACTGTAACCGGCGAACTGCAGAAACATCTTTAAACTTGCTTACCTTGAGGGATTCAAATTCATTTTCCCCGAGAACATCCTTTGCAAGATCATGCACAAGATCATGCATCTGGCATGTCTTTATGTCTCCGAAATCATCCTTTATTAAATTATGAAAAAAGGAGCTCCACACTAGATTTTGAAAATATTCGTTTCCAATGTCTTCTATCGATTTTCTAGTTCTTACATCAGATGGTTTCAGAAATCCTTCTGCCATCCAGAGCTGAATCAAATTTTCTTTGTTAATGTCCCAATTCTTGGGAAAGATTGAGCAATAAGAGAAGCACTGTTTCAAATGTGATGGCAAGTTATTATAGCTCAATTTTAAAACTGGTAAGACTTTTCTTTGACCTTCTGGTGCATTCCAAATGTCATCATTTTGAATTGATATCCAATCGGATTCTTTGTTTTTTGAATGCAGCAGACCTCCAAGAAATTTTGCGGCAAGTGGTAAACCACGACATTTCTTGGCTATCTCCTTTCCTATGCATTCCATCTGTGGAGTATTTGATGCCCCACCTGGAGAAAAGGCTTTTGCTGGATCAGAGACCAACATGCATCATCAGATAGTTGTCCCAACTTGTAGGGTGGAATACTCCCCCCCACAGTAGATGCAACTAGGTCTTTACGTGTTGTGATTAAAATTTTACTCCCTTGACCTCCAACGAGCAACACAGATTTGAGCATCTCCCATTGTTCCAGATCTTCGTTCCATACATCGTCAAGTACAAGCAAATATTTCTTACCATGCAACTGTTCTCTAACTTTATTCTCTAGCACATCGGAATTGGACATGCTATGAAATTTAGTCTGGATGATGGACTCCATAATGTTTGTCAAGATGTTTTTCACATCAAAACATTCAGATACATGGACCCACATTTTTAGCTCAAACTGTTTTTTTACCAGCTCATCTTGGTAAATTAGTTGAGCTAATGTAGTTTTACCAAGTCCTCCCATTCCAACCAAGGAAATGACAGAAACTTTCTCAGAATTTTTAGCACAAGTTATTGATGATGATGATGATGTTAATAAGTTTATTATTTGATTTGTATCATCTTTCCTTCCAACAATTTCTGGCTCGCTTGAGAATGATGTGGTATGTCGACTCTGTTGCTCACCGTGAGCAATAGTAGTGTCACTAGGTGCACTACTTTGAAGATGAAACTTATGCATATTTTCGGTAATTTCATCTAATCTTCGGTTGATATTCTTAATTTTCTTGGCCATTTTGAAACGAAAAGCAAGTGGGTTGGAAGATGAAATGAAATCCAGTACCTTGTGCTTCAAGCAGTCCCCTCTTTGTTCCCGACGTGAGGTTTCGTAGGAGAAGTCATCCATCACATCATCAGCTTCATATACCACGTCCTTTAGCCATCTCAACCAAAGTCTCACAGCTTGTTCCGTCACTTGCCTCCTTTCGGCATCAGCTACCACGGCAAGAATCATCTCGATGGTTCTTTGAAGCTTCTTCAGTTCATCTTTGACACCCCAAGCCGGAGTAATCTCTTGATCAACAGCTAGAACCAACTTGTTTAATATTTCTGTCACACCATTAGTAAGAATCCCATCTAACGCCATAGTGAGATAACTGAAAATCCGATGAAGATTTAGAAATCAAGAGCAATACAAATTTCAAAAACTATAGATATTTAAGACCAAGTAGTTGCTATTCTTATGAGTTGAATCTGTATTTGTTTTTTTATAATGACGTGAAAAGAAGACTTAATAGTAGTAGATGAGATAATAAATTATTGGTTGAAGCTTTTCAGTCAATAATTGATTCACATGTATTGAATAGATGATCTGTCCTCTGAAACTTTAATCAAATCAGTCTGATCGGTCCCAAGAGTATCCAATATTCCAAACCAAGACTTGACCGGTTGACCCCTTACTATTTTCTCTCCTTGTTTCCACTATCTATCAGCCCATTGATTATTCTTCTTCTTGTTTCCACTATCTATTATTAGCCGTAATAAAACCTGGCGAGATTGGGGTATACCCAGATTAATTGGGGTACCCAATTTTAAGTGGACATGTGCCCTTACTAAGGGGAGGTCAAATATGGTGGAATTAGTATCCATATCCAAGATATTCTGTCTGCTAAAAGGTCTTCTTTATGAAGGAATTAGTAGTTGCCTAGCGGTAAAAAAAAAATGCAGGGAGTAGCCAATAATCAAAAGTTATTGGTCCTGAAGACGGTAAATTACTATTTTCTCTCCTTGTTTCCACTATTGATCAGCCCATTGATTATTAGTATTCTTCTCAACCACACATGAGTACATTATTGTGTCGGAATGATCGACTTATAAATGCAAAACTAACTGCTAGTGAAAATGCAGTTGTGGGGTGTATTCACTCACATTTCTCATGTAACTAAGACAATATAGTCTTGTGTTATTTCTTTGGGAGGAAAATATGATCAGATAAATACTTATGTTTCTATGTTCTCAATCACTATTGGATGAAACATCAGTGATTTGATCATACTTGTTGGAGAACCTTCTGGTTCTTCCAATACAGTGATCATCTATTACTAAGTGCTCAAAATTTCCATTGAATCAATCGAACTGCATCATTTTCATTGCAAGTTCTTTCAGAATAGAAAACATTATTAAGAGTTAGTGTCATCCTGAGCTTTTAGAGAACAATAACAACCTGTTCTTAACCATGTATATTCAATTAATCATTTAAAACCGAAAAATGTTAATAGTGGTGCCTTTAATTTAGAAAAGACGTTGATGCATACTAATGTCGTAGAAAGTGTTCACAAATTAGTTGTTCACCAACCAACGGGGGCTATTTTTTATTTATTTTTTTTTTCCGAAAAAGAGGCACGCCTCAAATATATTGATAATAGTTTGCCTATTCAGAGTCGGTAACGGTTACATGACTGGTTACATGACTGACTCGGTATTTTTCTACCATTACAAAGGATTCTACCAATACATAAACATATTCATAAGAATCATAACTCTTAGAAACAAAATTACATAACCAAGTCTGAGAAAGAGATCCCACCATTCCTAACCGATTCCAAAGTAACATGACTAGTTTAAATGGTTTTGGTTGGATCAAAAGTAACAAATCCAAACCATATAACAAAACTACACATAGTAGAGGTGTTAGGATCAAAAGATCCAACCATTTCTCAAGGGTTTTTTTTAAAAATCATAAAGGAACATGTGATATAGGCTTAATAGGATCCATAGATCCAACCATTTGTCGATGATTTTTTTATAGTAACAGTAACACAGGTGTTGATGGTGGTTTTTAAACAAGGGGTAAAATCGTAAAACCCCATGACCTAGTGCTACCCGCAACACATTAACTAAGAGCATTTAACTCGGTGTAAATAATTAATAGGGTATTTTTTCAAAATGCATTAGGGTTTTTGACACGTAACCCTAATTCCAAACCAAGCCGCACACTGCGCACCATGGCAACAATGCCAAACCAAGCCGCACATCGCGCAACATGGCAATGCCAAACCATAAACAACTGCGCATCATGGCAACAATGCCAAAACCAAGCCGCACACTGCGCACCATGGCAACAATGCCAAACCAAGCCGCACACATCGCACCATGGCAACAATGCCAAACCAACCTGCACACTCCGCACCATGGCAACAATGCCAAACCAAGCCGCACACGCGCACCATGGCAAACAACGCCAAAACCAAACTACATATCGCACTCATTGGTAACCATGCCAAACTAAGCCGTATGCCATTGGCACATGCCAAAGATAGCGCCCTAGGTTTGCAAAACGTGCAACTAGGTCAACATGACCGTACGTGCCATCGGCACATGCCAACGCGTGCACCACAAGCCATATTTCCAAGCCGCTATGCCATTGGCGCATGCCAAATATAGCGCCCTAGGCTTACAAACCATACAACCTAGTCCAAGTCGGCCACGCATGCCATTGGCACATGCCAACATGCTCGGGCCGGGTAGCTTTTCCTACCAAGGCTACGGCCCTAATCGGCCACGCATGCCATTGGCACATGCCAACATGCTGTGGTAGCTTTTCCTACCAAGGCTGGCCACTAACGACCACACGCATGCCATTGGCACATGCCAACATGCTCGGTAGCTTTTCCTACCAAGGCTACGGCCCTAACGGCCACGCATGCCATTGGCACATGCCAACATGCTCGGGTAGCTTTTCCTACCAAGGCTACGGCCACTAACGGCCACGCATGCCATTGGCACACGCCAACATGCTCATTTGGTAGCTTTTCCTACCAAGGCTACGGGCCTCTAATCTGGCCACGCATGCCATTGGCACATGCCAACATGCTCGCCACGAGCTTTTCCTACCAAGGCTACGGACCTATGACCCACGCATGCCATTAGCACATGCCAACATGTCATTTGGTAGCTTTTCGTACCAAAGCCACTGCCTAACGGCCACGCATGCCATTGGCACATGCCAACATGCTCGCCGGTAGCTTTTCCTACTAAGGCCACGTCCCTAACTGGCCACGCATGCCATTGGCACATGCCAACATGCTCATTTGGTAGCTTTTCCTACCAAGGCTACGGCCCTAACGTACCACGCATGCCAACATGCTCACTGGTAGCTTTTCCTGCTAAGACTCGGCCTCTAACGTACGCATGCCATTGGCACATGCCAACATGCTCATTTGGTAGCTTTTCCTACTAAAGCTACGGCCCTGACCACGCATGCCATTGGCACATGCCAACATGCTCATTGGTAGCTTTATTACCAAAGCCATGACCCTAACGGCCACGCATGCCATTGGCACATGCCAACATGCTCGGGTAGCTTTCTACCAAGGCCACGGCCCTAACGACCACGCATGCCATTGGCACATGCCAACATGCTCGGGCTGGTAGCTTTTCCTACCAAGGCCACGGCCCTAACGGCCACGCATGCCATTGGCACATGCCAAACACACATCTTTGAGTAGTCTAACTTCGCAAACCGTGCAACCTACCACCAAGGCATTCCGCACATGCCATTGGCATATGCCACCACACGCCACTAGCATCTCTGGCATTGCCACTTACACTCAACGTACAACCTACCACCAAGGCATTCCGCACATGACATTGGCACATGCCAAACACACACGCTGGTAGCCTAACTTGCAAACCATGCAACCTACCACCAAGGCATTCCGCACATGCCATTGGCACATGCAAAACACACATATTTGGTAGCCTAACTTGCAAACCGTGCAACCTACCACCAAGGCATTTCGCACATGCCATTGGCACATGCCTAACACACACGCTTGGTAGCCTAACTTGCAAGTCAGTGCAACCTACCACCAAGGCATTCGCACATGCCATTGGCACATGCCAAACACACACGCTTTGGTAGCCTAACTTGCAAACCTTGCAACCTACCACCAAGGCATTCGCACATGCCATTGGCACATGCCAAACACACAGGCTGGTAGCCTAACTTGCAAACCGTAACCTACCACCAAGGCATTCCGCACATGCCATTGGCACATGCCCACACGCCACTAGCGACTCGGCATTGCCACTTACACTCAACGTACAACCTACCACCAAGGCATTCGCGGTTGCCATTGGCACATGCCACGCATGCCACTATGACTCTGGCATTGCCACTTGCGCTCAAGTACAACCCGCAACAAGGGCATTCCGCACATGCCAATGGCACATGCCACACGCGCCACTAGCAGCGCCACTTGCACTCAAGGTGCAACCAACGAGATATCAACACAAGGCGGGGGATGCTTTCCGGGGTTTTGGTTTGGCGGTCACAGCTTCCCCAGACACTACGCTCACATTAAGAAAGCGTGAAAAGGAATAAAGCGGTCAAATAAATGAGGAAATAATGGTGAAAACGTTTTCACCCATTAACACCATGCGGTTACCACCTCCTCCCATTATTTCACCCTTTACTCTCTTCCTTCATGAGGCCGAGTAACGTTTCAATCTCGGCTTGTATAAATAGGTCTTACCTATTTCCACCAGACAACAAGTCTCGGTGGGGAGAAAAATACTACACTCTCGAAAAGGCAACTTTGCAAGCTCTCCAAAAAGCTTTCATCTCTTGCAAGCTTCCTAAGCTTTCACTTTTCGATACAAGTCGAGATACTACTCTCCCGGAACTATTCCGGTCTCAACACCTTTCTTTGCTTCCCTCCCCAAATCAACCCTTCTCTCCTCCACTTTGTGACCGAAGCAAGTCCTGGAGCGGCCATTTCTTGGTTTAGGCGGGACTTGTGCAGATTGATCTCTCGAATCTATAAAGTGCTCACGTGCGGCACATTTGTTTAGGAGGTTTAAACCGGTTTCTCACTCACCTACCGAATTTTTGAAATCGGCGAAAAACGATTTTCACCCATAAACAATTCGCGACCTATAGGGAGGATTGATCTATCGGCTACAATGTCGGGCTGTCGATCTCGTTCTTCGACCCAGATGTCAAGATGGTAGGGGAAGGCGACTCAATCCGACGCAACTACTGTGACAACCGATTTACCCGGTTGTAAAAACTACACAAGAAAATCGGGACTCGCCCAAGATGCTACTAAAGTGATTGGGGACTTGTGGCGATGCTGCAAGAAACCAGCTTTTTCACATGAAGAGAGGCATGTTCGCAAAAACCTATGAAGTGAGTAAATTCGGATCACAAAAGCAAGATATACGATTTGTTTTGGTTCTTAGTAAAACCATTATACTACCGAGTATTGTGCCTATTCTTTAGCACGCACTTTCATAAAAGCAATATTCCTTTCCCAAAACATAATCGAGTCATATTATCAAAACCATTCATCCCAGAAATAATCCAATATCCTCAAAAGCTACCATTTGTCTACCAAAACGGTCCAACTTTGAACCGGACATCAATATGTCTTTCAAAAAAAAAAGAGAAAAAGAACCTAAATGAAAGTTTAACGGAGAAACATTCAAGGAAAATCATCCACAGAGGTCTGTTCTTCTTGGAGAAAGTCAACTTTGTATCTTCAAGAGCCGCTCTCTTCATAGTCAACATCTTGGAAAGTTTTTGAGTTCTACCTCCTGTCAGTTACCCAATCTCCTCAAGCGGAAAGGCTTTCGATTGCCGCATCTTTCAACTTTTGGATCTCAAGAAGGCCTTCGACAAACCACGAAGTGTTGAACTCCTTTTCTACGCACACGTCACGATGGTGCTCCCAGTCGGCAATAACGTCTTCAAAAACGGTGTGACCAGTCACCTCACGCATATCCTCGATGGAAGATAAAGCCTCTTCTAGACGCTTAACCAGTGCAAATCGACTAGTGAATTTCTTGGTTGTGGCCATATGTCCGTATTTCTCCCGGATTGGTGTACTGACGCCCGTGCTTAGCCGGCACGCCAAGCCGCCAACCAAGACATGACCTGGATAAGGAACCAAGTACGGAGGATCAAAAATGGCGCCTGCACACAGCCCTCACGACTCGCAAAGAGGTCTTCCTCCATGTCTACGGCAACAACCATCGAGAGAATCATCCGCCGTTTGCCACATATGTGCCCGGCAATTGGCTAACGCCCATCTCAAGTCACCACGGTGGTCACCAAAGGCAAGTTTTCATGTGCATCTATCCCCGGAATCATCCTCCGAATCGGATTCCTCCTGCGAACTCGAGTTAGACATTTTTCAAAAAAAGAAGAAAAGAAGAAGAGAGAAAAGAAGCGTGAAACTCACCAAACTACTTCCCGAAAAGAACCGGTCTTTTGCCAGAGGAATCACTCTCACTTGTCGAACTTTCTTCTTTCTCGACTCATCATCGCTATGAGAAGGCTCAGGTCTTGAATTCTTTGAAGAAATTCTTGTCTCTGGCAACGTGCAAAGGCAAAGAAAAGCATTAACACTACCGAAGCCCTGGGAAACAAGACACATGTTTTCAGCAGAATTCACGTGTTTTGAGACAAACCAAAGAAGAGGCGACACATACCTGGTTATTGGAAGAATCTGAAATACATGAGAGCCGAGGGAGGGCCTTTTGAAACCGTCCGGAACCCGACACGATTCTTCGTTCTCCGTTCCTTGACCTGGGACTTTCGAAGGGAGTTCTTTAGGCAATTTTCGCTTGAGATCTCTCAACATTGGATACTTCTTCAAAGCTTCTTGTGGGAAGGTTTGCAATGAACGTTCTCCACCACGCTATTCACAAAATCTTGGATCATAATAAACTCGTTGCCCCTTAACTCGTTATAGCTAGAAGGTAGTCGAGTTACTCTTCCCGTTTGAAAGAAGGGAAGGCGGATACCAGCTCAAGGGCACTGGCATTAAGGGCGGCACGCAATGAATCTTTAGGGACCATAAATTTGGTAAGCAAGAGGCACCCCTTGATCGAAACCCATGTGAGGCAGCACGGTCAATATTTGTAAGGGCTATCTGGAAAGACCCCATGAAGAAAGACGGCATATAACAAGACAAGCGGCTTTGAATGAACAAGTTTTACCAGCGCTCAAATCTCCATCGAGAAGACAAAGACATGAGCGGAGTGCGAGAAGCAAAGGTGTCAATTTGAGTCACCGACCACATGGACTCGACTCCATGGGCGAAAACCGATTTCATACGACTTATCGAGAAGACTAACCAAGCTCATGCCAACCTTTGGACGCTTTGTTCACCCATCGAAGAAATTCGGGAACCCCCAACTCGCGGGAATCAAGGCATCGGTTTCGGAGCATACTTCTCAAAGTGCTCCCATAGCAGGACTTGCAGAAGGCAACGTGCACATATGAATTCACTTTCATGAAACCATTCGAAACTCGCATGTTCGCAACTAGGTGATCCAGATGCACACAGGAAACCGAGGAATAGCTTGCCAATGGGAAGAACTTCACCTTTTGCTAACTTCACAAAGAACCGCTAGCAACTCGTCTTATTTCTTTCTTTTGAACCGTCATCAAAAATGTCTCTAGACAAACCGGAGAGCCAAAATGCCGCAACATGAAGATCTGCTTTTGCATTCGGGTTCCAGCTCGGGAAACCACCGAGACATCCACTACCGTAAAGCACCTTTCATCCTCTTTCGGACGAGAATCCTTCGACTTCGCGGTGGAGTCTTTTCGAGCGTAATCTCCCAACTTAGCGGCAAGGTCATCCCGCATCTTCACCTCACTTTCGGATAATTGGATTTTAAGATTCCCGATTCCCGGAAGATTAAAGAAGAGAGCCACACTCTCCAAGGAGAAAGTTATCTCACCCCATCTACATATGATTGTATGGGTGTCCGAACACCATCCTGGAGATGAAAGCAACCAAGCCCGGGATATCCTTCCTAATCTGGAGGTTTCTTGAAGCTCGATAAAGCATCGATAATCTGCGCTCGAGTCGGGTTGGTGTTTATGTGCTCCTTACTCACCATGAACTCAACCCATCTATCAAAAGAACGCAATGGGCTTTGACACATCAAATCAATGTTGGAAGAGGAGTATACCCCTTTTGAAGACAGAACAGTATAGTGTTCTTCAGGCGAACCGAACGTGTCTTCCTTTCATCTTCACCACCGGTTAACAAAATTGTCCACGAAACCCGGGTGATTTTTCCGAGCAGAGACGAGTTTTTGACGAAGAACTCATCATCCGTGTTTGGTTTGGAATTATGAACATCCTTTGAGGAAGCGAAATTTTGTTCAGTTAACATCTTGTCGGATCTCTTAATAACAACTTAGTAGCAAGATACCTGCACACAAAAAAAAAAAAAAATTATCTCCCTGACACATAACCGCGCCCAACAAAAGGAAAACCCGAAATAAATAAATAAAAAAGAGGGCGTATTCTCTACGGGTTCAAAACTATATCTGTGATATTTTCTCGGGTTCAAGACTATATACTTAATTTTCTTCGGGTTCAAGACTATATACGCAGAATTTTCTTCGGGTTCAAGACTATATACGCAGAATTTTCTTCGGGTTCAAGACTATATACGCAGAATTTTCTTCGGGTTCAAGACTATATACGCAGTATTTTATATGGGTTCAAGTGTGTCTACAGTATCCTTCTTTGGGTTCAAAATTATATATGGAGCATATTGATCGCGGTCGTAAGCGTCAAAAAATAAATTACACTTTCTTACTACTCAAAATATAAATATAGCAAGGGCAAGAAAGGATCGATCCTGAGAGGTCTAGGTTGTCAAATTGTTTCGGTTCCCTATAAATAACACCAGTTAGTATTATAATAAACTAAATAAAAGCAAATAAAGAAATAAGCAAACAAATTGAATCAAGGATAAGAAAGTATTGGTCATGGATTTCGTCTTCAATCACAAACATGGTTTCACCACAATAACTAGAATTGATATTTTAATCTCAACTTTTATCAAAGACCCTAGAATACCTTGATCGCAAGAATATCCCGCAAACCTCCTCATGTCATCAACAAACACATTAAAAGATGCGAATATGAATTCTACCTAAAGGAACAACCTAACGTGTAAAAGCACTAATCAAGTTTAATTCCTAGATGCATTAAGTTCTATGAAATCAGGCCAATCAAAGCAATCGAACGTGGAAAGCGCACTAATCCGATTTAACAAAGGTTATAACTCACATATGATCATAAGAATATATCACTACAAACTATAATCATATTTATGCTACTTGCAATCCGGAATTATCACTTTTGCGTATAATAACCTAATCTAGCAATAAAGATGAAAGCAAACTCAATCGACTCGCGACTCGACTAACAAGCATTCAAATCATGTAACAATATTCATGGTGAATCATAAACGATAATATGAGAGAAAACTAATTTATTGAAAAAACTCATGTTTGGAAATTCAACTTATTCCATAACCAATAATAAAACTCTAGCTCATATTCATGGAGTTCATAACAAGAAGAAAGAGAAAATACTTCATGGTGTAAACCCTAGAACAAAGTAGTAGAGAAGAGATAATAATCGAGATCAAAAGATAATAAGATAATAGATAGATGTGTTTTGAGAAAGTCTTCTCTTTTATAGCTCTACTCCTTCCAAAATTAGGTTTTGTCTTCAAAGTCCATTAGTTGGAAATTCACCCGGCCCACCATGGAAAGAAACCCGTGTAGAAATTTTGTCCCAAAAACGCTCGCCGGAAAACTGGGATTATGGCCGGAATCCCGCCGGAATAGTCGTCGGAAACTGTCCCATGTGACCGGCAAAGTCAAACCGGTCACCGGTCAACGGGTCGGATCAGTCGAGTCAACTCGGGTCAAAGCACTGAGTCAAAACGGGTCAAGTCAGCACTGAGTTAGATAGAGTCAGCACTGAGTCATGGCTAACTAGCCTGACTGGGCTTAGCATGAACCATTGCTCAGGCCAGATGCTGTGTAGCACAATCATTGTGCTTCCAGCCAGGATGGCTACCACCAAACTCAACTGTTCCCCTTCTCCACTTCAATCCCATCATAACAAGAAACAGAATCGCCCCGCTCTTTTCTTAGCCTTCATCAGCTTCTACCACCTTCAGTGCTTCTCATAATTCCCAACAATCGAACCATGGCAGCAGCTTCCAATTTCGTCTGTAATCCCACTGAGCCAGCAGCCAACACAACATCCATTTCAGCTACTCTGCCAGCCCCTGGCACTTTCTTGGCTGCGCAAACACAACCATTTATGTCGATTCTCGCTGTTGCCTTCCAACTCCACCAGTACCCTTATTCTGCCAATTTGATTCTCAGCTCACATCTGCAATTTCACCACCTGCATCTCCTTGAATTCAACCACTCTGAATTAATGCAGCTTGAGTTACAACCAACACCAGTCTCATTCTCATCCATTCAAGACCACCAGCAACATAGCTGCAACACTAATTTGAGTCCATCCCTGCACTGTTAAGTTCACCCATCTCAGAACCATGGCATCCACTCCACCTGCAATATTACTCCACACTAATTCCATTTCCTGACTCAAACTCGACCACCTGAGTTGCACCTCCACAAACCATGTTGCACTTCATCTACCAATCTTGGCACAGCTGCGATGCCAGCTTATTCATCTCAGTACCACTATCTGAGCTGCAACTTCATAATTTCAGTCACCAATACCACATTCACAGCTGCAAACCCACCAACACCAGCTGCTGCTCCCTGATTGCAATTTCCTTAAGCTCAGCGCACAACCCATCACTTCCATTGCTTCTGTGCTAGCTTCATTGCAATCCATAATAAAATGCAACTCCACCAACATCAGACTTACCATACTCAATCTCCATTCTGTCCACCAGAAATCCCAGTGGACACAACACTTCATGTCTGCACAACAGCACCAGCTGCGAGCCTGCCACTGACTCACCTAAACACTCAGCAGAATCCGAGACTTCAACAGCTCAATCTCTTCCAGCCCTGCAGTCTCTCTCGCTACGACAACAGCTCAGCTGCATTTCAGCTTCTTCCCTGTCCTAGCATTCATCTATAATCTGGCTCTTTAACACACCTAAGTGCGCCACCGCCATTCTCGTTTGTGTAATTTCAGGTCATACCAACACATTACATCTGCAGCTTCTCATCTCCCAGTTATTCTTAACTGCAGCACCAGCATGCTATCACGCAATTCTGCAATTTCCAGTTCCTACAGCACAAACTCACAGCAGCACAGCTCAATTTGAGCTTTACTCACTGAGCTGCACAACCACTTCCACTCACAGCTGCATCCCCTGACTTGCGCATCGAACCACCAGTGCTATTACCTGACTCCACTATCTCGAGCTCTTCCGCCAAAATCCGTACCAAAACTCTAACCGAAACCCTCCTTCCAGACCCATGGCTAGCCTCAGTTGTAGCCTGGTTGCAGAAAAAGCCATTGAGGCCTTTTGACAAACAGCGTGTGTATGTGAAATTGGTAAATACAGATTCCAGCTTGCTGGTAATGTTACTTTGCACATCTCCTTCCCTGCATTGCAATCAATTCCATACACGGCCCATCAGTTCAAATCATTGAACTTAGGAACACACATTCAATCACATCATTCATCCAGGATCAAAGGCAACAGGTT
This sequence comes from Papaver armeniacum, assembly GCA_023531295.1. Lineage (NCBI taxonomy): Eukaryota > Viridiplantae > Streptophyta > Magnoliopsida > Ranunculales > Papaveraceae > Papaver > Papaver armeniacum. The sequence goes on from JAJJWW010016811.1 coordinate 252,749, forward strand.
GTCTTCTTCATCAACTTTCTTGGCATAAATCAACCAAATTCCAATCCGATGCAAACCCATCTTCTGATTATAGTTCACGGACTCAGTAAACCTGTCAAATCTCTTTCATTTGCTCACTGCAAATCAATGGCAGCAAGACTCCGTTTCTCTACTGGATTCTCCGGCCTCAGAACTTGCCTTAAACCCCTCTAAGTTCTAGCCAACCATTCCATCACGAGCAGCAGCATCTCCATCAGTTCTTCAACATCACCACCTTCTCGATCTGATTCTCTCTGCACATTAACAGAGCCGCCATCCCAGTTCATCTCTTTTCTCAATCAGACAATAATGATAATGAGAAGAGAAATTGTCTCTGGGTTTTGGGTTGTAGTAAATAAAACAACTACATACACCCAGCCATTGGATAAGGGCCACCAGTAATCTTCTTGCACCTTTGTCAGTCCTCACGGAACCGACAAGCTTAATCATTCATTTTTCTCATAACTCTCTCATTGATGTCGGAATGGCCTCATTCTCGCAGCTAGCTTCGACTTTTCGCTCTCTTCAACATGACGAGAAGAAATCCAAGATTCCAACGAGTTCCACTTCTTTTGCTTTAATGGCTCCACAATACCTAAATAACTCAAAAGCAAAAATAAGATACATAATTCACACGAAAACTCGCAAAGAAAGCATAAATACTATATATTAAATTAGGTGTTAGACACCTATCACATATATACAGTATTCTTCTTCAGGATTCATATATGATATTCTCTGGGTTCAAAATCAGCAAGACGTGAGATTTCTTTCGGACCGAAAAATCATATATACAATATTTCCTGCGGGTTCAAGTCATATGGAGCATATATACAGTATTCTTCTTCAGGATTCATATACAGTATTCTCTACGGGTTCAGGGCTGCACACGCAGTATTTTCTTCAGGGTTCAAAATTATATACGCGGTATTTTATACGGGCTCAAGTGCGTCTGCAGTAACCTTCTTCGGGTTCAAAATAATATATGAAGCACTTTCCTACGGGTTCGAATAATATACGCAGTATTTCCCTTGGTTGCATACATGCAATATTTTCTACAAGAGACACGCCAAGAAATTATATGCGCAATATATAAAAATGCCTACTCTTAGGGTTTACACCTACATAAAAAGGGAAACAAGAGAAGTCTTGGAAGACATACCCGAAGTTGGTTTTTCTTTGTGACTGCGCGCTAGTAGAAAGGATGAAAAGATGAAAGTGCAAGATGGGAGAAAGGGACTTTATATATATAGGCGTGAAGATTACGAAATAGGAGGATTTCCCTTTACCAAAAGCGTGAGTGTAAGAAACGGGACCACAAGGGCGCAACTTCCCAATGTCGACCAAGCTCACCGGCCCCACCAATTGCACCGAATTCCCTATGACCGCCCAAGTCACGCCTACAAGCACGCACAGTTTCCAAATTGCTCCGGTCCCACCAGCTAAGCTAGCACAATCAGTTTCCCAAGTCACGCCTGCAAGCACGCACAGTTTCCACATTGCGTCGGTCCCACCAACTAGCACACTCAGTTTCCTAACTCACGCCAACTTCTCAACGTCGCCCAAGCTGCACCGGCCCCACTGGTGTGCCAGCCTCTCCCGATTTGTGCAAAACTACCAGAGGCAAGGATTCCAAATCCTATTTATAAAAGGTCGACAAGCCTCCTCAATTCTCTTTACGGTTTCTGTTGATAGTTTGTCACCATCTTATGCTTACCTCGCAACAAAGCCCCTGCTCCGAGATAAAGGGGGACTTAATGTTGATGGTGGTTTTTAAACAAGGGGTAAAATCGTAAAACCCCATGACCTAGTGTTACCCGAAACACATTAACTAAGAGCATTTAACTCGTGTGTAAATAATTAATAGGGTATTTTTCAAAATACCAGGGATTAGGGTTTTGACACGTAACCCTAATTCCAAACCAAGCCGCACACCTGCGCACCATGGAAACAATGCCAAACCAAGCCGCACATCGCGCACCATGGCAACAATGCCAAACCAAGCCGCACATCGCGCACCATGGCAACAATGCCAAACCATAAACAATGCGCACCATAGCAACAATTCCAAACCAAGCCGCACACACTGCGCACCATGGCAAACAATGCCAAACCAAGCCGTACACTTCGCACCATGGCAACAATGCCAAACCAAGCCGCACACTGCGCACCATGGCAACAATGCTAAAACCAAGCCGCACACTCACGCACCATGGTATAAAGCAACGCCAAAACCAAACTACATATCGCACTCATTGGCAACCATGCCAAACTAAGCGACTATGCCATTGGCACATGCCAAAGATAGCGCCCTAGGCTTGCAAAGCGTGCAACTAGGTCAACATGGCCGTACGTGCCATTGGCACATGCCAACGTACACCACAAGCCATATTTCCAAGCCGCTATGCCATTGGTGCATGCAAATATATAGCGCCCTAGGCTTACGAACCATACAACCTAGGCCAAGTCGGCCACGCATGCCATTGGCACATGCCAACATGCTCGCCTGGTAGCTTTTCCTACCAAGGCTACGGCCCTAACGGCCACGCATGCCATTGGCACATGCCAACATGCTCGCTGGTAGCTTTTCCTACCAAGGCTACGGCCCTAACGGCCACGCATGCCATTGGCACATGCCAACATGCTCGCTGGTAGCTTTTCCTACCAAGGGTACGGAACTAACGGCCACGCATGCCATTGGCACATGCCAACATGCTCGCTGGTAGCTTTTCCTACCAAGGCTACGGCCCTAACGGCCACGCATGCCATTGGCACATGCCAACATACTCATTTGGTAGCTTTTCCTACCAAGGCTACGCCCTAACGGCCACACATGCCATTGGCACATGCCAACATGCTCACGGGTAGCTTTTCCTACCAAGGCTCGGCCCTAACGTGACCATGCATGCCATTGGCACATGCCAACATGCTCATTGGTAGCTTTTCCTACAAGGCTACGGCCTAACGGCCACGCATGCCATTGGCACATGCCAACATGCTCGTTGGTAGCTTTTCCTACCAAGGCTACGGCCCTAACGTCCCACGCTTGCCATTGGCACATGCCAACATGCTCGCCGGGTAGATTTTCTTACCAAAGCCACGGCCCTAACGGCCACGCATGCCATTGGCACATGCCAACATGCTCATTTGGTAGCTTTTCCTACCAAGGCCACGGCCCTAACGGCCACGCATGCCATTGGCACATGCCAACATACTCGCTGGTAGCTATTCCTACCTAGGCTATGATGCGTGTCGTAGGTGCAATCAAATTAATCAATATTTCCACTCAATTAAAAATAATATAATGGAAGTCAAGTTCGTTCCCACGAGGAGCAAGAGATTCTAGTTGTAAAAATTGTCACGAAAGGGGGTGTAAAAGTAAAAGAAAATAAACATAGCAATTCAAAGATAAAGTTGAAAGCAATAAGAGAGACAAGATCAAGGAATCCTTCTTCGTTACACGAAACAATGAATCAAGTTATGTTCTTTTCTACTTGTTATTTGTCCTGATTATCACCAACCATAGGTAAAGCGGCTAGATCAGTGCTAAACCCTAAATCCCTTGTATCACGGGACACGGAAGTTCTCGACTCACCGGATTCTATTTACCAAACCACCTAGTAGTAGATCACTCTAGATGTAATTTAAAATAAACGCATTAAGATTTATGAATTTATTAGGTTGATATCAGTAGTTAGACTCTTAGATCAAGGTCTACTTGCTAACGTTGTTTTCACACACAATTGCTCCACGGAATCCCTCCGCAAGGTCTCGTGTTTGCTACTTATGTAAAAAGTCAAGAAACGATTACTTATCTCCTAACTTTCACTAGCTTTAGATCAAATTAACAAATCAATTTAGTTGGCCACCCAAACAATCTATCAATCAATCATGAATGTCTTTAAGATCATTCCTATTAGTAAAAACAAACGATAATCATGTAAAAAAACTTCAAGATAGAATTGAAAACAAAAACTCAAAACATAAATTAAGAACTAGGAATTCATCCTCAATCAATAAAATTAGCTACTCATGCTAAAGAGTTCACACAAAGAATAAGAAAAGAAAAGTGTTGTGTGTGTAGAGATGTGTAAAAGATGTAGAAAACTTCTCTATTTATAGGCTTCAATATTCTCCAAATCTTCCAAGGAATAGAATCCTTTTCCTTTAACAATTCAATTTCCAAAACCAAGCCTTTCTCAACTCTTCCACCTTCTCTTTCCAAATTTGAGTCCAATTCTCCATCCAATTCCAAGCCCAAGTCTTCACACCCATGAGAGAAGTCCATAGAAAATTCTGGAATTTTTGGCTCACCGGAAAACTGGGATTATGGCCGGAATTCGGGCGGAATAGTCGCCGCCGGCCACCGAAAATTTCTCCGTCGGTGGAATATTCGACGGAATATTCCGTCAGCCCACCGTCGGGACTAACGGTCAAATGGGTCAACCGTCAGGTCAACTGTTAGTCACGGCCGGGTCAAGGGAGGCGTCTCATCCCACCTTCTTACTCGGCTTAATCGGGTCTTACTCGCCGAGTCATATATAAGGATCGGTCACGGATCGCATTTGAGTCAACTCACGAAGTAAAAATCCGCCGAGTTTGGTACATTCCCGATGTTTTCCCGCCAAAATCAGGCCTCTCTTCACTCCATCCATGTGACATTCCTAGCATACATCTAATTCAATAACTCACAGCCTTCATCAATTTCACGTCTTGAATCAACAAATGCATCAATTCCCGCCCTGTCTTCATCACTTAACTCATTCTTGTTCCATGTTCAATTTCCACAAACCGAGAACCACCACCATATCCTCCCTGAGCTGCAATTCATCACAGTTTATAACAGCAATTCCCACAAATCTATCGAGCTCAAACTTCGTCTCTTTGTATTAGCAGCAACCCATTCAACAACCACCTGATTTCTTCATCTCTATGTCTTGCTTTTCCGGCCACAAAACCCATTTGCTCTTTATACCAAAGACACCATCAGCTCAGCATCACCAACACATTGCATCAATTCTCACAATCCGAAGCAATTATCGTAAACCCGTCTCCTTCTATCATCTCTCGAAATCATTCCTCTCGCAAAACCTACTTCACAAGTCATGAGTTAATCGAACCCATCTCTCTCGACCTTCTGCACTTCTTGAATCCATCAATTCCACCGGCTCCGATTCAACAAACGAGACTCATCACTATTACATCTCTCGATTTCTCTATCTCTCAGTTTCAGCAGAAACCCATCTTCTTAACAGCTCGTTCTTCTTCTCGCTTCACAAACCCCTTCTGCAATTTCTTCTTCACCTCCTAAATCAGTAGCAGCATCAGTTTCACTAATTTCGACCACCACACCATCCTGTCTCCTCTAGATCTAGTTCGTCCACAGCAGAGAGCAACGACATTCACCACAATTACCGAGCATCAACACATATCTGTTCCACAAAGCAATTCCTTCCGCCATACATGACCGATCACGCTTAACTCCACTCACAGATCGAGCAATTCCTTCTTGATGGACTAATCACAAAACCCATTCTGTTAATTCATCCCTCAATCTTTCTCTCCATTAAATCACCACCTGCAACTCTCGATCTCTTGGTTGAACTCAGCAATTTTTGATTCAACACCACCATCTTTACCGTCTCAAATACACAGCCACAAACCCTAACTTTCTACTTCAATTTTCCAAGTTCATCGATCTGTTCTCTCGATTCTCGATATACTTCAGCTCATCTCGATTTGATTTCCTCCTCTTGGTTTCATAACAAGACCATATAGCGCTTTTAAATTCGGGTGTGAAAATGAAGAATGAGAGAAATCGATTTAGGGGTATAGGCATTGTGGTCGGATATTCACCACCCAGGTCACCCCGATAAGGGATACCCAAGCATACCCCTTAACCTTGGCTGGTATGTATTTAGTACTCCTCCAAGAGTTACCCCTTAACCCTGGACTGGGCTCCAAATAGTGTTCGCCCCTAAAATGACCTTTTTGCCCTTTTGGCTCAAATTGGGTGATTTCTTCTTCTTTTCCTCCGTGCGACTCCAAAGTAGCTACAAAACTCAAAACAAGCGTAAAATACATAATTTACAAGAAAAAATAGCGAAGAAAGCATAAACAATAGATAGTAAATAGGATGTATTCTACACCCTATCAGGCTACGGCCCTAACGGCCACGCATGCCATTGGCTCATGCCAACATGCTGCCGGGTAGCTTTTCCTACCAAGGCTACGGCCCTAACGGCCACGCATGCCATTGGCACATGCCAACATGCTCGCTAGTATGTTTTCCTACCAAGGCTACGGCCTAACGTCCACGCATGCCATTGGCACATGCCAACATGCTCATTTGGTAGCTTTTCCTAACAAGGCTACGGCCCTAACGGCCACGCATGCCATTGGCACATGCCAACATGCTCGCTGCTAGCTTTTCCTACCAAATCCACGGCCCTAACGGCCACGCATGCCATTGGCACATGCCAACATGCTCGATGGTAGCTTTTCTTACCAAGGCTACGGCCCTAACGGCAACGCATGCCATTGGCACATGGCAACATGCTCGTTGGTAGCTTTTCCTACCAAGGCTACGGCCCTAACGGCCACGCATGCCATTGGCACATGCCAACATGCTCGCTGGTAGCTTTTCCTACCAAGGCTACGGCCCTAACGGCCACGCATGCCATTGGCACATGCCAACATGCTCGCTAGTAGCTTTTCCTACCAAGGCTACGGCCCTAACGGCAACGCATGCCATTGGCACATGCCAACATGCTCATTTGGTAGCTTTTCCTACCAAGGCTACGGCCCTAACGGCCACGCATGCCATTGGCACATGCCAACATGCTCGTTGGTAGCTTTTCCTACCAAGGCTACGGCCTAACGGCCACGCATGCCATTGGCACATGCCAACATGCTCATTCGGTAGCTTTTCCTACTAAGGCTACGGCCCTAACGGCCACGCATGCCATTGGCACATGCCAACATGCTCATTGGTAGCTTTTCCTACCAAGGCTACGGCCTTAACGCCACACATGCCATTGGCACATGCCAACATGTGGTGGTAGCTTTTCCTACCAAGGCTACGGCCCTAATGCCACGCATGCCATTGGCACATGACAACATGCTCACGGGTAGCTTTTCTTACCAAAGCCACGGCCTCTAACGGCCACGCATGCCATTGGCACATGCCAACATGCTCGCCGGTAGCTTTTCCTACCAAGGCGACGGGCCCTAACGGCCACGCATGCCATTGGCACATGCCAACATGCTCGCCGGGTAGCTTTTCCTACCAAGGCCATGGCCCTAACGGCCACGCATGCCATTGGCACATGCCAACATGCTCGCCGGGTAGCTTTTCCTACCAAGGCTACGGCCCTAACTGCCATGCATGCCATTGGCACATGCCAACATGCTCGCCGGGTAGCTTTTCCTACCAAGGCTACGGCCCTAACGTCCACGCATGCCATTGGCACATGCCAACATGCTCGGGCCGGGTAGCTTTTCCTAACAAGGCTACGGCCCTAACGGGCCACGCATGCCATTGGCACATGCCAACATGCTCACGCTAGCTTTTCCTACTAAATCCACGGCCCTAACGCCACGCATGCCATTGGCACATGCCAACATGCTCGATGGTAGCTTTTCTTACCAAGGCTACTCCTAACGCAACGCATGCCATTGGCACATGGCAACATGCTCGCCGGGTAGCTTTTCCTACCAAGGCTACGGCCCTAATGACCACGCATGCCATTGGCACATGCCAACATGCTCACTGGTAGCTTTTCCTACCAAGGCTGGGTTCTAACGGCCACGCATGCCATTGGCACATGCCAACATGCTCGCTAGTAGCTTTTCCTACCAAGGCTACGGCCCTAACGCAACGCATGCCATTGGCACATGCCAACATGCTCGCCGGGTAGCTTTTCCTACCTAAGGCTACTACCCTAACGGCCACGCATGCCATTGGCACATGCCAACATGCTCATTTGGTAGCTTTTCCTACCAAGGTTCGGCCCTAACGGCCACGCATGCCATTGGCACATGCCAACATGCTCATTTGGTAGCTTTTCCTACCAAGGCTACTACCTAACGGCCACGCATGCCATTGGCACATGCCAACATGCTCGGTAGCTTTTCCTACTAAGGCTACGGCCTTAACGGCCCACACATGCCATTGGCACATGCCAACATGTCAACTGGTAGCTTTTCCTACCAAGGCTACGGCCCTAACGGCCACGCATGCCATTGGCACATGACAACATGCTCACGGGTAGCTTTTTCTTACCAAAGCCACGGCCCTAACGGGCCACGCATGCCATTGGCACATGCCAACATGCTCATTTAGCTTTTCCTCACTGCGACGGCCCTAACGTGGCCCACGCATGCCATTGGCACATGCCAACATGCTCGGCCGGGTAGCTTTTCCTACCAAGGCTATTACTCCCTAACGGCCACGCATGCCATTGGCACATGCCAACATGCTCATTGGTAGCTTTTCCTACCAAGGCTACGGCCTAACTGCCACGCATGCCATTGGCACATGCCAACATGCTCGCTGGTAGCTTTTCCTACCAAGGCTACGGCCCTAACGGCCACGCATGCCATTGGCACATGCCAACATGCTCATTGGTAGCTTTTCCTACCAAGGCTACTGTTCTGACCCGCCACGCATGCCATTGGCACATGCCAACATGCTCGCCGGGTAGCTTTTCCTACCAAGGCTACGGCCCTAACGGGCCACGCATGCCATTGGCACATGCCAACATGCTCATTTGGTAGCTTTTCCTACCAAGGCTGGGCCCTAACGGCCACGCATGCCATTGGCACATGCCAACATGCTCTCGGTAGCTTTTCCTACCAAGGCTACGGGGTTCTAACGCCACGCATGCCATTGGCACATGCCAACATGCTCACGGGTAGCTTTTCCTATCAAGGCTACGGCCCTAATCTACCACGCATGCCATTGGCACATGCCAACATGCTCATTTGGTAGATTTTCTTACCAAAGCCACGACCCCTAACGGCCACGCATGCCATTGGCACATGCCAACATGCTCATGCTAGCTTTTTTCCTACTAAGGCCATGACCTAACGGCCGCGCATGCCATTGGCACATGCCAACATGCTCATTTGGTAGCTTTTCCTACCAAGGCCACGCCCTAACGGCCACGCATGCCATTGGCACATGCCAAACACACACGCCGGTAGCCTTCTAACTTGCAAACCGTGCAACCTACCACCAAGGCATTCCGCACATGCCATTGGCACATGCCACACACGCCACTAGCAAGCTCGGCATTGCCACTTACACTCAACGCACAACCTACCACCAAGGCATTCCGCAAGACATGCCATTGGCACATGCCAAACACACAAGCCGGTAGCCTAACTTGCAAACCGTGCAACCTACCACCAAGGCATTCCGCACATGCCGTTGGCACATGCCAAACACACACGCCCGGTAGCCTAACTTGCAAACCGTGCAACCTACCACCAAGGCATTCCGCACATGCCATTGGCACATGCCAAACACAAAGCCGGTACCTAACTTGCAAACCGTGCAACCTACCACCAAGGCATTCCGCACATGCCATTGGCACATGCCAAACACACACGCTGGTAGCCTAACTTGCAAACCGTGCAACCTACCACCAAGGCATTCCGCACATGCCACACACGCCACTAGCAGCTCCGGCATTGCCACTTACACTCAATGTACAACCTACCACCAAGGCATTCCGCACTTGCCATTGGCACATGCCACGCACGCCACTAGCAGCCTCCGGCATTGCCACTTGCATTTCAAGTACAACCCGCAACAAGGGCATTCCGCACATGCCAATGGCACATGCCACACGCGCCACTGGGCGGCGCCACTTGCACTCAAGGTGCAACCAACGAGATATCAACGCAAACTGGGGGATGCTTTCTAGGGTTTTGGTTTGGCGGTCACAGCTTGCAGCGTACACTATGCTCATATTAAGAAAGCGTGAAAAGGAATAAAGCGGTCAAATAAATGAGGAAATAATGGTGAAAACGTTTTCACCCATTAACACCATGCTAAGTTACCACCTCCTCCCATTATTTCACCCTTTACTCTCTTCCTTCATCAAAGCCAGTGGTACGTGTCAATCTCGACTTGTATAAATAGGTCTTACCTATTTCCACCAGACAACAAGTCTTGGTCAGAGAAAATACTATACTCTCGAAAAGGCAACTTTGCAAGCTCTCCAAAAAGCTTTCATCTCTTGCAAGCTTCCTAAGCTTTCACTTGACGATACAAGTCAAGATACTACTCTCCCGAACTATTCTCGGTCTCAACACCTTTCTTTGCTTCCCTCCCCAAATCAACCCTTCTCCTCCATTTTGTGACCGGGCAAGTCCGGGAACGGCCATTTCTTGGTTTAGGTAGGACTTGCACGCATTGATCTCTCGAATCTATAAAGTGCTCACGTGCAAGACATTTATTTAGGGTTTAAACCAGTTTCTCACTCACCTACCAATTTACTTTTGGGAAATCGGCAAACGATTTTCACCCATAAACAACAGTAATCCTTAGGTGATAACTTATCTTGGTTTTCATAGAACCGAATCTACTGGGATCGGTTTGGGGCTTTCTCTGCATCGGTCTTCTGAAACTTTCTGTTCCTGTTGGAGTCCTTTGTGTCTTTGATGTGGCTTGTCTGTGTCTTTGGTAAATTGGTAGTCTTTTGTGTCATGCTGCTGCTGAAGGAGGTTGAGCGTTTGTTGAAAATATTGAATTTTATCTATGGTGTGACAAACTAGTTCTACTGGATTGAAAACCCAATAAGAGCTTGAACAAGAAATTGAAGAAAGATTTAAACCTAAACAGGAAAATACAATATGAACAACAAAAACCCTTTGCAATATTTAAGACTCAACAGAAAAATAGAGCTTCCCAAACAACCAAACCCAAGACAAAAGCAGGAAAGGAAACTTGAAATAAAAACTTAGATCGGCTAAATAAGATGAAGACAAAGGAAGTCTGATAAAAATCAGAAACCGAAGTCACAATCACTAAAGGGTTAACTAACACAACTAAGAAACTCGAGATTAAAACTTAAAAAAGATTTGAATCTAAATCAAATCAGATTTGAATCTAACTCAAATCAGATACGAACCCTAAATCCATCGAAAAAACTATTAAAAGTTATCATAAAGTGTAAATAAGGCAGGGAAAGAGGATGGGTTGAGATTTTTTCTACTCAAATCCGCTCCAATGGAGCAGATCAGAGAGAAAAAAACTCAAAACGGCTGAGTTTGGGTGAGTTTTAGGGGAGACGATGTTTTTTAGGAGAGAGACGATTTTTTAGGAGAGAGACGATGTATGAACAAGATAATTGTTTGGGACCGGGGGCTATTAGAACATGGTATTTTCCATTCGGCTGATGATTTTATTAAAAAAAAAAATAGTTAGTACGCATTCCTAATGTTCTTTTTATTAGAATCCTATTATTGGGGCTTTAAAAGGATGGGTTTTGGGGGCTTTAGAGGGTCATGAAATAGCAATCCATGGATCCCCTTATCCACCGATTTTCAATAGTACCTAATGTGCCCTTAATTAAATTAGTATTAATTAGGTTGATTAACTAAACTAATTAGGATTAGTCGAAGGATTATACTAATCATTAGATTAAACTTTTGAAAATCAAAACTATTGTTTTTCTTTTTCTTTGGATTTGCAAAAGGGAAAAGGGGATTCTGATGAAATTTTTTGAAGTTTTTTGAAGAAAATGATGAAATACATCCTGAAAAATAGTCAGCAGAACGTCATAAACATGCCCCCATAACAGTTTTGATTGATCCAAATCCGTTAAAAATCATAAAAATTCTGAGTTTTTCTAGGGGTTACGGTTGGATATGTTGTCGACCCAACCGAAATCAGCTACGGCTTGGAAAACCTTGTCGCAACACAACCTCAGTTTTTTTCATTTTTTTATGATAATCAGAAGTGCATACGGCTAGGAATTCCTAACCGTAAACATATATTTACGTCTTGGATTTTAACCATTCCCAGCCTTATACCTGCTTTACAGCTACGTATCCAACATTTCTCAGCCGTAACCTCTTTTTTACGGCTAAAAACTCGGCATTATTCCAGCTGTATTGAGCCAATACTCTATTTGAAAATTTTGTATATAGCTGAACTCAATTTGAGGTTGAGTACATACTGATACTCATAAAATGAATGGACTTAAGAATGACTTGATACACGATCTTAAATCGAGTATAACCTTGTACTCTTTTTGAAATTGGGTATAAAGATACTCATTTTAAATTCGAGTATTAACCTATACTCATTTTCAAATCGTTATACTTTGTACTCGTTTTGAGATCGTGTGTAGCTTTATACTCATTTTCAAATAGAGTATAAACCTATCATTTTTGGAATCGGTATAAAACCATACCCATTCTGAAACCGAGTATGAACTTATACTCTATTTGAATTCGAGTATAAAGTGATACATATACTCATTATTCATTTTGAGAGTGAGTATAAAACGTACTTCAAAATATATTCATTCTAGATTTTTTGGTCAACTTACGGCTTGGAAATGATGAACTACTAACCGTAAACATTATTACGTGAAGGGAATTTATCATTTACCAGCTGTAAGTGAAGGAAATATCGGCTTCCTAGTCAGTAAATGGTACTTATTTACTCTAAATGATGAATTCCAAGCCGTAAGTATTTCCTCAAATCAAACAGTAATCATACATTGATCATTTTAACATACTCAAGTAATCAAAAAATATTAAAGGGTTTGTCGATTCTCACCTAAAAGCCGTCAAAAAAAAAAAAAACATGATTTTGATCATGATTGATGAAGGAGAAGATAAGAGAAGGATAATAGATTTAGTATTCTTTTTTTTCAAAATTAGATTAATAGGGTAATATATTTAATTTAGTGGGGGTAGTGTTGGTATTGTACCCAGATTAGGTCTCCCCATATCCACTTTTTGGTTCTGATTATCATTTTAAGCCCCCAAATACCTAGCCCCTACGGCCCCAATAATAGGATTCTTTTATTAAAGTGCCCATTTTTTCACCGGAGGATATTGTTTTTTATTATTAAAGTGCGCATCTTCACTGGAAGGTTCCAAAACCTCGTTTAATTGGGGGCCCAAAATACAATTAGGTCCCCCACTGCAGGACAAAAAATGTCTTTAAAACCTAATTTTGGTTACCCTTTATCCATTTTTTTAATGGCTAAAGTACCCTAAATGATTAGTGTTAATAATTAGTTAAGTTAAGTTATTTAGTTGGTTAGGCTAAAATCAGATTTAAGAATTAAAATTTGGAAAAAAAAGTTATGTTTTTTGGGTGTTGTGAAGAAGAAGAGGAGTTTTTCGAGCTCAAACTTTTTCCCACGGATAGTCTCATATCGAGCATATGCCAGCCCCAAATTGAAAATGCAAAATAGAAATAAGTTAGTCGGTTAGTATCATTCAAAACTTTGAATTGCGTAAATATGGATGTGTTTAAATACTTACTCTTCTAACACCCAACATATCGGGTTCGGCTTCCCTCAAGGCTTTCAATTCTTTTTTGAAAGTTTCGCATTCTTCAAATATCTCCTCAAACCTTTCTTTGACGAGTTTCAAAGTCCTTGAGTTACAAATTCCGCCTAACTCCATAAAAATGATGAATACACGGTTCCACCAAGCATCAGATGTTTGATCAATGTCATTTCCTAGATCTTCAAAGTGTTCTTTGAGTGTCACCCAAGATTTCACAATGGCACAATCCTCATCGTAGTTGTAGGGTATAGGCATTGTGATTTCTCTTCTCTTTTTGGAATAGAAATTGATGAGAATGAATGTGATAGTTGAGAAATGTAGTTTGGGTGAGGAAGATATGAGATATGGGTCTCTATTTATAGAAATTAACGACCCAATGGCCAAGTATTTGAAATATTTTTCCGTTGTCGACTTAACCAAATTGGTTGAATTCAAATTCTGCATTAACTGCTGAACAGTCGTTATCTGGCATATTAACAAAGCAACGACCCTTTAAGATAATGAAAGCCATCATATTTTATGTGTATGTTCTGACGACTCTAGTAACAAAAAGTCTTTATCTTACGTAACTTTTAGTCGTTAATACGGAGTTCTCCAAAAGTGACAACTCAAACTAAAGATTCCAAATAAACATGAGAGTCGACATTTGTATATTTATAACCCCTGACGGCCGTTGTTTGGAATATTTACTAAATAAATTTGTGAACACATTTTATTGAATCGAAAAAAACATACTCGTAGAAGTTGATACTTAGCTCCTTTATAGTGGAAGTTATTGATACTTAGATCCTTTATAGTGGAAGTGATCGATTTGATGAAACAGACGAGCTCCCCAAATCTCCGCAATAGCAACAAGGCAAAACTTTGAAAAAACAGAGTGAGTCACGTGTTCAACACGTTGCCCTTAAGACATTAGCGCCCGGCTACACTCAAGAGTGATGCTATAGCCTTCACAGGACGGATATTTCCAGGATAAAACACCCTACTACACCTACTACTAGCATATGTAGTAGATGCTCAACTTGAGCTTGGCAACTCTGGAAAGAAAAAAAACCGTTAAGGAAAAATCGCGAACGCTTAAGAAACGGTTATAAAATATTTTCCCTTAGGGGTCCCTCTAAAATATGGAGCAACCCCTTTCCCATTATTTTACTAAAGTAGTGAATCTCCCTTATAAAGCATAGCATGGACAACTTAGCCTAGATAAAGAGCGGTCAGGATGTATTCTGGGGAAAGCTAAATCCACGGTTGTGGTTTGCTCTAATTATGATTAATCATTGTGAGTGTTTTATTAATTAGTGCCTCATTAATCTCTCATAATTAATTATTAAATTTTCATTATTAAATGTCCTCTTAATTAATCTAATAAATGTGTAGTTTTTATAATTATCACTACTTACTTCTTCCACTAAAATTAATCATTATGAGTGTTTTATTAATTAGTGTCTCATTAATCTCTCATAATGAATAATTTACTTATATTTTCATCATTAAGTGTCCTCTTAATAAATATGTATTTTACATTATTATTGCATTAGCAACTTTTTGTAATGAATATTTTAATAATCTCCCACTATAAATGGCTTATAATTATCTTAATAGATATACTTTCATTAAATTTTTTATTATTTTCTCATTAGAAACTTTTCATTGTAAATATTTTCATTAAATAAATAATAAATTTGCTGAATCCATGGACAACTTAGCCTAGAGAAAGAGCGGTCAAAATTCATTCTTGGGAAAGCTAAATCATGGATATGGGTGTTTTCACAAGTGATGTCTTGGATCGAAAGTTAAAATAAGTCCAACGGTCTAAATTTGCTTATAGTATTAATGTTCCACTAATCTTTTCATAATAAATTTTTATTAATTTCTCATAATGTCATTAATTATCCAAATAAATATCTCATAATAAATTTGTTTATTAATTTCTCATTGTGCTATTAATCATCCAAATAAATAGATAAATATATATGTATGTATATATTAATAAATAATAAATTTTTTAATTATTAAACATATCAATGAAAATTTATGGTGGTTGTGCTGATGGGGGTGTTGGCGGTAGTGGTGGTGATGTTAGTGGGGGGGTGGAGGAGGCGATAACGATACTTAGTGGTGGTAGAAGACTGAGCCGTAACCAACCCATGAAGAGGATAGATGGTTGCATACGTACCCTGGTGGGCATGTTAAATTTACACATATATTTTTTTATATAATGTATGCGCTAAAACTACCATTTTTACCATCTTGCTCACCCTAATTTTTTATTACTTTTCACAATTAAATTTTTAGCTCCGCCCCCGGCAGAAGAAATGATGATAATGGGTGGTTCAATGATTGTGTGCGTTTGTGAGCAATAGTGAAGAATGTTAATTATCTGTCATTCTGTAACAAGCAACGTTATATTGAGGAAGTTGTATGGTTGATCGTTTTACGTTGTTTAAATAAACTCGGTTACGATACAAAATAAAACATGACGATTAGAAAAGAACCTTGCACGATTTTCCCTTTATATAGTAACAAGAAATGAACGACACATGTAAAAATTAACACACACGTACACACAATTTTACTTACTATCAAGCATGTGTCTTCACGACTGGACAAAGCTGCAGCTCAGATTTGTTTAGAGGGCAGATAAATCTATTGTTGTGATGGTTCGCATAAACTCTTATAACAGACTTATATGATTAACAGTTCCAAGCATATAAAATAGTCTTAATTTGTTTATGTTAATTTCTCTTAAAAATTATTATATTAATTTTTGTTAATAAATGTCTCATTAACTATCATAATTAACACTACACGAAATCATTGTTTTTGTAACGTCAAAAAAAAAAAAACGTTACTAAATATTTATTGTAGCGTCAAAAAAAAATCGTTGAAAATATGTCGTTATTATTAGTGTTATAATAATTTATCTACAGTTAACACAGTTACAAAAATAATTAACTAAGCAACGACTATATTTATGCGTTGTAGAAAATGGACGGTTGTCAAACTTATAGATGAAGAATACAAATAGAATAAAAATAGGTCTGAGAAACTAAGAAAAAAATCATTGCCCACAACTCTAATTTCATCATACTTTTTTTTAGTAGTTGAGTTGTTTTTTAAAGAACGCGCAATTGGGGGGATATCAAAACTAATTGGGGGATATAGGTACATGACAAAATAGGGATCCAAATAGCAAAGCTGGGTCACCCCTTATGTAATTATTTTTTTAATTCCTAATCTAGCCCTCACTAATCATGTTTAGTGGTTGATAATAATTAGTAAAAATCTTAAGTATTTGGGGGATAGATTAGTGTGTATTTTTATTAGAATTTGTGTGAGTGAGGTGAGAGTAGGAGGGAAAAAAATATTTGAGAGGGAATTTTTTTGTGAAAATGGAGGATGATTGTGAAGAGAGAATTGCTGCTAAGAGGTTGAAAATTTGATTTTTTTTTCTTTGAATCCACCATTGTTGCAATTTGAAAAAAGCTCGGTGCATGCATTATTCAACCAAAAAACCATGCCGACATTTGGCTGGAAATTTTCATAAATTGTTTGCCACTACGGGGTGGGGGGGGGGGGGGGGGGTGGTGGTGGTGGTGGTGGTAGCCCCTACGATACTTTGTCTCGTAACAAAATTTTTTGGTTTTGATCTTCAAAACCTATTTTTTTTTGTTCTAATCAGTCCACTTCC
This sequence comes from Papaver armeniacum, assembly GCA_023531295.1. Lineage (NCBI taxonomy): Eukaryota > Viridiplantae > Streptophyta > Magnoliopsida > Ranunculales > Papaveraceae > Papaver > Papaver armeniacum. The sequence goes on from JAJJWW010016811.1 coordinate 270,000, forward strand.
GGCACAGTTATCTAATTTTTGAGCATGTCGGCACTGTTTCCGGCGTAGTATGCTGCTTAAACTTCTATGCCGGCACATGATGAAAAGTATCCAGAAAATTGATTTTTTTTTTCACTTGACTACCGGCATGGATAGATTTATATCGAGCATGCCGGAACTCAGTACCGGCGTGGTCTTCATCCTAAATAACCATGTCGGAACTCAGTACCGGCGTGGTCTTCATCATAAATAACTATGCCGACACTCAGTACCGGCATGGTCTTCATCACTACCTGCGTGGTCTTCATCCCTACCGAATTTAGAAAAAAAAAAATCAAAGTGAGGAGCCGACAGAGAAGGAGAATGGAATTTGAAAGAAAGTGAGAAATGTTTCGAATTTAAAAGGGAGTAGGGTATTTTTATGTTCGATTTAGCTTTTATTGTTTTAAAGGGTAGTTTCGTATTTTTGCCCCCAAAAACACTCTTAGCAGAAACTATTGGTTGGGGGAAGTAATTCATATCCCCAATTAGTTTTGATATCCCCCAATTGTGGGTTCTTTTTAAAGCCATCCCAATCTAGACAAAAATGGGAGAAACAGAAGAAATATGAGATGCAATCATACAAATTCAAACAAATGACATAGAAATGAAATATGTAAAGTAGAAAAATTTACATTTTTTTTTTTGAAATTTATTCTTGGGAAAGCTAAATCTACGGCTGTAAAATTTTCAGTTTAATTAATTTTCAATAATAAATATTCTATTGATATATTTCATAATAAATGTTTCTTTATTTAATTAAATAAATATATATTCATTAATACAATGCATAATAAATTTATTTTATATTAAATAATAGGCGTTAATGGTGGTTGTGATAGTGGGCGGGGGTGGTGGATCGATGGTGGGGATAATGGTGGTGGGTGTTGGTGAGAATGGTGGAGTGATGACGTTAATGATGGTGGTGGTGGAAGAAGTAGTGGTAGAGGGATGAGAAAGGTGTCATAAGGTAGATAAATTATTTAGTTACATTTGGTTTAATTTTTTTAATTTGATGTTAGTTTTTAATTTTTTTTCTTTTATTTTTTAATTTTTTTTTAAATTAAAATAAACACTAAATGCCAAATTTTTCTAAGAAGAATATAGATCAATAGCTTTGGTTTTAAGATTTTTCTGCCCAAGCAGGAAAGAAGATGAAACCTATTAAAAAAATTGACCAATACAAGGCTACACACGAATCAATTGTAATTGATGTAGTTTCTCATATCTCTCTATATTCCCATTTTCTGTCATGATTTTTGTTTCTGCCAGTTCTGTCATGAAAAAAATATTTTCCATGTGATTATGCATGCTTGAGAAATAGTTGGTAATATGTAAAGAGATAAGATAAGTAGATAAGAAACAAATGGATCAAGAATTACAGATTACAAACTTTAGAAAAATGAATAAACACAAATCTATGTAAATTTGGAAATTTTTATCACCAAAGGCAAAAAAATAATTCCTGAAGCTAACATATTTTGTAAGATTAATCTGATTGATATCGAAGTATTTTTTGTTTTCAATTTTGTTACAAATTTGATGATTTATTTCTTTTTGAAGTAAGGACACTACTTTGTTTTGAAGAAGAGAATGAAGTAGTGTTCTACTACCCATAGGCCCGTAGGATTTTGCGGAATTGGTTAACGATTAAATATGATTGTCCTAAAGGATTATATAACATACAAACATAATATTAAAGGATTTGCGGCTAAGGACATGTTTATTAACCAACACCTCAAAAACAGTTAGACTTGGATCGACTTGATCCATTGTATGCAAACAATTATGATATGTATGAACTCATGGATATAATTGAAATACATATCAATTCCCGTGCCGTAACGGCACGGGCTAAGCCCTAGTTTCTTTATATAATGGAATAATACAACTTAAAAAGATGAACTTCCCGATGTGGGACTAAAAAGCTTATATAGTCTCTTAAAACAACTAAAAGTGGAACCTCCACGGTGTGGGACTAATAAGTTTTTCATTCACAAAAGAAAATAATAAATTATAATTTTTATTAAAACTTTAAAAATCATATTTTATTAATCGTTTTCCAACGATTGATACGGGTCTCTGTCTGAACCACCATATCAAAAAAGCTTCATATTTAGTTGAAAATGAATTGTCTACAGCTGAGGAGTGGTTGCAAAACCCTCTTTCATTATTACATACACCCATATTTAATTGAAAAGCTTGACTAAATTCATTATTACATATACAGGTGTAAAACGTCTGGCGTTCCAGCCAACCCTACAGCACCTAAGTCGCGCGGCTTTACGTGCCATGTGCCGTCTTGTCTTCGGCTAACGATTTAAACGTGTTGTGCCGTCTTGTGCTTTACTAGTCAAAAGCTAGGCACAAAGCCACCACGGGCACAAAGACACGAATAAACGTCGCGGTCATGTCGTGTCGGGCACACGTGCTATAAACAATTTGAAATCACTTAATGTATACATTAAGTCGGACATTATCACAAGAATTTAATTAGACAACATATCATTTGAAATTATTTCAAGTAAAATTAACAAATTTATTCAATAAAAAGAAATAGACATCAAATATAAAATTGGATTATTGTCATGTAAATTAATGTTCTAGTTAAATATAGGTGACGACATTATAACAACCATATTGAAACATATTTTCCAAATATTAAGGTATTATATGTGTTGCTATAAATAAGCCAACATAAAATGTTAAAAACTAGCTAAAATAGTGACTATTTTGTGAAATATACAAAAATGTGATGTATTATGCCTTGTTATATGGTGTATTTGTACATGTTATGACGCGCTCTCTTAACGTCTTTCAATTTGGGTTGGGCCACGTGCTTATCCGTGCCGCTGCGTGTTGTCTTTGCTATCATCGTGCCAATTAGTCAAACCCATCACGCCCCATTTAACTAACGTCTTTTTGTCGTCTTCATCGGGCTAAGTCACGTCTTTGGGTCAGCTGTTCTCAAATTTTTAGCGTCTGGATTGTCTTGTGGCTCGTCTGGCACAGCCCAATTTACACCTCTAATTACATACACCCATATTTAGTTGAAAATGAAAACGTTCAAAAACTCGGCGTGGAAAACCTTCATATTCCATTAATTAAGCATTCACCCTCAACAGACAGGAAAAATCGTACATGACTTTCATTACCCACTGGTATTTTTACCAACAAGCTCAACCATATTTGTCTACTATATTGATCGATTTCGGGGTCTAACTTTGAGATATTATTTTGTCGAACAGCTTCACATGCTGTACGTAACATAATGATAATGATACCCCAATAAGGAAATAGTCATAAATTCTTCAACCAGAGCGGTTTATATATGATCGACAAAAAGTAGTTGGATTTGAATCGATGGGTCCATCCAATATCAGCAGCCTTTGGTGATGACTTCTTTTGTACATTGACGCAAGTGGTAAAAGAGATTTATTTAATGATAGTTTAGTTTTGATTCTCCACTAAGTAAGGTTGGACACAAGACAATACGAATGGAAGGGATGCACATCCGTAATTTAGTTGCGGACCTTGTGCATGGTGCATAAAGAAAACATGGTGGCCATCTTAGCACCCTTGGATTGAACTCAGTTCTTTTAGAATCTGATAGAGAAAACAAGGAAACGTTGTCGCGGTCTTTCAAACAGTATTTCTTTCCTATAGAATTAAGGGCTTCCAAGAAATAATTGTTGTAACCGTTAGTTATCACGATCCATTTATTTATAAATAATTGTACCTCTTTTAGATTAGGAAACTAGAAACTAGTTTTCTTATCAAGAATAACTCGTTTTGATAAGCCTAAACTAAGATTATTACTTTACTTGGTTTTTCTTATTGGAAATCAATTGGAGTAAAGCCCTTCTTTTTCCTTTGACAAAAAACAAAAAGCAAACTTGATTCAGTTTTTCTTAGCCACAATCGTACCGTAATTTCATTGCATTTAAATCAGCTTTGTGTTTATAGGTGAAAATCGTTTCTGCCGATTTCGGTAAATTCGGTAGGTGAGTGAGAAACTGGTTCAAACCCTAAACAAATGTGCTGCACGTGAGCACTTTATAGATTCGAGAGATCAATGCAGACAAGTCCGGCCTAAACCAAGAAATGGCCGTTCCAGACTTGCTTCGGTCACAAAGTGGAGGAGAAGGGTTGATTTGGGGAGGGAAGCAAAGAAAGGTGTTGAGACCAGAATAATGCGGGGAGAGTAGTGTCTCGACTTGTATCGAAAGTGGAAGCTTTGGAAGCTTTCAAGAGATGAAAGCTTTTTGGAGAGCTTGCAAAGTTGCCTTTTTTCGAGAGTGTAGTATTTTTCTCCTGACCGAGACTTGTTGTCTGGTGGAAATAGGTAAGACCTATTTATACAAGTCGAGATTGAAACGTACCCTGGCCTCATGAAGGAAGAGAGTAAAGGGTGAAATAATGGGAGGAGGTGGTAACCGCATGGTGTTAATGGGTGAAAACATTTTTACCATTATTTCCTCATTTATTTGACCGCTTTATTCCTTTTCACGCTTTCTTAATGTGAGCGTAGTGTACGCTGCAAGCTATGACCGCCAAACCAAAACCCCGGAAAGCATCCCCAGCCTTTGTGTTGATATCTCGAGTGTTGGTTGCACCTTGAGTGCAAGTGGCGCGTGTGGCATGTGCCATTGGCATGTGCGGAATGCCCTTGTTGCGGGTTGTATCTCGAGCGCAAGTGGCAATGTCGAGCCGCTAGTGGCGTGCGTGGCATGTTCCAATGGCATGTGGAATGCCTTGGTGGTAGGTTGTACGTTGAGTGCAAGTGGCAATGCCAGAGCCGCTAGTGGCGTGCGTGGCATGTGCGGGAATGCCTTGGTGGTAGGTTATACGTTGAGTGCAAGTGGCAATGCCGAGTCGCTAGTGGCGTGCGTGGCATGTGCCAATGGCATGTGCGAATGCCTTGGTGGTAGGTTGCATGGTTTGCGAGTTAGGCTACCGGCGTGCATTTAAGGGGCACGGCTAGGTGATGAAGGCTACCGGCGAGCGTGTTGGCATGTGCCAATAACATGCGTGGTCACCGGGGCCGTGGCCTTGGTAGGAAAAGCTACAAATGAGCATGTTGGCATGTGCCAATGGCATGCGTGGCGGCGGGGCCGTGGCCTTGGTAGGAAAAGCTACCGGCGAGCATGTTGGCATGTGCCAATGGCATGTGTGGCCGGGACCGTGGCCTTGGTAGGAAAAGCTACAAATGAGCATGTTGGCATGTGCCAATGGCATGCGTGGCCGTTAGGCCGTGGCCTTGGTAGGGAAAAGCTACTAGCGAGCATGTTGGCATGTGCCAATGGCATGCGTGGTCGTTAGGGCCGTGGCCTTGGTAGGAAAAGCTACAAATGAGCATGTTGGCATGTGCCAATGGCATGCGTGGCCTTTAGGCCGTGGCCTTGGTAGGAAAAGCTACCAAACGAGCATGTTGGCATGTGCCAATGGCATGCGTGGCCGTTAGGGTGCGTGGCCTTGGTAGGAAAACCTACCGGCGAGAATGTTGGCATGTGCCAATGGCATGCGTGGCCGTTAGGGCCGTGGCCTTGGTAGGAAAAGCTACCAGCCGAACATGTTGGCATGTGCCAATGGCATGCGTGGCCGTTAGGGCCGTGGCCTTGGTAGGAAAAGCTACCAATGAGCATGTTGGCTGTGCAACAATGGCATGCGTGGCGTTAGGGTCGTGGCCTTGGTAGAAAAAGCTACCAACCGAGCATGTTGGCATGTGCCAATGGCATGCGTGGCCGACTTGGCCTAGGTTGCATGGTTTGTAAGCCTAGGGCGCTATATTTGGCATGTGCCAATGGCATAGCGGCTTGGAAATATGGCTTGTGGTACGTGTTGGGATGTGCCAATGGCACGTACGGCCATGTTGACCTAGTTGCACGTTTTGCAAGCCTAGGGAGCTATATTTGGCATGTGCCAATGGCATATGGCTTAGTTTGGCATGGTTGCCAATGAGTGCGATATGTAGTTTGGTTTTGGCGTCGCTGCCATGGTGCGCAGTGTGCGGCTTGGTTTTGGCGTTGTTGCCATGGTGCGCAGTGTGCGGCTTGGTTTGGCATTGTTAGGTGGTGCGCGGTGTGCGGCTTGGTTTGGCATTGCTCGCCATGGTGCGATGTGCGGCCTGGTTTGGCATTGTTGCCATGGTGCGCGGTGTGCGGCCTGGTTTGGCATTGTTGCCATGGTGCGCGCAGTGTGCGGCTTGGTTTGGCATTGTTGCCATGGTGCTGCAGCGGGTTGGTTTGGCATTGTTGCCATGGTGCGCGCATGTGCGGCTTGGTTTGGCATTGTTGCCATGGTGCGCAGTGTGCGGCTTGGTTTGGCATTGTTGCCAGGGTGCGCAGTGTGCGGCTTGGTGCCATGGTGCGCAGTGTGCGGCTAGGTTTTGGAATTAGGGTTCCGTGTCGAAAACCCTAATCCGGTATTTTGAAAAAATACCCATATTAATTATTTACACTGAAGTTAAATGCTTTTAGTTAATGTGTTGCGGGTAACACTAGGTCATGGGGTTTTACGATTTTACCCCTTGTTTAAAAACCACCATCAACATTAAGTCCCCTTCTTAGCTCGGAACAGAGGGGGCTTTGTTGCGGGGGTAAGCATAAGATGGTGACAAACTATCAACAAGAAACCGTAAAGAGAATTGAGGAGGCTTTTCCGACCTTTTTATAAATAGGATTTGGAATCCTTGCCTCCGGTAGTTTTGCACAAATCGGGAGGCTAGCACAATTGGTGGGGCCGGGTGCGGCTTGGGCGACGTTGGGAAGTTGGCGTGAGTTGGGAAGCGAGTGTGCTAGCGGGGTGGGACCGGCGCAAGGTGTGGAAGTCGTGCGTGCAGGCAGCGTGACTTGGGCGGCCATTGGGAAGTCGCGCAATTGGTGGGGACGGTGCAACTTGGGCGACGTTGGGAAGTTGGCGTGAGTTGGGAAGTCGATTGTGCTAGTGGGTTGGACCGACGCAAGGTGTGGAAAGCCGTGCGTGCTTGCGGCGTGACTTGGGCGGCCATTGGGAAGTCGGCGCAATTGGTGGGGCCGGTGCAACTTGGGCGACGTTGGGAAGTTGGCGTGAGTTGGGAAGCTGATTGTGCTAGATGGTTGGACCGGCGCAAGTGATGAGTGCCAAATAGTGCATATTTATACACCTTTTTATTGGCATTTTACTCATCTTTTGTGCTCAGAAATCAGATATTATCCCAGATTCTGTGTTTTCTTTGTTTTCAAGAATAAATATTTGTACTAATTAATTTTGTGTTTTTAGGTAATAAATAAGCTCGGAGAAACTAAGGAGCAAAAGAGCAGAAGAATTGGAGTCAAGCATCTATGGAGCAGATAGCCAAAGCCGCGCGCGAATCGGCTTGCAACCCAACAAGGAAGACATGGGCTAAAGCTACCCACGACCCGGATCCGAGCCCGTCTCTTCTGAGACGTTGAGATTTCTTTCTCCCTCATCCTACGGTCGCTGCCTCCACGTGCATCATAGTTCGATGCTCCCGTACAACACCAGATCACTCCAAATCATGCTGAGCCGTTGAGATTTCTTCTCATAGATCTGACGCTCGCTCCATCAGTCTCATCAAACCTTGCTATCCTCTCTCCACAACAAAACGCCCTAACCCTATACACCCCATCGAGACAACCCACTCTCTTCTCCATCTTCTCTTTCCTCCCCGACAGAAGGAGCTCCGCTCTCCACCTTCTTCCCCGACCAACTCTCTGCAGGCGCCACCTTCCTTTCTTCCCCGACAAAGCCGCACCACCATCTCCTTTCCCCTCACCACAGCCCAACAACTCCTACACAGCCATCTCTACTCTCTAGTTCACGCTTTCTCCATCACTAGCTTCTCTCAACCTAGAAGCTAGGGTTGAGGCAGTTCGAACTAGGGTTTCCACAACAACCACGCATGGAGTTGCAGAGCGATTAGACAAGAGGAGAAGGCGATTCGAGTATGGGTGTGATTGTTTTTGGTTTATTTTATCTTTAATTTCGATTTTGAGAATTAGGGTTAGGTATTTTGGGTTGCATGTATAAATAGGAAGTGTTGGTGGATGTTAGAGTTATGCCTGGGCTAGCCAGAGCACGATTGTAGTGTATATTTGATGAGTGCCAAATAATGCATATTTATACACCTTTTTATTGGCATTTTACTCATCTTTTGTGCTCAGAAATCAGATATTATCCCAGTTCGTGTTTTCTTTGTTTTCAAGAATAAATATTTGTACTAATTAATTTTGTGTTTTTAGGTAATAAATAAGCTCGAGAAACCGAGAGCCAAAGAGCGAAGAATTGGAGTCGAGCATCTATGGAGCAGAAAGCCAAAGCCCGCGCAAGCAACAGTTGCAACCCAACAAGTAGCAACTCATCTACAAGACATGGGCTTGAGCTAGACCTGACCCGCGACCCGGATCCGAGCCCGTCCAATCCAAGCCGTTGAGATCTCGCCTAGCTACATCCTACGGTCGCTCCTTCTTGCTCATCGTCCCTTGATGCATCCGCTCAACACCAAAACAGCCCGTCCTTTCGGAGCCGTTCAGATCATCTACTCCTCATCCTACGGTCGCTCAGCCTTCGCATCGTCTTTCGCATTGCACACCGCTCAACACGAATTTATCAAACCCTTATCCCTCGACCAAACACCCATTTTTCCATTTCACTTTCTCTTTCTCCTCCCCGACGGTTTGCGAGCTCCACCTTCCTCTTCCCCGACCAAGCTCGCAACACCATCTCCTCCACCATCTCCTGCCACAACCACCAGTACAACCATCCTCACCGCCTCCTAGAATCTCTCCATCTCTGTCATAGCTTCTTGCCCTAGGAGCTAAGATCGAGATAAAGAAAACTAGGGTTAGGGTTTCTCGAGCAGAGGGAGGAAACATCAATCAGAGACGGAGTGACAGAGCCGACAAGCGATTCAGAGACGTTTGAAGATTGGGTTTGATTTATTTTTGTATTTAATTTCGAATTTGATGAATTTAGGGTTTTGAATGTTTCATGTATAAATAGAGATTGAGGAAGATGTTTTAGGGTTCATGCCTGGGCTAGCCAGAGCGTCGTTTAGGGTTAGTTTGTGTTGTATTTGTTAATTATGTTCTAGTTTAATTTTCCAGGGTGTGTTGAAACCCCTGATAACATGCCAAGTTATTCATTTTCTCCTTATTGTTCTTGTATGCTTCATTAGAAAAGATTGAATTGGTTAATTGAACACATGACCCCGTGATGGAGTGTACTTGTAAGAAGACACTCCATACTAGGGGGAGTGTGTGATATTAGCAAGACAATATCATGGTGTTCTTCCCTGGAATGAACCAAGACCATAATTAGACTAGGAACTGCCTTAGCTCAATGTCAGGTGGTGGATTCACTACCCTGGTAGCTCCCACCTTATTTCTTTGCCTTAGTTCACTGTCACACTTCACTACAATTCTAAGTCGCATCGACAACAATCTCATAACTGTGTTACAACTCTAGGAATTCGGTTAGCAAGCCGTAGATCACTTAAGCACCACAAGTCCTTGTGGGATCGACCCGTACTTGCCGCGTCTCCAATAGACGCCGTGCACTTGCGGTTTATCACCGTAGGCCATCATTTACATACACTTTCGAGGCCTACCAAGTTTTTGGCGCCGTTGCCGGGGACTTGGCGCGTGCCCTGTTGTTCAATTGCTTGCTTTACTGATTTTCACCCCTGTACATATTTTATCTATTTTTGCATTCAATCTTGTTTACATCTCTGCTACCAATCACTGTCTATACTTAGTTCATTTCTTTGCACCCTTGCATCTGTCACTTGTAACTTGTTTTATTCACTTACATTTTTGCTTATAACTTTGTTTTAGTTAGCTGTAATTTTATTGTCTTTCTTTCTTAGTTTTTTATTTTATTAGTATTGCATTACTTCTATCCGTGCATATCATCCATCCATCCCGTACATATTCACATTTTCTTTGTTGTCATCCCCGCATTGTAGTTAACTTGGCTCGTATTCATTGCATCATCGCTCTGTCCTAGCATATTATAACTTAGCATATTGTTACTCTTGCATCTTGTAACTTACAATTGTTAACCATCATCATCTCAAGCCTGCCATCCGTTGCATTATAGGCATACCATTTGTATTGCATTCTTGCACCTATCTCTCCGTACATCCTCGCATATCATTTGCATCTCGGTGCAAAACGGCATTGCATAGGCACCACGCTTATATTAATGTAAACTGGCATTTGCAAACCGAGAACTGAATTTTCCTTCTAAGCACGGGTACCCTCTATGCTACTTTCAGCTGGTCGCCGAGCAAGCCAAAGGAAAGAAGCCAAAGGAAAAGCCCAGATCCGGAGCTGTCAGCTTTGCAAATTAAGCCGAGCCAACCTGTGGAAAGGCTCGGATGCAGCAAAACAACCATTTTGGTTTGGCTTGGTTGGTTGTTCTCAAATCTTGTTACAATCTATACTTGCATGAATGATCTGTGCAAGCATTTGCTGTTGTTCGAGTTTCATTTTGGACTTGTTATTTGTGCATTCTTGAAACTATTCGAGATTTGGAATTCTTGTATAGTTTGCTATGACTCCGTGAGCCAACCCGTTAACCCTGAGCCCTGTTTGCCATTTGCCAGAACCTTAGTGAGCCATTTGCATGAGCCCTAAGCCCTGTGAGCCTTCTGCTCTACTGTGTACCAAGTTGTGCCAAAACCCCCCAGCCCCTGAAGCTGTTAAGGGTGATTTGTAACTCAGACAGCCAAGTTGGCTGCAAACCCCACCTGAGCCACCAATTCTGTGCCCTGTGCCTCAGTGCTGCTCAGGCCGATCCACATAGCATTGTGAATCGTGCTTGCTAGCTACCCCGCCGTGGGGCTGTTGAGCCCCGTGAGCCTTGTGAGCCATTTACCACCTTGCTAGCCCCCCGGCAGCAAGTGTGGAGCTACCCCGCACCTTGTATGTCGTGTTTGAATTTGAAAATTTATTTGTGCTTAGTCCGTGCGTAGCAACCTAGGTTTGTCTCATTGCTCCGGGTTGCCCGAGCACAAAAATTTGTGATGCATTGTGCCTTGGCCCGAATGTGCACCTATTCTCGTGCTTGACGACCAAGCTGTGCAAATTGTAACATCTGGTCTGCTTAGGCTAAAAACATATAACCAGGGCTTGCAACATCTAAACTGGGCTTGCATACAAACTGGCCTGCGCATTCACACACCCTGGGCTCTGTGAGTAAACCAGCCCACATACTGGGCCATCAATCTAACTTAAGCCCACATCCCCTGAGCTGCTGGGCTGCTCACAATCCAACCCTGGGCTGCAAACAAACTAAGCTTAATAACTGAAGCCCAACAATCAAGGCATTTTTCGCCTAACTGGGTGGCCAAACTGGGCCAGACCATCTAGGCTAGAACCCATCTGCTGGGCTGTGCACTGGGCTGCTTTAACTGAGCCCACAGTTCCACTAGGCTTTACACAAACCTGGGCTGTTCTGTTTTCACAAATCCTGGGTTTCAAAAAGCAAATCCCAAACAAACCAAATTCCCACAAAAACCAAACAACTAGCCCACAACAAACCAAAACCCAACAAACCAAATGAAACCCAATAAACCAAATCAATCCCACTAAAACCAAACTTAGTCCACTTCAACTGGGCTTTGAGTTCAATTTGAGTTGATAAATCATGACAGGATTTTGGTCTGCATCTGGGGATGAAACAAACAAATCCCTTAGAGAGCTTGCTTACGGGCACCTTTCACAGGATGAACACCCCACATACCATAGTGACTTTAGGGAATTTTATGGGCCTTCTCAGGGCCCTGACCTCACATACCCTAATCACTATGAGCACATGTATCATCCATCACAGGTTGAGATTGAACAATTTTCTCATACCCAGTCATCACTTTTAGATCAATTAGAAGCTAGACTATCTGCTTTAGATAGGCAGTCTGTCAAATCTAATTCCTCTAGGCAATATGAAATGTATGCTTGCACCTTATGTGGTGGCTTAGACCACCTGTCGAGTACTCGTTATATTTTGCATGCTTTTAGACAGTCTAGGGAAAACCATGATAATCCAATGTACGAAGTGTCTAGAAGTGACTATTGGGACCATAATCAACCTGCACACATGCATCTTTCACCACAGTGGGGAAATGAACAATTCTATACTCCCCCAACTCCTAGTTTGCAATCAACAATGGCTACACTCATGGAGCTAAATGCTAGGCTTGAAATGAATGCAATGCATGACCATCCACATAGCAACATGTCCGAATTTCCCTTCTCTAGTGAACCTCATGCACAACCATACAATGAATATCCATATGAGGAATGCATACCCACTAGTGAAGACTCTCCTTCAATGAACAACTCAAGATGATTCTTCAAAGGAACCTAATTGAGTTACGAAATGATAGGATTGAAAATAGTGTTTCTAGTCTTACTCATGCAACTAACATTGAATATGAACCTAATCTAGAGGTAAATGAGTACACTAAAAAATACTACAATTTTGAATGGAGAGATGAATTCTTGCTATGATGATGATGATGATGAATACGAAGAGCATGTGTATGTTGAAAATGTAGTAGAATATTTAGGTTCGGAGACATTAATTGTCTCTTCATGAACCCTATGAATGATGCTTCTTCGATATTCATGCATGTGATATTGATGTGGAACCTGTGCAATTATCCTGTGAAAATGAACATGATTTACCCTCTTTTGACTTTAGGAAAGTGTGTGATGGTACAAATGATTTTAAAAATGAAAATAACTTAGATGTACCTAACCTCTCTCTTGAGTCACAAATTGAAACTCCTTCACCCAACCTAGGTGTAGTTTGTCACAAAATTGCAAAACCAACTTTTCTAAAAATGCCTAACTTAGGCCTAGAACTTTGTGCTTCCCAAGTCCTCTTGGACTATTTTGCATCAAAGTATAACACTCTTAAGGAGCCACAGTTGGAATGTGTATGTCTGCTCTGTAATTAGCAAAACTCATTTTGAGTTAGACCTTTTGCATGATGTACCTTTAAAATTGCAAGATTTTGTTCTCACAAACACACCCGTTCACAAGTTTAGGTTTGGGGGAAACTCCTTCACATCTACTGATCTTACTTGCACTCTCATATTATAATTGTGTAAGATTGTTGATGGTTGTACATATTTTCTATTGGGTTGATCCTCAACTCTTTAGACTGTTGGTTTATGGTGAATTTTCATTGTATATATCCAGTAGGACTTGTTAAATTTTTCTTTCTTACATCGGTTGAGTCTTCTTGTGCGTATATTGTGCTAATCCGATATGATCTCCACTGAGAATGTTGGATTCTAGCCTTGACTAGTGAAGCTCCAACCTTGCTTCCGCCGACATCCGGTAATCTCTTCCCTTTTCTCTTTTCAGCATAGTTCTCATGGTATGTGACTGATTTAAATTTTTCCTATTTGTTGACACATTGAGGACAATGTTTGATTTAGGTTTGGGGGTGCATTTGCATATTTTTGCATATAGAGTTTTTAGTCTTTTTAATCTTTTATTTTCAAAAAAAAAAAAAAAAAAAAATTCAAAACTTTTTGCAAATAAAAACCTCCAACTTTTAGAGATTCTAGCTATGTTTACATAGAGAATCACCGAAATAACAGAACTTGGAAGTACCTGGAGAACGCAATCGGGTTTCTTAGTTGATTAGAGCGTTAAAGTTGGATTTAACCATACTGGGAGAGCGAATTAGGTGTTTGTTTAGATATTCGGTAGTAGAATTGTGATCACCCATAGTGGAGACTACCCATTTTACATCAAGTGAGGCACCAACCTTCAATTTTTGCAACTTTCTAGAAAAGTCTGTTAGAGTGTGTGTCACCGTACATCGATTCCGGGTAGGAATGGTGAGCTACCCAACTTCGCACCACTTTCAAAGACTACTTTTGATCTCTTGAGTGCTAGTTTTTGTCAATCATGAGGGTGACGTCTAAAGATGAAAACTCCTTCTAAATACCGATTTGCAGTTAGCATCTCTCTCTCTCTCAATCAACAAGACCCATAGAAACACATCATCGTCAACAAGCGGAGCATCATCAGAATATGGAAAGAAAAGTTGAGATAGTCCAAGGTTTACGTGCAACAAAGAAAAAGAAAAGAAAATAGGATGAGAATTAATAAAATTTATAAAATCAAGACAATACAAGTTGTGGAAAAATTGAGTGATAAAGTCCTTTGTCCATGGAGTTAGTTATTTCATTATTTGTATTTTTATTTTCACTTTTGTAAAAAAAATAAAAAAAATAAAAAAAATAAAAAAATAAAAAAAAAATATTGTAGTTTATTTTTGCTACCACCATGGTAAAGAGAGTTCAAGAAGAAAAATCCAAACAACAAGGAATTTGAGAGAAAAGTTAAAAAATTGTCAAGTTTTTGTGAAGTTTAGAAGTTCGTCATCAACAATTGAAGACCGAAGACCGAAGATTGAAGACGTTCTATGGTTCTTATGAGAGAGTGATATTAATTGCCGATCGGGTGAGAGGTGAGTGAGTACTCCCACCCCTTGCTAATGGTTGATTTCCTTTCTTAGATATCATCGTAAAAGATTCTTTTTGTCCACATCTCTCGTGGAGTCTCCAGATTTTATTTCGGAAGGTTATCCTTCTTACCTACAACGTGTGCAGGATTTCTCTCTTTATTCCCGCTCGCACACATGAGAGACTAAAAAGCGGTCTTTTTGAGTGCAATTATCATAAAACCCTAATGGTGAGGCGGAAGTTGAGACTTATGATCATAATCGAATCCGAATTCTTTCATATGGTATGGTTACTTTCCTTTCAAAGACTTAAGGATGAGAATGCGTTCTTCGATAGTTCTAACTTCGTTACTAGCATGCGTAAACTCTATGTCCTCATAGCTTCTAGGATGCTTGAGACTCTTTACATTGAAGTTGGAGAAGGTTTGTGGGTACACCTCGGTAAACCCTCACGAGACTACAACTCGTCCACTAGGGACACCTAGCGGTTTAAAGGCTTAGTGCATACGCTAAATGCATTCGAGAGACTGCGACGGGGTATAGTTAGGATTTCTTAATTTTGTTTCACTTGAGGACAAGTAAAATTCGGTTTGGGGGTATTTGATGAGTGCCAAATAGTGCATATTTATACACCTTTTATTGGCATTTTACTCATCTTTTGTGCTCGAAATCGATATTATCCCATTCGTGTTTTCTTTGTTTTCAAGAATAAATATTTGTACTAATTAATTTTGTGTTTTTAGGTAATAAATAAGCTCGGAGAAACCGAGGAGCCAAAGAGCGAAGAATTGAGTCGAGCATCTATGGAGCGAAAGCCAAAGTTCACACGCGCAACAAGTTGCAACCCAACAAGTAGCAACTCATCTACAAGACATGGGCTTGAGCTAGACTCGACCCGCGACCCGGATCCGAGCCCGTCCACTCCAAGCCGTTGAGATCTCTCCTAGCTACATCCTACGGTCGCTCCTTCTTGCTCATCGTCCCTTGATGCATCCGCTCCAACACCAAAACAGCCGGAGTCCTTTCCGAGCCGTTCGGATCATCTACTCCTCATCCTACGGTCGCTCACCCTTCGCATCGTCTTCTCGCTGCACCCCGCTCAACACCGAATTTATCAAACCCTTATCCCCTCGACCAAACACCCATTTTTCCATTTCACTTTCTCTTTCTCCTCCCCGACAGTTTGCGTAGCTCCACCTTCCTCTTCCCGACCAAGCTCGCAACACCATCTCCTCCACCATCTCCCGCCACAACCACCAAGACAACCATCCTCACCGCCTCCTAGAATCTCTCCATCTCGTCATAGCTTCTTGCCCTAGGAGCTAAGATCGAGATAAAGAAAACTAGGGTTAGGGTTTCTCGAGCAGAGGGAGGAAACATCAATCAGAGACGGAGTGACAGAGCCGACAAGCGATTCAGAGACGTTTGAAGATTGGGTTTGATTTATTTTTGTATTTAATTTCGAATTTGATGAATTTAGGGTTTTGAATGTTTCATGTATAAATAGAAGATGAGGAAGATGTTTTAGGGTTCATGCCTGGGCTAGCCAGAGCGTCGTTTAGGGTTAGTTTGTGTTGTATTTGTTAATTATGTTCTAGTTTAATTTTCCAGGGTGTGTTGAAACCCCTGATAACATGCCAAGTTATTCATTTTCTCCTTATTGTTCTTGTATGCTTCATTAGAAAAGATTGAATTGGTTAATTGAACACATGACCCTGTGATGGAGTGTACTGTAAGAAGACACTCCATACTAGGGGGGAGTGTGTGAGATTAGCAAGACAATATCATGGTGTTCTTCCCTGGAATGAACCAAGACCATAATTAGACTAGGAACTGCCTTAGCTCAATGTCGGGTGGTGGATTCACTACCCTGGTAGCTCCCACCTTATTTCTTTGCCTTAGTTCACTGTCACACTTCACTACAATTCTAAGTCGCATCGACAACAATCTCATAACTGTGTTACAACTCTAGGAATTCGGTTAGCAAGCCGTAGATCACTTAAGCACCACAAGTCCTTGTGGGATCGACCCGCACTTGTCGCGTCTCCAATAGACGCCGTGCACTTGCGGTTTATCACCGTAGGCCATCATTTACATACACTTTCGAGGCCTACCAGCAAGGTGTGGAAGCTGTGCGTGCTTGCAGGCGTGACTTGGGCGGCCATTGGGAAGTCGGCGCAATTGGTGGGGCCGGTGCAACTTGGGCGATGTTGGGAAGTTGGTGTGAGTTGGGAAGCGATTGTGCTAATGGTGGGACCCGGCGCAAGGTGTGGATGCTGTGCGTGCTTGCTGGCGTGACCGATGTAAACAAGGAGGGAGTTTCTTCAGATAGCAAAGTTTCCTTATCTTACTTTCCTTCATGTGCGGCTTCAATTAGGGCATTATTCATGCTAAAATCTGGAAGCATTATGTCCCTCATTACTTCCTTTCCCTTTTTAAGATTCCGTATTTATACCCAAAAATAATTGCATCGTCTCCTCGTTTGAGAAAAGGGTTCTTCTTGTTGGATTTCTCTCTTTGTCATGTCACGCAGATTCGAATCATCTTCTAACCGGTCGGGTTCTCCAGATGAAGGCGCGAGGTCGACTCTTGCATGAGCATCCCAACAAAGGTTATTCGGGTTAAGAAAATCATACCTAGGTATGTTTTCTTCTTCTTTGCGGACCGACGTACACTTTAACGCTTGTTGTATGAATGGAAAATTTCCCTTTTGTGCGTAGATATCCCGTTGGAGCATGCGTTACCGTTATCGACGAGGATGACCTAGTCGTTCCCCTTCCTTCGAATCCGTCCTTGTTGATTGCCGAGACTTGGAGGACGCCGATTTAGGGCTCTATCTTACGAAATGGGATGCAGCGAGAAGTCCCCGGTCATACTTCGGTTTGATATGATGGAATGGATGAATACGTGAATGTAACCTTCGGGCGTGCTTTTGGAGTTTTCGGTGCACATGTACGGATTCATGTTGAGAAATTCCCGCGGCTCGTAAAACCTC
This sequence comes from Papaver armeniacum, assembly GCA_023531295.1. Taxonomy (NCBI): domain Eukaryota; kingdom Viridiplantae; phylum Streptophyta; class Magnoliopsida; order Ranunculales; family Papaveraceae; genus Papaver; species Papaver armeniacum. Next base: position 287,503 of record JAJJWW010016811.1, read on the forward strand.
GATAGTGATGATGTTGAAATCAAGAATAACCCGGGTTGAGGTGAGTGAAAGCATCTTACGCTGGTAGTCCCCATGCATGACCTACTTTCATTATATCGCCTTGAATCCCCCTCCACGGGATTTGATATAAGCCTATCGTACTATTCTCGGGATGTGACACTAGGATGCTCGGAAATTACATGATGACATATTTCGGATAGTGCAGGCTCAGGATCCTCCGCGCCTCGTAAAGTGTTGAAGGCGTCTTCTAGACAGAGAGGTGATGATGTTCTTGCGCTACGCACCCTTGAAGAGTAGAGGACCTTGTTGTGGGTACTGATTTTTGGTGGACTGTTCTTCGTAGCTTTGACAGTGAAGGGATCCCGTGTATATCTTTCGTTCTCAAGTATGGTTTACGTTTTTCCATCTTTGTAGTAATTGCTGCTGCGGTGAAGCTCTGGATGGTATCAACGAATGAGGGGAAACAGTTCTTGGTAGGAGATGTAATCAGGAGAAACTACATTGTCGTGGTAACAAAGTAGGTTGGCTGATATTCTATGAGCTTCCGTGGACGTAAAAGGATTGGCCGGATGCGAAGCGAGCAAACCTGTCCATGATCACGAGTTTTGGCGAGATGGATTAAAAGGTGTCCACGACTACGAAGATTGGCTGGCTGTGACTATGTTCCTTGATATGGGGAGTGTGGCGGCACGACCCTTTGCGGAAGGAGTGGCATTGAAGCGAACGTTGAAGCGAAGCCATTCTTGGAGAACGTTGATGCGTAGCTACTTCGGAGAGAACGTTGATGCGAAGCTACTTCTGGAGGGAACGTTGAAATGACATCTTGCAACTCTCAGAGCCTTGATGGCTACCATTTTGAAGTCGGAGATCGCGTCACGTTCTGTCAAACTCGACATCCCTCAAGAGAAAAGAGGTTAGGAGTCCCCAGTTACATCTGTCGATCGTGCTTTCTAGAGAGGTTGGGGTTTGGGAACGGCTTCCCGGGCCGGAAACGCCGTTTCCCGATGCAATGCGGTTGAGAGATGCAAATATGTCTTGATGCTATGCCTTGGAGAAATATAGAATCTCACATAATCTGTTTCATCATAGACCATACGACTTTGTGGGCGAAGTTCCAATTATGAGGGTCCCGACAGGAAGAAGGGTCTCCGTGAACTCGTGAGAGTTGTTGATTTCCATTGCTTTCGATTTTGGAGAAGTCCTTCCTGATCTTCACGTGTGACGAAATTGGATTGCTTATCCCCTTCTACTGGGCGTTCAAGAGTAACACGAGCCTCTTCATGTATAACGCGCGTCCTGCTAAAGTATCTTTCGTCTTTTCATCAAATCAACAGTGCTAAAAGGAGGTCGGCTTCTTCCGGATCTTCCAGTATCTTGCCCTGATGGTGGAGTAGCGTCTCTGGTGACGGTTGGAGCTTTCATGCTTGAAGAACCGTTGGGGTGGCGGAAGTGGCTCTGGTTCTGGTCATCGTAAGTGTATCGTGCAGAGATGACATGGTTTTGATCACGAAGTGCTGGAGCCATGGAGCTATTTCGAAGGGCGAGGATGGTGCTGGAAAGGGCGCAAGATGTTAGCGCTGGAAGGATGCAAACTGTCAGCACAAAGTGTGGTACTGCGGCTGGCATGCGTGTGCGGCATATGTGCCTGGTAAGCGCGTACGGCAAGCGCTTCTGGAAAGCGCTTCTGGCAAGCGCTGGCGTGCGCGTCTGGCAAGCGCGTCCGAAACGCGTCTGGGTAGGCGCCCGGATCGTCTTGGAATGGGCGCCGGCTTGGATTTCGGTATGGTGTGGACCATTGGCTTGGCACGGTGCTGGCTTGGCGTGGCTTGGACTTGTTCTCGCGGCCCAGTTGCCTCTTCCATACGTAGCTCAAATAGGAAATCCTTTCCTTATTAAAATTCAAAAAAGTTTTATGCTTATGAAATGGGTTGGCTCCCCTTTTTACCTCGTATCTTTGTTATCACGTCATGGTGTTAGCGGTAGCGGTAGTGACAAAGTGGGCAAGCATATCCCAAACTATGTACTCCAGCGTTTCTCTTTCAATTTGTTTTATTGTTTTCTTTGTCTGGGTGTAAATCAGTAGCCATAGGTATGCCTTTCATAAACTTGTGGAAATACTTCATCATAAATAATTCTTCAAATGTCACTGTAGTAACGTCTGCTAATAGTGACAGGTAATTGTTATTGTGCAAAGTAGGTATGTACGGGTATAAACAAAGCGCCTGGTTTATGGTTTTTGTCTTCCTGGATTTCTTGGGTTGATAGATAAATGTTAGCTTTTGAGGATATTGGATTATTTCGGATGAATGGTTTTGATAATATAACTCGATTATGTTTTGGGAAAGGAATATTGCTTTTATGAAAGTGTGTGCTAGCAATAGGCACAAGACGCAATAGTATGGCGGTTTTATTAAGAACCTAAAAACAGATCGTATATCTTTCCCAATCTAAATTTACTCACTTGCAAACACGCCTCTCTCCAAGTAAAAGGCGGCTTTGCTAGTAGCATCGCCAGTTAGTCCCCAATTGCCGGTAGCGTCTTCAGCGAGTCCCCGCCTTTTCCGGTGTAGTTTTAACAACCGATAACCTAGGGTTGTTCGGTAGTTGAGTCGGACCGAGTCGCAAGTCCCTAATCGCTGGTAGCAACTTCAACGAGTCCACGTTTTCTCGTGTAGTTTTTTGCAAATCAGTAACAAGGGTCGTTCGGTAGTTGCGTTGATTGAGTCGCCTTCCCTACCATCTTGACATCCGGGTCGAAGAACGAGATCGACAGTCGACATTGTAGCCGATAGATCAATCCTCCCGTCGTGGTCGCCAGTTGTTTATAGGTGAAAATCGTTTCGCCGATTTCAGTAAATTCAGTAGGTGAGTGAGAAACCGGTTCAAACCCTAAACAAATGTGCCGCACGTGAGCACTTTATAGATTCGAGAGATCAATCTGCAGAAGTCCAGCCCTAAACCAAGAAATGGCCGTTCCAGACTTGCTTCGGTCACAAAGTGGAGGAGAAGGGTTGATTTGGGGAGGGAAGCAAAGAAAGGTGTTGAGACCAGAATAGTTCTGGGAGAGTAGTGTCTCGACTTGTATCGGAAAGTGGAAGCTTCGGAAGCTTGCAAGAGATGAAAGCTTTTTGGAGAGCTTGCAAAGTTGCCTTTTCTGAGAGTGTAGTATTTTTTCTCCTGACCGAGACTTGTTGTCCGGGGTGGAAATAGGTAAGACCTATTTATACAAGTCGAGATTGAAACGTACCTGGCCTCATGAAGGAAGAGAGTAAAGGGTGAAATAATGGGAGGAGGTGGTAACCGCATGGTGTTAATGGGTGAAAACGTTTTTACCATTATTTCCTCATTTATTTGACCGCTTTATTCCTTTTCACGCTTTCTTAATGTGAGCGTAGTGTACGCCGCAAGCCGTGACCGCCAAACCAAAACCCCGGAAAGCATCCCCGGTTGTGTTGATATCTCGAGTGTTGGTTGCACCTTGAGTGCAAGTGGCGCTGCTAGTGGCGCGTGTGGCATGTGCCATTGGCATGTGCGGAATGCCCTTGTTGCGGGTTGTATCTCGAGCGCAAGTGGCAATGTCAGAGCTGCTAGTGGCGTGCGTGGCATGTGCCAATGGCATGTGCGGAATGCCTTGGTGGTAGGTTGTACGTTGAGTGCAAGTGGCAATGCCGAGCTGCTAGTGGCGTGCGTGGCATGTGCGGAATGCCTTGGTGGTAGGTTGTACGTTGAGTGCAAGTGGCAATGCCGTGAGTCGCTAGTGGCGTGCGTGGCATGTGCCAATGCCATGTGCGGAATGCCTTGGTGGTAGGTTGCATGGTTTGCGAGTTAGGCTACCGGCGTGCATTTAAGGGGCACGGCTAGGTGATGAAGGCTACCAACGAGCGTGTTGGCATGTGCCAATAACATGCGTGGCGTTAGTAGGCCGTGGCCTTGGTAGGAAAAGCTACCGGCGAACATGTTGGCATGTGCCGATGGCATGCGTGGGCCGGGGCCGTGGCCTTGGTAGGAAAAGCTACCAGCGAGCATGTTGGCATGTGCCAATGGCATGCGTGGTCGTTAGGGCCGTGGCCTTGGTAGGAAAAAGCTACCAACGAACATGTTGGCATGTGCCGATGGCATGCGTGGCCGTTAGGGCCGTGGCCTTGGTAGGAATAGCTACCCGGCGAGCATGTTGGCATGTGCCGATGGCATGCGTGGTCGTTAGGGCCGTGGCCTTGGTAGGAAAAGCTACCCGGCGAGCATGTTGGCATGTGCCGATGGCATGCGTGGCCGTTAGGGCCGTGGCCTTGGTAGGAAAAGCTACCAAATGAGCATGTTGGCATGTGCCAATGGCATGCGTGGCCGTTAGGGCCGTGGCCTTGGTAGGAAAAGCTACCAGCGAACATGTTGGCATGTGCCAATGGCATGCGTGGCCGTTAGGGCCGTGGCCTTGGTAGGAAAAGCTAGCAGCGAGCATGTTGGCATGTGCCAATGGCATGCGTGGCCGTTAGGGCCGTGGCCTTGGTAGGAAAAGCTACCAATGAGCATGTTGGCATGTGTCAATGGCATGCGTGGCCGACTTGGCCTAGGTTGCATGGTTTGTAATCCTAGGGCGCTATATTTGGCATGTGCCAATGGCATAGCGGCTTGGAAATATGGCTTGTGGTACGTGTTGGGATGTGCCAATGGCACGTACGACCATGTTGACCTAGTTGCACGTTTTGCAAGCCTATGGAGCTATATTTGGCATGTGCCAATGGCATGGCGGCTTAGTTTGGCATGGTTTCCAATGAGTGAGATATGTGCGGCTTGGTTTTGGCGTGTCCGCCATGGTGTGCAGTGTGCGGCTTGGTTTTGGCGTTGTTGCCATGGTGCGCAGTGTGCGGCTTGGTTTGGCATTGTTGCCGTGGTGCGCAGTGTGCGGCTTGGTTTGGCGTTGTTGCCATGGTGCGCAGTGTGCGGCTTGGTTTGGCATTGTTGCCTTGGTGCGCAGCGTGCGGCTGGTTTGGCATTGTTGCCATGGTGCGCAGTGTGCGGCCTGGTTTGGCATTATTGCCATGGTGCGCAGTGTGCGGCTTAGTTTGGCATTGTTGCCATGGTGCGCAGTGTGCGGCTTGGTTTGGCATTGTTGCCATGGTGCGCGTGTGCGGCTTGGTTTGGCATTGTTGCCATGGTGCGCCATGTGCGGCTAGGTTTTGGAATTAGGTTCCGTGTCGAAAACCTAACTGTATTTTGAAAAATACCCCTATTAATTATTTACACCCGAGTTAAATGCTCTTAGTTAATGTGTTGCGGGTAACACTAGGTCATGGGGTTTTACGATTTTACCCCTTGTTTAAAAACCACCATCAACACTTTGTTTGTACCCAAAATTACTTTTGGGCACGAAACACGATGAATGGATAGTTTTGGTGAGTATTTTGGGTTAGGGGTCGAATTGAAGAACAAAATGAAAGACAGAGGTTTAACGTGGTTCGGCATAGGTTGCCTACGTCCACGGGCGAATCCCCTTGGGGAGTGATTTTGTATTGATAGTATTTTTTCCCCTATTGGCTACCCCCTTTGCTATGATTTCTGCTCCTCCTATTTATACAATTGTATACATAATTTCAATATAACTTAAATGGCACTAATTGCTCATTTATGCCTCCCTCTTCAATTCCGCATGAAACTGAAATTATTATTGCATGTATGAAATCTTTGAATGAATATTGCATGGTATTTAAATCTTTGGAATTATATTCGCATGGCCGAAATCATTGGAATTCAATTCTCGTGATGAAATCGCACATTTATGCTTCGATGATAAATTTCGCATAAATGATGGATGGCATATTGGTGGACACTTCTTTGGCGGAAGGGCCGATCGCATGGGTAGGGACCGGCTTGATGGTTGACATGCATGATGGCCGGGCGGTGTGGATGGGAGGCCGGCAAAAGATGGTTGGAGACTGGTTGGAAGTGCGGAAGAGTTTTTGGCTGGGATTTGGTTAGCAGCATTGCTAGCTACAAGACTGAAAATTGGCTAGGGGTGCGACTGACTTCGATAGTTTACCGACGGTTGACTTTGACTGTTGACCGGTCGTTGACTTTGACCATTGATCTCGACCGGACGTTGACTTTGATAGTTGACCGACTTTGACCATTGACCGGTCCTGGCAGATCGGGTGGGATGCCTTGGTTGATCGGGTTAGCTGCTTGGATGAGGACCAAAAGATGATTCAAGTATCAATTTGGCCCATTAAGTGGTATTTTTACTTATGGTACAAACATCGCCCCCTCTTAACCTCCAACTTGTTGGGGGTTAAGAAAAATTTCGTGTTCCTTAGTCAATGATAAAACTCGCTCCCAAGTGTGGACTATTGATGTTGAGGTGATTGGCGAACTTCCCTTGTTGTTTGCGGAAATCAAGACGCCCCCAAGAGTAAATTTCATTCATCGGAGCGTAAATAGAACCGCCTTCGTTGATTGTGGATATCGTAATCAAGTCGCCCCCAAGTGATGCAAAAAGAAGACTGAAGTGATGCAACGGAAGCTTGATAATGGAGCAGAGTGATGTTGGAAATTAGCGGTAACAACATTGAGTGAAGATGGATCAAGAAGAATTGTGATCGTGTGGATGCAGATTCTTAAAAGAGATGGATCGTAGTAGCCGCGATCAATCAGAATGCAAAGAAAGAACGAGCAAAGTTTAATCAGAAAGTGCTCTTGTGATCTGGATCGTAGGAGATGCGAACATACCGATTACAAGCAGCCTTCGATCAGTGGTTCGCAGCAGAAAGATCGAGCATTGCAAAGAATCGCGATCACCGGACCGGGCAGAGCGATGAGCAATATCGCAGAGTCGCGCCATTGATCCAGAACGATTTAACGGAGCCGGCGCAGCAGCCTTTCGATCACCGGGTTCGGCAGCGGCGCAGCAAAGCTGAATCGCAATAAATGCGATCAACCGGATTGCGAAGAATGACAAGCTAACACCGCAAAGACTGCGCAGTCAACCGCAGAACGACAGCCTCACCGCAAGCGGTGCGGTCAGCCGGGATCGGCAGGAATTGCGAACGAGCTGGACCGCGGCTTCAATCGTTCAGCAGCGCGGCGAGCAAAGTTGAATTGGAATATCTGCGATCAACCGGTGCAGCAGAACGCATTTGTCGCCACGGAAACTGCACAAATTCTGACCGGGGAACGCATTTAACTAGCCGGCTGCGGCCTTCGATCGTTGGTCTGCAGCGGCGGCGAGCAAAGTTGAGAATCGCAAAAACACGATCACCGATTGCAGAATTTCTTCGAGGACTCAGACTTAAAAAGTTTGATAAACCTAGGTGTAATAGTTACAATAAAACTAGATAAGATCAATTGCGTCCAATGAGACAACCAGGATCGCATCGTTTGCGTCCAACCGAGTACTGTAATTAAGTAAGCAAACAGATCGCATCGGTTGCGTCCAACCGAGTGCAGCAGTTTCTTTTGAACTGGAGTACAACCAGACTGCATCAGTTACGTCCAACTGAGTACAATTTTCGTAAGTTAAAATCGATCAGATCGGCCTGGCCCAACCGAAAAGGCAGCTTGCTTTTGAACCGGAGTACACTAATTCAATCAACATAACTATAGTAGTTTAACATTACTGATTGTAATAATTGCGTCAAAATATTAGGGTGTATGCTCGTCCCCTCTTAATCCTATAACTCGTTGGAGGATTAAGAAGTTTGGGTTACCTGAAGTTTCGATTTTCAGAAGCTTAATTCCGCATTGCAATTAGGTGTTATGTAACTCGCCCCCAAGTGTATGAAGTGTTACACAGCTTTCCCCCAAAGAGTAATTTTAGACCATGAGGTGTTACATATCTCGCCCCCAAGTGATAGTCAGTCACATTGAAGTGATATGAAACTCGCCCCCAGAAGATTATGATTGTCATGCTGCTCAATGCTCGCACAAGGGTGCACTGCCTTGCCATATTTGGATCGCGCATGAAATTTTGAAGATGTCTGCTATCTGGAATTCGCGCTGGGGGCAAATCTCACTATTCCAGATGCATGCAGAATTGAAATGTGTGCATCTCCTCGTGAGAAAATGCTCTCCACATTATAGGTGCCTCATTGAACAAAAGTATGCATGATTATATGAAAAGATGCAAAAATATGTAAATTGTATACTTACCTTATTGAAGATAAACTGCGACTTCGTTTATTTAAGTGATTAGGATGCCCACTGGCTATGTCGGTGTTTTCCAGCGACGATGATTAGTATAGTTGCCTTAGTGTCTGGTCTCGACTTAGTAATTGATTTGTCTGTGGGACTGGAATGCACCAGTTAAGTCCAAGCTGGATCGAAGACAGTTTCCACGAATCGTATTTCAAAGCACTGTGATCATCAGATCGCAACAGATTATGCACAAAACCGATCAATCGATTATGAGGAAAAGCGTATTGAAACAGTTTTGGGGAAAATCGGACTACAAAAGCACCAACCCACTAGACCGTAAGAATTAAAAGGATCGCTACTGTTCGATCAATGTGCCAACAATTTATTCTTTGTGAAATCGGATTACAATAGTTCGATCAATCGATCGTAATAGTTATGTGGAAAAGGAATTTTCAGTTCGATCAATCGACTCGGCAGTATTTTCGGTGGTGACCGTTTCGGTCTTTGTCATTTTACTTTTCTAAAATTTTTAACTTTCTCCGAAAATTGGAATGTCGCCTTCACGACCTTGGTAATTGACATACGGTCTCATCGGGCCGACAATCACTCAATTTGGATGCACGAAGAAGAAATTATCGAAGAAACGAAATTGGTTGGTTAGCCCCTTGCTCCAAACATGTTGATGACGTGATTATACCCATAAAATATTATCCTCCAATTGCAAAATTTTACCTTCATGTCGTAGGATATTGAAATGCGATCGCAACGAGCCAAAAATCATCCAATTCGGACGTGAGACGAAAAAGATATCAACGAAACAAATTTTTAGACCAAGCCCTAGTGGGGTGTACATATCCGCAAGGCAAGAGAAACGGGGCGGAATAATCCGAGGGCTACGAGATTAAGTTGCGCCGTGTTGCATTGAAACAGGCTACTGGAGAATTAAGTTGTACCGCGCCGCACCAAATCAGACCCTCCAATTAATCGCCGATTAATCTCTGTAATCCCGCCGTAATCGCCGAGTAGTCGCCGATTGCCGCTCGCTGGTTCCCGTCGGCTTTGTCTGCCGCTGCCGCTGTTATCCGTCGCCGCTCGTAATGGCCGCCGGCTTGGGCCGCCGGCTCGGTCCGCCGGCACAGTTCGCTGGCAACATCACCGGTCGCTACTGACGTGGTGCACATTGTTGACGTGGCACCTGCCCCAGCATCTTCCCCGCTGACGCGGCACCTGTTTTGCTGATGCGGCGTGACTGGATCGGTTTGCTAACGTGTAACCAAATTTGATGTAACAGTGAGTATCGAAGTTTGATGTACCACAGAGCATCAACGGTTGCCATACGCAGGACATCGAATTTTGATGTATTAAGAAGCATCGAACTTTTTCTAAGAGTTGAATTTTGATGTATCTCGGAACATCGAAATTGGATGTACCAGAGAGCATCAACGATTCTGTATCCCGCGATCAAGACTGATGTACCATTGATGCATCAAATTATTCCTTAGCCCCGACGGAAGTGGGTGAACAAAACCTTCGTTGAGTTGGGTCAACATCACCCCGGCTTGGAAAGGCTCAACTCGGCGGCTCGGCTTTCGCTTGCAGCCGCGGCTCGACTGGGCGGCTTGCATCCGCGGCTTGGCTTGGTGGCTCGGCTTGGGCCGCCGGCTATTCTCTGATTTTATTTTTTTTTTTTGTATGAGAACTTTTCGCAACGGTTTTTCTAAACTGTGGTCTTTAGCCTTGAATTTTCTGTCACGATTTGCTGGACTGTTGCCATTGCTTTTGAACTTTTGTAACACTTTTCTGTTTTCTTCTTTTCCTTTGGATTTTTAGCAACGGTTCTGGGGACTGTTGTTGTTTCTCACGGACCTTTCACCATGGTTTTGCTGCACTTTTGTGGCCCTTTCTGGAACTTTTTGAGATGCTTTTCTGGAGGTTTTCCCTGGGGTATTCAAGCACCTTGAGATGTAGGCAACTTGACAATCTTGCGATCATGAAAGTAGTGATTTTGATGTTTTACAAACTCGAACATGTAGACACTACGTTAGTTGGGAAGCAAATTTTTCCAACTTTGGACTTGAATATATTGCGGATCGAACATCCGGGAAACAATCTTAGCGATCTTTCCGATGAGTCGATCTTGGTGGCCTCGTCTACATGAGGCCGGACTGCAGCAGGTTGCGATCAATCGGACTGCAGAATCGTGATTAATCGAATGCAAGAATCGCGATCAATCGGATCGGCAGCGTGATCGTAATCAAAACTGGACCCAACCATGTTGTGGATCGAATATCCAGCACCAATTTTGATGATTTTTTGACGCCATCTTTTATCGTGGACAGAACGTCCTAGGGGTGATTTCATCAGTCTTTATAGTGATGCAGCTTTTGTAGTTTCCGAAGGTAATAGTTTTAGCAGATCTCGAACAACGAATCGGATTACAGCAGCTTGCAATCAACTTGTTGCAGATTCATGCGATTACATGGTCAGCAGCACTGCGATCGCCTAGACTACAACAATTGCGATCGGGGATCGACTGCAGCAGTTACGCTCAACTGGACTGCAGTAGTGATTTTCAAGACGTCCAAACTGCTTTTTGACGGACAAGATTTTGAAGTGTTTTGCACAGTTTTTCTCAATGGGAAAACACGATTCCTTTTCTCGTAGTCCCCTTAGTCGGCGCCAATGTTTGTACCCAAAATTACTTTTGGGCACGAAACACGATGAATGGATAGCTTTGGTGAGTATTTTGGGTTGGGGGCCGATTTGAAGAACAAAATGAAAGACAGAGGTTTAACGTGGTTCAGCATAGGTTTCCTACGTCCACGGGCGAATCCCCTTGGGGAGTGATTTCGTATTGATAGTATTTTTTTCCCTATTGGCTACCCCCTTTGCTATGATTTCTGCTCCTCCTATTTATACAATTGTATACATAATTTCAATATAACTTAAATATCACTAACTGCTCATTTATGCCTCCCTCTTCAATTCCGCATGAAACTGCTGAAATTATTATTGCATGTATGAAACTCTTTGGAATGAATATTGCATGGTCAAACAAATTGAATTCAATTCGCATGGTCAAAATCGCCGGAATTCAATTCTTCATGAAACCGCACATTTATGCTTCCATGATAAATTCTCGCATAAATGATGGGGATGGTGGACACTTGCTGGCGGAAGGGCCGATCGCATTGGTTGGGACTGGCTTGATGGTTGACAGGCATGATGGGCGGGGTGTGGATGGAGGCCGGGCCGGTAGCATGGTTGGATCGGTCGGGTTGATGACGGAAGAGGTTTTGGCTGGGAATTGGTTAGCAGCATTGCTGGCTACAAGACTGAAAATGGCTAGGGGTGCGACTGACTTCGACAGTTTACCGACGGTTGACGTTGACTGTTGACCGGTCGTTGACTTTGACCATTGACCTCGACCGGACGTTGACTTTGATAGTTGACCGACTTTGACCATTGACCGGTCTGTGCAGACTGGTAGGCTGCCTTGATTGACTGGTTAGCGGGCTTGGATGAGGACCAAAAGATGATTCAAGTATCAATCTGGCCCATTAAGTGGTATTTTTACTTATGGTACAAACAAACTTCTAGGTGTGATCAAATATATGATATTTGATCGCACCTAAGAACACTCTTGTTTCTGATAACGCCTAGAAGAGAATCCTAAAAGAATAACTAGATCGCAGGGATTTTATTTTGTTGTGTCTGCTACCCTCTATTTATAGGTTATAAAGTGCATGTTAAGAGGAGTTATGTCTGTCAACGAAAGGATGTGTCTATTGATATATGTGGTTACCTTTCAGAAGTAAACTAATCCACTGGATTTGATCATGTGAAGCAACACATTGCTGCAGGAACAGACATGCCTTTTGAATTCTAAGCAAACTGATTTCGAAAATATTTCTAACAACAATCCTCCACTATTTTTAAAAATAGGTTTAGTTTTTTATGCCTTTTGACAAGATGCCTAGTGCAGAGTATTGCGTATATGATGGTAAGAAAATTGTCAAAGAATACTAACTTAAAGACTTCATGTTGCATGAGCAACGACCATGAACAACACTAACCGCAAACACATTTCAAGTGCAAACAACTCCAATAAGAGTCTCGAGAAAGACAAAAAATAAAATAAAATTACAGCATCAAAACACTCGCAAATGGATTTTGGTAGCACTTATTTCTTTAAGATGACCCCATACACCTCCTTCATCACCAGCCTTGGATTTTTAGGAATGTGTCGTAGATAGTGAGCAACAAAATCTGGGTCAGCGATGATAGAATACCATCTTTTAGATACTAACTGACTTGAATACAACGAGTGATCTCCCAGGTATACATGTCAAAAGATGTTTTAACAGAACAGTGTCTTTCTTTATAACAGAAGAAGATGATTCAGATTGACGATGAAGGCTCAAAACCGTAGAAATCCTCATCCTCGATTTCAAAGTCTGCGGGTATATGTTTTCAAGGTTGTTGTAGCAATATTTTGCTGTGCTTAGGCTTCCTATATTTATAGGCTTCACCGTGCATGAGCAAAGACTATTCTTGGTAAGAGGTAGAAATATTCCGAGTGCAATTTTGTGCACACTCCTTTAAAGAGTGTGCACGTAACAAATGGATTCCATTGGTTGTGGAAAATAAGCCGTTAACTACTTAAGTAAATTAACTTTTTATTTTTTTAATATAATTAAAATTATATAAAAGGCAAGGTTTAAATACATGATATCTCCGTCCTAAAATGTAGGTTCTAATTATGGAAATTGGTATTTGACTTTAAAGGTTTTAATGACAGAAGTATATGGTTTGCTCACACAACTGTGTTGAGTCTGATTTCATTAAGTGGTATTTATATGATTACATTAGAATATACATAACAAGAATAGCAAATAAATAGCTACAACCAAGAATAGAGAAAGGAAACCTAATTAGCTAAAGAATAGGTATAATAGTTATCCTAACAGAAGACTAGGAAAACTAGTTACAATCATATGTACGTGTATGTACATGTACAAGTTTATCAATAGTCTGATAAACTTAATACCCCCCTCAAGTTGGAGCGGTAGAGCCAGAACGAACTCCCAACTTGCTAACCAGACGGCCAAACTGTGGAGCTCCTAGTGGCTTTGTAAAAACATCGGCAAGTTGATTGGAAGACTGAAGATGTTGTGGTAAAATCAACCCACTGAGTAACTTCTCACGAACAAAGTAACAATCGATTTCAATATGTTTAGTCCGTTCATGAAAAACCGGATTCTGAGCAATGTGAATTGCAGCTTGACTATCACAAGAAATCTGGATAGGGAGAGGACATAAAATTCGCAGGTCATCAAAAAGATACCTCAACCATTGCAGTTCGGCAGTGAGATGAGCTAAAGCTCTATATTCTGCTTCAGCAGAAGAACGAGCCACGGTAGGTTGTTTATTGGATTTCAAAGAAACGGGACTGTCACCTATGGTGACAAGATAACCTGTCGTGGAACGACGAGTGAAATGGCAACCTGCCCAGTCTGAATCCGTGTAGCCATGTAGAGATAGCGAACTAGATGAAGATAGAAAAATACCATGGCCAATTGTGCCTTTAAGGTAACGTAAAACCCGATGAGCAGCATCAAGATGAGCTGTGTGGGGTTTTTGCATGAATTGACTTAAATAATTCACCGAGTAAGTAATATCTGGACGAGTAACGGTAAGATATAGTAGACGCCCAATGAGACGTCTAAATTGACTTGGATCAGTTAAAACCTTACCATCAGTAGGTAGTAACTTGAGATTTGGTTCCATCGGAAAAGATGAAACACGAGCCCCTGTGGAGGCCGAGTCCTGAAGAATATCTAAGACATATTTGCGTTAGCAGAGAAAAATACCTTTAGGTGAACGAGAAACTTCAATGCCTAAAAAATATTGCAATCGACCAAGATCTTTTATAGAAAAGTAAGAAGCGAGACGTAACAGAGTGATTTAATGAAGTTATCATCTCAGTGCTGGTGATGATTATGTCATCGACATAAACAAGAACAAATATTGAAGTTGTTCCTTGGTGATATGTGAAAAGAGAGTTATCACATAGAGATTTTTGAAAACCCTCGCCTAGTAAAGCAGATGAGAGTTTGGCAAACCATTGGTAGAAGCTTGTTTCAATCCATAAAGAGATTTCTTAAGTTTGAGAACTTTAAATTCACCTTTTCGAGCCATACCGGGAGGCATTTTCATATAGATATCTTCATCTAGATCACCTTGGAGGAAAGCATTTTGACGTCTAATTGATGTAAGAGACCAGCGTAAATGGATAGCTGCAATGGACAACAAAACACGTAAAGTAACTTGACTTAGCAATCGGAGCAAAAGTATCATAGAAATCGTTACCCTCTTGTTGCGTGTATCCTTTGGCAACAAGACGAGCCTTGTAACGTTCTATAGAACCATCAGGGTTAAACTTTATTTTGAAAACCCATTTACAACCAATGGCAAGTCTTGTCGGTGGTAAGTCCACAAAGTATCCAAGTGTTGTTGGCTTCCAAAGCCAAAATTTTTTTGCCATTGCCGCACGCCATTTTGGCATTTAATGCACACTGAGAGAAAGTTCTAGGCTCCTCATTAAGGAGAATAGCGGAGACAAAAAAGCCTTATGAGATGGGGTGAATTTATCAAAGGATAAATAACTGTCGGAGGATAGATGTAAGAAGACTTACACTAATAACGGCGAGAAAAATGATAGTCTCGTAAATAGGCAGGTGGATTACGATTACGTGAAGGACGAGATTCTGGTTCTGGAACAGTGTTTGAGTGACATATTCTGCAAGATGATGGTTGCGACTGAACTGAGTCACGAGTCTGTGTCGTAGGACAAGACGAATCTGGAGCAGTGGTAGTCTGAAGAGAATCCAAGGAAGAAATAGGATGATGCATACTGTCGTGATTATCAGAGGGTAAAGCAGCGGGAGATGCTATAGAAACTGGGGATTTTGCATGAGCAGAAGATTCAGATTGATTGTGAAGTTGGATCCAGATAAATAGGGTTGATCTTGGTTTCGTAGAATGAAAAATAGAGTCAAAATATTCATTTCTCGATTGATGCACGAGTCTTTGGCGTAGATAGAGTATTAGGTAAATCCATAAAAGGAAATCGATTTTCATGAAAGACAACATCACGGGAAGTAGAGATAGTCTTGGTTTCTAGGTCAAAGACCTTGTATCCTTTTTGACCATGAGGGTAACCAACAAATATACCAGTTTGGCACGTTGGTCGAACTTATGCGTAGACCTTTACGTTTCTTGCAAAACATAAACGACCAAGACACGCAGATGTGTATAATCCGGTGAAGTATTTAGTAACTTCTCATATGGCGTTTTATGAGAAAGAACTGGAGTTGGAAGCTTGTTGATTAAATAAGCTGCAGTGAGAATACATTCTCCCCAAAATCGAAGAGGCAGATTAGATTGAAATCTAAGTGATCGAGCCACATTTAAAAGATGGCGATGTTTTCGTTCCACAACACCATTCTGTTGTGGAGTGTAGATACAGCTGGTTTGGTGCAAGATACCATTTTCTTGAAACCACAATTGTAGCTCTTTAGACTTGAATTCAGACCCATTATCAGAACGGAAAGTCTGTAGTTGGGGAATGAGTAATGTGTGATTACCAGATGAGATGCTGGATATGGAATTACCAAATTGAGTAATAACAAAATTAAAAAAATATTTGAGAAATTTCAAAGTTTCAGATTTTACTTTCATGAGATATACCCATGTGCATCTAGTATAATCATCTACAATTGTAAGGAAATATCTAGTGCCAGTGTAGGATTGATTGCAAAAAGGTCCCCAAATGTCGGCATGCACTAATTGAAATGGACGAGATGTAAAAGAAACACTTTTATTAAACTGGAGAGACGAGTTTGTTTCGCCCTAGGACATACATCACATCTTGACTTGACCGAGAAACGAATAAAAGAAAACTTGCTTGCTATAAAACGAAAACAATCCACACTAGGGTGGCCTAGACGATGGTTCCATGTATTTAGGTTTATTCGCAGTTAATGATAAAGCAACTGGATGAAAGATAAAATGGTAGAGGCCAGCAACTTGCTTACTCCATCCAATCACCTTGTTCGTGTGATGGTCCTGGAACACACATGAGTTTTGTGAGAACTTGATACAACAGGTGGTTGTAGATGTCAGTTGACTGACAGAAATCAAATTGAACTTAAAACTCGGTATATAGAAGACATCGAGTAATTTAAGAGTAGGAGATAGATTAACATGTCCAATATGAGTCACAGAGGTATGGGTACCATCTGGTAATTGGACACTGATTGGTGTCGAAACCAAAGAATAATTAGTGAAAAAAGAAAGAGAAGAGCAGATGTGGTGAGTAGCACCACTATCTACGATCCATACACATGATGAGAAACAGACAAGGAAATACCTGCAAAATTGGCCGATGGAATGGCAGCAGAACCAGCATGATCTGGATCAAGAAGGGAGAGCAGGCGTGCATATTGTGCAGCACTGATTTGTGGTGCAGCAGGAGCATATGAAGCGGATGCAGCAGGAGTAGTCATTGCAGCAACAGGAAATAGTGTTGAATCTCTCGGCTTAGACAAATCCTTAGGATATCCATTTAACTTCCAACATGTCGTCTTAGTATGACCATGCTTATTGCAATGATCACAAAAAGGACGCTGGCGTTTGTTGTTACCAACATTGTTCCGTGGATTGCTACGAGAAACATTAAGAGTTGCAGATTCAACAGTAGGAATAGAAGAAGAGTGAATACCTTGCTGCGATTCTTCCTGCCTGACATGATTGTAAATCTTAGCAGGTGACGGCATTGGCTCCATGAGAAGAATTTGGCTACGGAGAGCAGAAAAACGATCGTGCAATCCCTGCAAGAACTCCATCGATCTGTCTTGATTGTGATGATCCACATAATTCTTCCCTGCGCGACAGATACAAGGTTCGATAGGTCGGAAGGCATCGAGCTGATCCCATAGTGATTTGAGATGAGTAAAATACATTGCAACACTCAAGTGATCTTGTTTCAGGGTTGCAATGACCGCTGATTGCATACAGTTTGGAAGCATTGTGATGAGAAAACCTTGACTTGATTTCGAGCCATTGTTCTCGTGCAGAAGGGAAATTCTGGGTACTTGGTCGGATCTCTGGATCTACTGAATTGGAAATCCAACTACCCACCAGATCATCGCAGCGAATCCAGTGTGGAAAATCAGTTTTGCTGGTTGTCTTCTCTATAGTTCCATCTACATAACCCAATTTTCCTTTCGCACTTAAAGCCTTCAACATTCCTCGTCCCCAGGTGCAATAGTTTTCACTTGTGAGAAGAGGAGAACAAATAACAGAAGTGGGATTATCAGACGGATGCACATAGTATGGGCTATTAGGAGATAAGACAGTGTCTTTTTCAACACTGGAAGAATTCGTTTGATCATCTTCGAGAGTCATAGTGACAATTAGGTTATAGAAAAAAAATAACCTAGCTCTATACCATAAAGGTTTTAATGACAGAAGTATATGGTTTGCTCACACAACTGTGTTGAGTCTGATTTCATTAAGTGGTATTTATATGATTACATTAGAATATACATAACAAGAATAGCAAATCAATAGCTACAGCTGAAGAATAGAGAAAGGAAACCTAATTAGCTAAAGAATAGGTATAATAGTTATCCTAACAGAAGACTAGGAAAACTAGTTACAATCATATGTACGTGTATGTACATGTACAAGTTTATCAATAGTCTGATAAACTTAATAGACTTCTTAATTAAAAAGGTTTTCTGCAACCATTAGAAAAGATACGGTTTGGCAAGTAGAAGATGATTCGAAGAAGGCACAAGAGGCTGCTGCCATGGCGATTGAGAAGGAAGTGTATTTAGAAAAATTGAACCGATATCTTTTTGATGGGTATTCGTAGTGTTAACGGTACATATGAATTAGTGTATTAGTTCAATTCGGAGTCACACATTATTGTATTGGCATCTCAAGGCATTAGCTACTTTCCTGATTTTGAGCTTTAAGATCTTCAGAAACAAAATCAGACAACGCCCAAATATGTACAATTGTTGATCCAACGGCATTTATATGCATGTGACACTTTAATATAATGAAGCATTGTATAACTCCATTAGCATAAGAACAACTATGAACAGTTAATCGAGATTGACATACAAAATGATATTGTAAAGGTGATTCGATTAAGGTGCATTTTGAACAGTAAATTAATATTTGATGAATCCCACTAAAAGAGATCTAAGGATAGTATAATAGAAGATAGAATTTGTATCTCCTGTGAATGCCCTGATGGAAGAAACAAAATGTATCAAAATGAATAGTTTCTCCTCATAATCTTCATTGCAGCAATCCTCTTTGCAGCATATTTGATAGACTTTGAGGGATTCCATTAAACCAAAAACCATTTGATAATTTCTAACAATGTTATGATTATCACGTTTTTTACAAAAACGAATTTCCAATTTTACAACCCCTAGATTTTAGGATGAATTAGATAGCGTTTATGAATTCTAATTGATAAAAAATAAAAAATAAAATAATTTCAATATTTAGTTGACGGTTTATTCTTAACAACCAATAGAATCCATTTGTTTCGTGCACACTCTTTAAAGGAGTGTGCACAAAATTGGACTCAAATATTCCAAGCAAAATAAATTTCCTACCCAAATTAGGCTACCTATTTTTTTTTTTGATCAGCAAAGAAAGGATATATTGATCAAAAGTAGAGGGTATAAAAAGGAATTATACCACCCTGCACCAAAGAACAAAGAAAAGAAATGCAAAACCTACAAACAGGTTAAGCACAAAAACATACTACCTCCTAATCAACCAAAAAAGGTGGTATGCCAGTTATTCATTACATCTGAGGAAGAAAGAAGCTCAAAATCCTTAATTGCTAGAGACCAAGAATAAAGGCAATAGATTGCTTTATTGGTGACTGCCATTTCATTACTGACTTTGCCATTAAACACTCTAGCATTCCTATCTTGCCATATGCACCAAAGAATTGCAGCAGGAATTAGGTTCCAAATAGCAGTTAAAGCTGAAGAAGATTGTTTTAGATGCCAAGCTTGAATTGCGTTGAAATGTGTTCAGCATTGAGAAAAACCAGTTTAACTTTTCCTAAAACAACTCCAGATTTTCTTAGCAAAAGAGCAATGTAACAACAAATGTGAGGCAGTTTCAGGTTCTGAGCAAAATAGACAATCCAGTGGAACATCCATACCTTTTCTTCTTAAAGAGTCTCTTGTAGGAAGCCTGTTATGTGAAATTGTCCATAGGAAGAATCCAATCTTTGGCGAGTACTTTTGTTTCCAAATAAAAGAGAAAACAACATTCTCCTGATCATTTGAATCAATTGAGGTGAGAAAATCATAAAGAGATTTCACAGTGTAAGTTTTTGAAGAGCTCAGAGACCATTGTAATTCATCTTCTGCATCAGTATTAAAAGAGAAAGACCTCAAATCAGCAAGAAGGATAGTTTGTTCCACAGCAACTTCACCAAAAACTCTTGTAGGAGTTCTAAGATTCCAAATAACACCATTATCACCCGTAAGACCAACTTCTGACACTTTGAAGCTTTTTGACCTTGCTATATTGTAAATATGAGGATAAAAATCTTTAAAAGGCCTGTCATAAAACCAGCAATCCTCCCAAAATCTTGTAATTGTCCCAGAATTAACTTTGAATTTGACATGCTTGAGAAAGAAATTATTGCAATTCATGATGGCTCTCCAAACTGAATTTCCATAAGTGCAATGAGGAATTTTAGCCAACCAATCAACCTCTCCCACACCATATTTATCAGCTACAAGTTTTCTCCACAGTGCATCTTTTTCATTTGCAAACCTCCAAGACCATTTACAAAGAAGAGCTTGATTCATCTTTTTCAAATTTTTAACTCCCAAACCACCAAAAATCTTTCTTTTGCAAAGAGCAGGCCATTTAACTAGATGCATCTTCTTCCTCCCAATGTTATCATGCCATAACAAATCCCTCATAATCTTCTCAAGCTTCTTACAAACAGCAACTGGAATTTCAAATAAGCTCATGTAGTAAACAGGCAAGCTAGCAAGGACACTATTTATAAGTGTTATTTTACCTGCTCTCTTTAGAAGAATCTTCTTCCAACCAGCTAATTTGGCAATAAATTTGTCAATAATTCTATCCCATTTAGCAACTCCTCTAGATTTATCACCAAGAGGAAGACCCAAGTAAAAAGTGGGTAAAGAATCATAACAACAACCCAAAATATCACAAAATTGAGAAAGATCCCCATTAAAACCCACTCCAAAGATTTGACTCTTAGAAAAATTAATTTTAAGACCAGTTAAGAGTTCAAAAGAAATAAGGAGTAACCTGAGATTCTTCATTTGCTCAATGTCAGCATCAAAAAATATCAAAGTGTCATCTTCAAGTTGCAAATGACTAATAAGCATGCTTGCATCACTAACTTTGAAACCTGATAACAAACCTTGCTCTTGTGCTTGCTTAATCATGTAAGTGAGAGCTTCACCAACCAAGAGAAATAAAAATGGAGACAAAGGATCCCCTTGCCTGATTCCTTATCCACTTGTAAAAAACCCATTGGCACTTCCATTTATCAACACAGAGAACTTCACAAACTCCACACAACACTTAACCCACTTTCTCCAATTCTCACCATACCCCATGAGCTTAAGAATTTCATCTAGGAAATCCCAATTGACATGATCAAATTCCTTCTCAAAATCCACTTTGCATAAAAGACCGGGTTTCCCACTTTTCAATCTTGAATCAATAAGCTCATTAGCTATTAACACCCAATCTAAAATCTGCCTTTTCTTGATGAAAGCTGTTTGTTGTTGAGAAATAACAGAAGGAAGAGTGTCCTTAAATCTTTCTGCCATCATTTTGGAAATAATTTTGTAAGCACCATGAACAAGACTGATTGGTCTCAAATCCTTAATTTCTTCAATTGTATCCTTCTTTGGAATGAGGGCTATAAAAGTGTTTTTAAGCCTCCAATCAAGAAACCCTCTGGATTGTAAGTCCTTCACCACCAACATGAAATCTTGTTTAATAATATCCCAACACAACAAATAAAATCTCATTGGAAAACCATCTGGCCCAGGAGCTTTGTTTTGTCCAAGCATTTTGAGAGCTTTTAAACATTCCTCTTCATCAAAATCCTTCTCCAAATTAGCACAATCATCTTCAGAAATAGTATTGAAATGCATTCCTTCCATATTAACTTGTCTTTGAGAATTAGCTCTGAAAAAAATCCACAATGCCATTTTTTATTTTATATTCTTTGTCTGTTTGAACCCCATTTACCTTGATGGAACCAATGTAACTCATCCTTCTGTTGTCATTTGCCAATCTATGAAAATAATTTGTATTTTTATCATTGTTCTTCATGTCCTCAGCTTTAGCTCTAGCTCTCCACTTTTCAGCTCTTCCTAAAGTAAGCCTACACCATTCTTGTTTTGCAACAACTATTTCATCCCACTGCTCCTCAGTTAGCCCATTGTTTAGATCTTATTCAATGTCCAAATTAGAGAACACTTCCTCAAGTTCCTCCAGCTTTCTCTCCAATTCCCCATATTCTTGCTTGCTCCACTCTCTTAGTTTAGGCTTTAACATTTGAATCTTTTTACAGAACACAAAACGTGCATCACCTGAAACAGCAAAAAGACTCCCACCAACTTTTAATTAAAGAAAAAAAATCAGGATGCGAGAGCCAATAATACTCACAGCGAAACGGAGAAGGACCACGCTTCAAACCATCACAAATGAGAGCTATAGGGCTATGATCAGAGACTGGTCTAGGGAGAGCCTGTTGAATAACATTTGGGTATTTTAAATCCCAAGGAATTGAGACTAAGAACCGATCAATACGACTTCTCACACTTTGCATTTGATTATTTGTCCATGTAAAGGAAGCGCCAATTAACGGGAGATCAATAAGTTGATGCTTTGAGATGAATTTGTTTAGTTTCATCATGCCAGTAGTGATGGTACTGCCAGTTGATCTTTCATGACAAAAACGAATTTCATTAAAATCACCACCAATAACCCAAGGTAAATTCCAGAAACTGCGAACTTCTTCTAATTCTCTCCAAAAAAGCTTGACATCTTCAGTGTAAGAGGCACAAGGTGCATAAATGCCAGTAAACATCCATTCAAAAGAAGTACCAATTGTTTTACACAAAAGAGTAATTGAGTAAGGACCCATTAGAAAATCCGTAACATCAATTTTAGAAGAATCCCAAAGACAAAGAATACCCCCAGAGCTACCTTGTGAAGGCGAATCAATCCATTTGACATGCTTATTTCCCCAACATTGCCAAGCAATCAAATCCGTACAAAGCTGCAATTTGGTCTCTTGAAGAAGTAAAATTGTAGGTTTCCAATCTCTAACTTTCTTCTTAACAATATCTCTTCTGTTTAAATCATTTAAACCTCTAATGTTCCATGCAAAAATCTTCATTAAAAACGGAATAACCAAATTTCCAGAAATAAACCAAATTAAGAAGAATTGACACGACTTTTGTCAAAATTTCTGAGATGCTCTCTAATAGCTTCCATCATAGCGTCATTGATCTCCTCCTTCGACCCCTCATAATTCAACCCAATTTTTGGTCCTAAATTGACCATTTGCATTAGAACATCCTCAAATTGATTTCTCAGTTTAGGACATACCTTATGTCTAAGAGTACTCCATTTCTCCGTAGTTTGATGAATCATTGTAAACTTCTCCATAGTTGGTTCTACAATCGAAATCGGGGTAGCTTCCTCTAAGCAATCCGCATCTAACTTCTGAAGATAAGGAATCGAAACAGCCTTTTCTAAGTATTCATTAACTTCATCTTCATTATGGAAAGTGAGAGACAGTACCGTAGAAGAAACAATATTATTCTCTAAAGTAGCCGTTGAATTCAAATTTGAAGTATCTGTATCCAATGGAGAATTTGAACCAGAATCCGAGTCCGACCCGGATGTAACCATACCCGAATTTTCGGCGGAAAAATTTGAATTTGAATTTGAATTTGTCTTTGAAATTACCTCCAAATCTTGTACCGGTTTTGAAAATATTCTGAATAATTCTTTACGCCGTAAATCATGCGGTCGTAATATTGGTTGAGTTATATTCGGCAAGCGAATATTAACTGAAACATTCTCCGACTTTTGTGAAGGCTGAATTACCGGTACAATTGCTGAGTCAAACATAATTTTTGGAACACTGACTTTTTTGTAGAACAGTTCTGGTTCACCATTAACGAGCTTCAAAGGATTGATGTTAACAGTAAAAAAAACACCATTAAACTGAAACAAAAAACTTGAGGATGTTTGAAAGCATTCTTAACCTTAATACGGATACCAGAAACATCTTCCCAACATAATGTGGACGCATGTACTTCCAAAAGACCTCCAAAATTGCTTCCAAGCGATTTAAATAATGAATCACCCCATAGATTGAAAGGAGAACCTTTGATCTCAATCCATGAATTTTCCCGGGTGTTAACGACTTCAGAAACAAAGACATTAACAGTATCCCACCATGGTAGAAGTCCGATTGACGTTAGTTAAAAGATCCAAAACCCTTTTCTCGACTAAATCTTGTTTAATCTCCGAGTAACAAAGAAAAGTTTTTTTGTCATCAAAAGGAAATAAATCAAAAAATTTGAACTCAAATCTTCTAGAAATTTCATACCCAACTTGATCCCATGAACTATCAAAGCTAGATCCCAATTACTTGGCGTGGTGTTAATCATTCGAGAAGAATTAAACACTCGAAGAAGGATTAATCTCCTGGTTCCATAAACACTGCTCAATATGTGATTCCTCTTGTAGAAAACTTCGCTTTTTGAAGAGACAATGGTTGAAAGAGCAGTAGTGAAATGAGACCATCTGGATTCAACAGACTCAGCCGGGAAACACATTGTTTGTCTTTTTTTGTTGGAAGAAAAAGAAGCTCTGAAGAATTCACCAAATTTGTTTTCATTCCTTGAGAACAAAATGTGTTCATCATTCTTATGAAACGTCCAATACCATTGCCCATAAAAGTTCTTTTTCGATTCCTTTCGCATAATATTCTTCATCCAGATAATAGCTTCTCTACTCACTTGAACTTGAATCACATCCTTAGTATTTCTAGTTTTCTCTTCAAGCAATAAACCATTAGAAACCTTTTTAACAATGAAAGATTTATATTTGCAGGCAATCGAAACTTGATTAACAACCTGTGTTTTATTCTTTGATTTTTTGTTTGCAACCATTGTCCAATCATTACCATTTTCCTCATCCAGACTTGAAGATGAAGAAATATCACCAACTCTACTATCACCCCTTACTACCTCGACCCACTTCTTAGAAGCACCAACATTCGTTTTCAATCTCTGCAAACTCATCCCTAAACTCTGATCTGACCCCATAACCCTTTCTCTGATCTGATTCGATGATGATCCAAAATCCATTGTAACCGCGTGAAACTCGGACCCTCTCTCTCCTCTCTCTCTTTCTTTCTCTTGGATACTCTTCCTATTAGGCTACCTATTAGGGGAAAGAAAACAATTTCATGGTAGGTATATCCCTAATTTATTTCCATTTTTTGGGACGGGCAAGTATCCGGGCCTATTAGTCTAAATAGGCCCGGTGGACAAAACAGCAAGGCCCAGTAGACAAGACCGATAAGATCGTCAACCTCCCAAAATCCTGATGAATATCAAAATACACAAAGAACTCGGACAAAAAAAAAAACAAAGCTCTGACTAGATAAAGCTCTAACTTTGCATAACTGATGGTGATTGGGGTCAGGGGAGAAACTTTGAAGCCCTGGAGTGCCTGCATGGCGATTGACGATTGCACGTAGTTTCCTTAAAGCCAGGGTATTGTTGGAAAAGCAATTGCAGCATCTGGCTGTTGTTTCGTGTGGGGGAATTTGGATGATGAACACTATGTAGTTTGGAGCTGAATTAGAATCTTGCTAGCCAGATTTTTTTTGGGCCGAAAGGAGCCTGCAAATGTTGAAATAAAAATGCTTTACCGTAAACACCGATATGGACCAAGTTGCTCATATAGTAATGGATAAAACGGAGAAGTGACAATGAACTCAATGCGGTTCAACATCATATCTTAAAAACTAAAAATCAAGACAAATTACTCACTGGTTTTGGATGCTTCGGTGGATCAAGTTAAGTTTCATAGAATTCTCTTACTGTGCTTTGAATTACTCACTGGTTTAAGGATTAATTTTGCTAAAAGTCATTTGTTTGCCGTGGGTTATATTGGAGACATGAATGAGTTCACTTCTTTATTAGGTCTGCTACAGTTCAGTTCGCCTACCATTTATCCGGGGCTTCCTTTGGGTGATAAGTATAAAGCCATTCACAAGTGGACAGAATAATTGACAGGTTTAATGCTAAGCTTGCGGGGTGGAAAAAACCTTATCTTACAAGAGCTGGAAAAATT